>CM053600.1:170742623-170755905 GCA_028646575.1 Pseudocheirus occidentalis
TTCTCCTGCTCAGTAAACTCTCTATTCTCTTCGGGATCAAATATAATCCTGTGTTATTTAAAGCCATTCACAATTTGGCTTCAACTTAACCTTTCCTGTCTTATTACTCAATATTCCACTTCTCACACACTATAGACCAACTAAACTGACCTTGTGCTTTCTCAGATATGGTAATTCATTTTCTTCCTTAGTGCTTTTGTACTGGATATCCTTTGTGCCTGGAATTCACTCTTTGGAGGGGTATGGAGGAGAAAAAGGAGGAAAAGGAGAAGAAAAAGCAGGAGGAAGAGGGAGAGGAGGAGGAGGAAAAGGAGAAGAAGAAGAAGAAGAAGAAGAAGAAGAAGAAGAAGAAAAGAAAAAGAAGAAAAGAAGAAGAAAAGAAGAAGGAGGAGGAGGAGGAGAAGAATATGGTGATGGTGATGGTGATGGTGATGATGATGATAATGATGATGACGACTATGATTTGGATACTAAAGAATACTTAGAGAACTTCATCCTTTTCTTTCTTTTGAATGACCTTAGATCTTGTTCTTCCCTCTAATATTAGCCGTATATCCTTTGACCATTTGGAAGGAGCAGGTTTCATTTCCTGTTTTCTCCCTGTACATATCTAGGATAAGAGCAGATGGCCCAAGTAGGCCATTCATTGCTTTTAAGTTTTTGTTTTGATTTTTAACCAAAACAAAACAAAACAAGTTGTTGTTCAGTCGTGTTTGAATATTTGTGACAGTATTTGTGACACTATCTTGTCAAAGATGCTGGAGTGGTTTGCCATTTTATATATAAGGAAACCGAGGCAAACAGTGTTAAGAGACCTGTCAAGGATCACACAGCTAGTGTCTGAGGTGAGATTTGAATGGAGTCAGAAATAGTCAGACAGGACTGAAACAAGTCAGACTCAATAACAACTTCCTCATACCAGGCCTTTTGGTGTAGCCACTGATCCATATAGCTGACCTATGTGAAAATAAGAGAAAAACACTATTTATAGCCTTAAAAGTTCCTCTCTCTGAAACTCCTTCTGTTTCTTATTTCTTTTTCTTACCAAACAACTCAATGAATGATAAATACATGTTTATTAAAGAAACAAGGAGAAAGAGTTACAAGATAAAGTTGTTAGTCAGAGTTTCATTTTTTTATCCACCTTTTTTTTAATAGAGGAATGCAAGTTTGGAGAAAACACTGTATGCCAAGTGCTTCTCTGAGAGGCTGAAAAAACAATTTAGATGGATTTTGCAAAAGATCTTGGTTAACCATGTCAACTTCTTGCTAGAACTCATTTCTATCAGAAGAGCTAAGAAGGAGGGAGGGCAACTTCTGCACTTTGTGACTCCAGTTACAAATAAAAGTACAGGAAACAATATTTCCAGACTCCCGGGATCCCAGTTAAGGGACTATGCTCAGGCAGAGTGAACTGAATTTCTGCGGCATTTGATTTTAGCCTTGAAACAATCTACATACAAATATGGTCTTCTAATACTATTGTGATTTTTATTTGTATGTTGGGGAGATGGTGGGGTAGTGGGAAGAAAGAACATGTGGTCAGCATTTTGCCCACTATGGGGGAAAAAAAGGGAATTTGACCAACACAAGGTAGCTTTTCTTCCCAACTTGATGAAATAACTGCTGACTTTCTTGCTGCAAAATTTGCCTCAAATAATTTCTCTAGAGACATTTATGCAAGTGACCAAATGATCGCATTTAACAAACAACAAGGAGACTGAATTATCCCTCTCATAACCTTCCAAAAAATTAGATTGCCTAACAGCCACAAATGAGTGATTTCTAAGGCTTTTAGCTCATAGCTTCAGTTCCATTTGGGTGTTTCAGTTTTTTTTTTCACAGATCATCCAATTATGTTAAATAAAAAAGGTAAACTCATATTGCTCATATTTACAATGGGAAATTTCAGCCCTAAGAGACTTGCTTTCTTTTTGTTCCATCTTTCTGTCATGTATTTTGTCAAAAATACACATATCAATGGTACTACATACCAAGACCTAACCTAAGGGAGATTTGTCAAGACAGAACAAATGAATATTTCCTATGAACAGCTTCCATCTTTGAGGAAAAATAATGAATTAGTGAGGCAAAGTTGGCAGGGAAAGAAGACAGATGATAGTGAATTGATGTTGATGTCCCATGAAAGGGAAATTGGCATGCACCTGAAAGTTATTGATATTGTCATCTCAATAAAATAGAAAAGACTTATCCCTGCCCTCCTCTGGCCTCCCAGGCAAAACTGCTTCTATTTAGAGCACTTAAAATTTTGGCTACCATTAGATCTCCACTTGGAAATATTCTTACATGTGTTATTCTTTTGTATTTTTATACTATTACTTGCAAATGCGAGTGTTTGAACAAAGTGCCTAGATACTGTGTAGGATATCATTTTTAAAATGCATGCAACTAAATTGAACATAGGAATTACTAATATGTTGTTATTAATATTAGTCACCTGTGACTAATTTCCAACTTCACCCTATTGTTATTTATCAAGCAATTAGTCCCCAGAATTTTATGCTTTTTCTAGCTCTTCTTCAACCATTCACACTTGATCTTTGATATTCATATTGAATTCATGTTTGACAGACATTCACAGGATATTTAACCATTATTTTCTTTAAAGAAAAAACCTCACCATTATAACAATGGAGCTCAAATTGAACATGGGGTACAACTGGTTTCCTGGGTTTAGGCTTCAAGGGTTGCAGGACTGTTCACAACTTCCGTGGACAACAGTAATGCTGATTACAGATCATTCAAACAAATGCTTTCTGATTTGGCTATTATAACCCTGTCTGCCTGTGTTAAAGCAAGAAAAAAAAAGCAAGTGATATAATTCCCTATGTGTTGAAACCTTTTAGCTGGGAACAGCTTTTTAATGGTTTTTTTTGCAGTCAGCAAGAAATGTACATTTATTCAACTGAAGGCAACAATGATGATAAAAAAATGTCTAACTCTTGTTTCACTACATGATTTTCAAGATGGTTTTGTAAAGTTTCATTTACAGTCTGTAACGAAGCAAATCAGGAGATACATTTATTATCTCTATAGAGCACAATAAAAGTATGGAGGGAAATAATATAACCCTATCAAATGATAACACAGCATATATGTCAAGACAGGCCCTGAAATGGCACCCTTTTCTGTTCCTAATCACAAAGAATTGGCAGGCAAATGTTACTGTATTCACCTTCAAAAAGATGTAGAAACATCTCTTGGCAACATCTAAAGTTAGCTTAATGTTCAAGGTCTTAAAATTCAATTCAATTAATCAATCAGTCAACAAACATTTATTAAGCACTTATCGTATGTTAGACTTTTGTGCTAAGCTCTGCGGATGAAGATATAAAAAATTAAATAATCCCTATGTGTAATTCAGTCAGCATTAATTAAGCACTTACTATATACCATACACTTTGCTAAGCTTAAGATGCAAAGTTAAAAAAAAAAGCAAACAGTCCCTCAAGGTCCTTCCAATTTAATTGGGAAAAACAATGAATCCCTATTTAAATTTCAAAGGAAAGACATGGCAGCCTGTCAGTGAACAGTGAATTCACCTTGGAGACAGGAAGATTTGGGTTCCAGTCCAGCTTCTCACCCATGCCAGTTGAAGGATTCTAGTCAAGTCACTTCATCTCAATGAAGTGTTGCAATGACTAAGTTGCAGAACAGCTGGTGTTCTACATTGGAAGAGGAAATGTCCCCACTGGGTGTTCCCTATCCCAAAAAACCACAGGTGTGCATTTTTAATAGAAAAAAAAAAACCTGGGGCAGCTAGGTGGCGCAGTGAATACAGCACTGGCCCTGGAGTCAGGAGTCTCTGAGTTCAAATCTGACCTCAGACACTTAACACAAAAAACTAGCCGTGTGATCTTGGGCAAGTCACTTAACCCCAACTGCCCTCCAAAAAGCAAAAAAAACAAAAAAACCCACAGCGATAAATGGCATAAGATGAGGGAAGAGGAGAACAAACAACTGGATAGAACCATTACTTTGGACATAAGAATGCTGCCAATTACTTGTTTTCAGAGAAATGAAGTCATCATTGTGTTAAAATTTGAAAATTGTATTGCCTCAACTGGTTCATCTAGCCTGTAAGTTGCAGGGGAAAAAATCCAAATATTCTGTATCTGGCCTGATACATATAGTCTTTCAGAATTTCTGTAAGAGAGAGAATTGATATGAATAGATGTCCCAGGGCACATAGCAAGTAATTCATGATCTGGAATTGGGAGTACTTCCACCTTGGGTATCTTAATGGGAAAGAACATTTTCCTGGACTGCTCTCCAAAACAAGACCTTAGTGAGACATTTTATGTCTAGAATCTAATGGGAACACAAACTCTCATGATCTGGTAATTTTTCACCCAGTACTCTCCCCAAATCTTTGAACAAAACAATAAGGGGGAAAAGACCTTTAGATCTTTCTTTACAAACTGTAGTCACAAAAAACTTTGGAACATTGTGTTTGAGAAGAGATTTTTTTTTAATTCACCAAAAAACTCAATGTGCCTTTTACTTATTTTTAACATATTTGTTTTTTTGCCAGGATCCATAACAATTCATCACTTTTTTTCACACAATTCATAAGCAGTTGTATGTCAGTCTGCTTTCTTTGCTTCCTGGGGGATCTAAGGTAATTATTTGAGAGGGGGATGATGATGCATGCCATGACTTATACTCTCTTTTCTTTGACTATTTCAACTGGTGATAAGAAAGGGGTGACATGGAATGGAATGCTCTTTGGAAGGGTTCATTTACCAGCCTTAACAACATTATAGGAAAGTCTGTTATCTCTGATCTCATTGTTTTATAGGGCCAAGATCTCTTCAACTGAGCTCAGATGAATATTTACATATGAAGCCACAACTAATGGAGACAGGGAGACCTTCTTCACTGTTTGGGGGCTATAAGGCTCCAATGAATATGTATATATGCTGTCTTGTTTCCTATTCTGTATGATACCTACTGAAGACAAGGAGACTTCCATTGTTTTTCATTGTATAAGGCAAAAATAAGCAAAACTAATTAAAACTACATAAGGTTTGCTAAATAATAAACAATTAGCATGGGCACAAGTATCCCAAGGGTGTCTTCTCTCCCTAAATTGTTTAATCACTGCTAGGAGAATGGTCTCAAAGGGCCTTCCCACATATAAGGACCAAGGCTCTTTGGAATCCACATAGTAATGTCAACCTCAATTGAGCAGTGGGGACAGAGCAATGTGTTTTCTATAAGGGAAAACAATTTCTAATACACAAGGATCCATGCTATTAAGGGGATAAGGCCTTAACTATCAATATAACTGTAAAAATATGTGCGTGCATGCATGCATGCATTCTTAGCAAGCAATGTTCACTGGTTTATATTGACAAAGGTCCTGATTAGTAAACATATCCTTAGATATGACATAATGATCACAATCCAGACATTAGGGAATGAATTATGGCAACCCTAATTTATCTGGCCATGGCATGACTCCGCACTTTCCCTAAATTAGTTACCTACTACGTCAGGCACTCCACTCTAGTCAATTCATTCTCTTCTCTACCCCTTTTCCCCCACAATACACCTTACCCATTAGTATTTCTACCCTCCATGTTTTGTATTTTCCTCACCTGGAATGCTCTCTTGTCTATTCTTTGCTTATGCAAATCGAATCCATCCTTCAAGATTCAGTTTAGGTCTCACTTGAATCCCGGAAACCTCTGACTCTCCCAAGCCTTCAACTATTGTGCTATCTCGTGAATTTTACAGCACCCTCAATCCTTGTCAAATAACATCATATCCTATATCATTTGGTTTCATTGTTGTTGTTGAATCATTTCAGTAGCAACTGACCTTTCTTGACTCCATTTTTAAGGTTTTCTTGGCAAAGATAGTGGAAAAGTGTCAAGCCTTCTCCAGCTCATTTTACAGATGGGGAAACTGAGGCAACAAGGTTAAGTGATTTGCCCAGGGTCACACAACTAATAAGTGTCTGAGGACAGATGAGTCCTCCTGATTTCCAAGCCCAGTGGTTTATCCACTCTATCAGCTAGCAGGATTAGTAGAGCAATAACCCACACATATGTAGTATGTATATAAGGCATTTTACTAAGTTTTACGTGTGTTTCTTCTGGCTCTCTTACTAAATCATAATCTCTTTGAGGGCAATGGCCATATCTTGTACTATTTGGTCCCCAACAGTGCCATGCACAGCAACAATAAAAATACATAATCAATGAACAACAACGTATCAAGTGCCTATTATTCACTGGGCATTTTGAGATGCCTAGGAATACAAAGACAAAAATTAAATCATTCCTACCAACTAGGAGCATACATTCTATTAAAGAGAGGAAAACCAAACATATATAAATATAGACAAAATGGGCATGAGGGCTGATTGATATTTTTGAGTCACCTCATCCCATTTAAAGTAAGGAGAAAGACCTGGGGATGGGGAGGGGTGGACTAGGATGCTATGAAGAATGAAGAATGCAGTGGAGAGAATCTGGGACTTTAAGTCAGGAAGCTGTGGATTCAAACCTTGCCTTTGATATTTCTTTCTAGCTGCATGACCCTGAGTTAGTTGCTTTATTTCTCTCAGTCACTATAAAATAGGGGTAATTATGGCACCCACTGCATAAAGTCATTGTTAGGATCAAAAGAGATTACATTATGGAAAATACTTTGACAACTTAAAATGCTTAAAAACAGCTAGCAATACTAGCTGTCATTGTTAAGGAGAAAAGTTAGACTATAGAGTTACTCAATCTAGCTCTTGTTGTCTTGAATAGCAGGTGAGCTTTAACAAAATTATTTATCTGTGGTCATTTAGAGTAACCTTTATATCATTGATTTCTGAATTATCAATAGCCCTATTAAATCTCTAGTAATCTAAAGGCTTCACTACTTTAGCATTTTGAGATTTGTGGTTTAATTAGTGTTCATTCCCTTGAAGTAGCTCATAACTTCTCAGGATCTTAAAAGACAATCAACAGATTGCCATGGTAAAAATAATAAAATAATAATAATGATAATAATAACCTTATTGCTAATCATGTAGTCAGGAGATCTTTTTCAAAGATGAATAATTTAGTTCAGAGAAGCTAAGTGATTTGCTCAAGTTCCCATACTAATTAGCCAAGGCAGGACTCTCACTCACCTCTGCATTCACCATTCCCATTTACTAGCTAAGAAAATGTTGTCAGTACACATGTGTGTGTGTGTGTGTATACGCTCCCACACCCACATACATTACCATCCCTATACATACACATATGTGAATACATATATGCATATTATATGTGTACATGTGTATCTCTATCTCTGTATCTCTATCCATCCATCCATCCATCCATCTATCATCTATCTATCTGTATGTCAGTCCATCTGTCCATCCATCCATCCATCCATCCATCCATCCATTCATCCATCCATCCATCTATCCATCTGTCTGTCCATCCATCCATCCATCCATCCATCCATCCATCCATCCGTCCGTCCATAGGCAGGACTCTCACCCACCTCTGCATTCACCATTCCCATTTACTAGCTAAGAAAATGTTGTCAGTACATGTGTGTGTGTGTGTGTGTATACACTCCCACACCCACATACATTCCCATCCCTAAACATACACATATGTGTATATACATGTATGCATATTATATGTGTTCATGTGCATCTCTATCTCTCTATCTATATCTATCCATCTATCTATCTATCTATCATCTATTTTTCTGTATGTCAGTCCATCTGTCCATCCATCCATCCATCCATCCATCCATCCATCCATCCGTCCATCCGTCCATCCATCCATGCATACATCCATCTATCCATCTATCTGTCTATCTATCTATCTATCTATCTATCTATCTATCTATCTGTCTGTCTGTCTGTCTGTCTGTCTGTCTGTCTGTCTGTAGTGTTTTCCCACAGCCTCCACTTAAATTTTTTTTTCCTAAACCCAGGATCCTCTGAAATCTTGCCTATTTTAAGCACATAAAGGAAGATCTCCCACACTAAGCGAAACTTAAAAGCTGTTACAAAATATTCAGGGGAAAAGTAAGAAAATGAGCATTTAAAATAACTACTAACAACTCTGAATCAACTAAAGTATTATAATTGAAATGTCTAGCAAGGTAGCCAGAAAGGAATTACATTAATTATGATTATTTATACTAATTCAGACTATAAGAATATAGATACCATATATATTGCCCACTATGTTCCAGGTATTGTACTAGGTTCTTTACAAATATTCTTTTATTTGATTCTCACAACAAACCTGTGAAGCAGGAGTTATCATTAACATCATTTTATAATTGAATAGTTAAGTGATTTGTCTAATAAGTGTCTACAGCTAGACATGGACTCAGAAACTTCCTGATTCCATGCCCAACACTCTATCCACTATGCTGGATGATGAATAAGTAGGGATAAGGAAAAGAAGGAAGAGTACACATGTGGACGACCACAATCTGGTACAATGGAAAGAACACTGTATTTGAAATCAGAGATTTGGGGTATAAATCTTTGTTCCCCCACTTATTACCTGTGGGATTTCAGGCAGGCCACTTTGTGGCTTCAGGTCATCTATAAAAGGAGGCAGATGTACTAAATAACCTCTGAGGTTCCTTCTAGCTTTGAGTCTATGATCCTATGAAAGAATTTGATTTGTCCTTAAAAATAAATAACCAAGCCTTAAATTCTTAAAAAAAAAAACCCAATCAACTTTCTATTTCGATATGTAGGTAGGTACATTAGAGAACTCAGAATTCCTTTGGAGAATTTGCATCCTACACTTTCAAAACATATTCTCTATGACTCATCTGAACAGGAATTTAGTAAAGGGCAAAGGAATTCAATTCAAAGGGCCAAGTTGCCCTTTAAATTATAACACAAGACATAGAACAATGAAATGCCTATGCTGCAATATTGAATAAAATGAATTCAATCAATTAAAAATAAAATGGCAAATGCCAATACCCTGCTAAATTTAAAATACATTGAAAAACTTAAAAGAATGGAAATCACTTAAAATGAGCATGAAAATTAAGCAAAACCAGCTAAACTGAGTTGTTAAACAAAGCCATTAAAGAGACAAACTACTGCTCAGGCTATTTTCCAACTAAATAACAATTTGTTAATATAAGCACATTGGCTGCAAATTAATTCCTTGTAATGTAGAATGGGCACCATTTTCCCCCACTTCACTGATGCAAAAATCTACCCACTAAAAGCTAAGGAAATACAAAAGAAATAAGGCTGAAGGAGAATGCTGCTGAGGCTCGATTCCTCTTTGTTCTAACTACACAACGTAATTTTAACAAAAATGGTTGTTTTGTTAAAATCAGGCCAATCTTATTCCATGGTGTATATATGGGGGAGGGAGGGAATTCTCCAGGATCACATAGTTCGTCCCCCTGCATTAGTGTGGGTTTGACCTCTTCACTCTTTCTGTAAGTATTTTGTCTAATCTACTCTTCCATATCCTTAGTGATGGTGCCTCATCGACCTTTTTTCAGCAAATTATTCCAATGTCTAATCAACGCTATAGTTAGAAATGTTTTCCTAATGTCTAACCTAAATGTTCCAGTATCAGGCTGTTACTCCTCGTTATACTACTCTTAACCACCTTAAATGATTCCTCCTTCTCTCAGTGTTATCACCTTCCAAGCATTTGTACTCTATCATGGCCACTGCAGTGTTTTTTTTTTTCTCTAAATAGCATGGTGCACATTATGTTACTTTAACCTCACTACAAAGATTGCACCCTCCAAATTTCTCATCATTCTTGCTATCCAGGTTTAGCTCATATCCAGTATATGGAAGCAGCATCGCCTAGTGGCCAACCCCAGAGAAGAGAACAAAGGTTCCCTACCTGATTGCTGGCAGCATCACTGAATTTATCCTAAGCTTTGCTCCTCTGAGATAAAAAGATGTTGACAGACCTCATCTCCACCTCATACAACTCTTGGCTACCTTATAGACCCAGGGATTTTTTAACAAGGGGACTGTGAACTTACTTTTTTTTTCAAGTAGTTTAACCGTATTTCAATACAATTGCTTCCATCTGGAATTTTATGTATTTCATTTTATGCATTTAAAACCATTATTCTGAGAAGGGGTCTCTAGACTTCAACACGACATCACAAAGTTTATAGACCCCTGTTCTAGACTCAGCTTACATGAGACTTGCTTTAAGAAGCCTCCCCTCATCTCCATATTCTTAGTGTTCCCAAAAAGATGAAATTTCCTTATATTTATTTTGTATACAGTTTTTGTTAATTTATCTGTAAATCACACTCCATCCCTCTAGAATGTAAGCCAAGTGAGAGTCAATATTGTGTCACGTTTTCCTTTGCATTCCAAGTATAGTGCCTAGCACAGAGTTGACACTTAATAAATACATATTTATTTTTATCTGGCATATTAAAAGATAACGACTTTATTTGACTAAATATTATAAAGACTAGAGAGGGTTTCAGCTGATCTAAACTATGTGCACTTATGAATATGAGCTGGCATCATCCATTTTATTTATGTATTTTAAAAGTTTTATTGTTATTTTTTTTGTTTTTATATGATGGCCAGTTTCTTTTAATCCCTTCCCTCCACTGAATTCTTCCTAATGACAAAGAAAAACTTTGAAGCAGTCAATTAACGCAGTAACATGTTCTGGTTCTGTTGACCTCATTCCATATTGATAGTGTTTACTCCTTTACTTAGAGGAGAAAATGTATTTCTTCCTCTGTTATCTAAGACCAAATCCATTCATTATCATTCATGAGGATTCAGTTCTTCCTTCGTGTTAGTTTCACTTATCTTCTTGTAGTCATTTTCTATATTGCTATCTTCTTCTGTCATCCTGGAACAGTGGACAGAGCATCATCTTGAAATCAGGAAAGCCTGAATTCAAATCCATACAGTTAATTCTTGTTTGTCTCAGTTTCCTCATCTGTAAAATGGAGATAATAAGAGCACCTACCTCACAGGATCAAAAGATAATTATAAAGCTCTTATCACAATGCCTGGCATGTAGTAGGTGCTACAGAAATATAAATATTATTATCTTCATTTACACATCGCTGTGTTTTCCCAAATTTATTATAGTCATCTTTCCTAAGGTGCAATAGAATTCTATTATATTGATATACTGCAATTTATTCACATATGCCATTACACATTCTCAATTAATGAACACCTATTTTGTTCACAGGTCTGCAAAACATGCAGCTATGAGTGTTTTATTATATATGGGCCCTAATTCTTTCTGTTAGTGGTATTCTTGGAAGATATGTTCCAAGTTGTGATATTTCTTTATCAAGAGTAGTAACTTTCCTTGAATAATGAGAAATTGTTTCCCAGAAAGTCTGAATGGCTTTTAGTGTGCCTATCTTCCCACTGCCCCATTTATCACTGCTTATGTTTGTCCTAATATTTGTTTACATTTTGTTTTATCTTTATTACTTTGGCAGGTGTGAAGTAAATTCTCAACATTGCTCTGATTTACATTTCTCATTATTAATGATTTGAAGTCATCTTTTATAAGGTTGTGTATTGTTTGCATTATCTCTAATGATTTTTTTTATTTCTTCTCAAATCCTGTCCCAGGTACTTATTAGAGTCACACTTACTGTGGTGCTGGGCCAATAATTTAACCTTCCTTAGCCTCAGTGTTATCTTTAATAAAATGGGAATAGTAATAGCACCTCCCCGAAAGGATTTTAGGATATACCTAGAACGCTTGGGAAACTCTAAAGCACAATATAAATATTAGCAATTATTTTTACTATCCTTGGCATCATTCACTTTCCACATCCTCTTGGTGAAAAGTCACTATAAAGGAAGAAAAATCAATCCCATATCTCATTGGTTTTCCAAGCTGAACTACCCCCTCTTCTCTACATTTGTGGAGACTGATGGGTCATCTCTTATTTTCATCTTCCAACTTTTATCTATGAAACTTCTACAACTCCCCATGATCATAAAGCAAAGTTCAAACTTTCCTGTCTTGAGTTCAAGTCCATTCACAATATATCTTCTCATGAAGCCTCTTCTTCATCCAAACATATTTAATCATTGATAAAACACGTGTTGTGGACTTCCTCCCTCCTCCTCTCTTCCCACTCTTACCACAGGGACTTCCTTGAACTTAATGTTATTGTTGTTCAGTTGTTTCAGTTGTGTCTGACTCTTTGTGTCCCTACTTGGGGTTTTCTTACCAAGAGTATTGGAGCAGTTTTCCATTTCTTTCTTCAGCTCATTTTATACATGAGGAAACTTACACAAACAGGGTGAGGTGATTTGCTCAGGTCATATAGATACAAGAGTCTGAGGAAAGATTGGAACACAGAGAGATGAGTCTTCCTGACTCCATGCCTGGAACTCTATCTTCTGCACCTCCTAACCCCCTCTTGCACTTAATTGTTACATAATAATCTTTTTTACTAATTTGCATAAATATCCTTTTTGTACACATTATCAAAGCACACATATACACTTTCCTGATGTCAATTCCATTAGTGCCCATTGAAATCATGAAGCTGATTAATATAATTCTAGTAAATGGAGTTAAACTTACCAAATATTTTTTCTAAAACCTACTCATTTTCTTCTCTCACCATGTGACTATACGACATTTTTATACAGTTGCCTTATTGCATAGATATAATGCAGAAAAATGAATACCAGAAAAAAATCCGTTTTATCCTTTAGTATTTAAGGCAGTGGGATATCTATTTTCCAAATGCATACACAACTTAAATATCAGTAATACTTCATCAGAAATGGTCTTTGTGTTGACTTACATGAACTGAGGTTCAGTGAAGTAAGCAAAACCAGGAGAACATTGTACAAAGCAACAGCAACATTGTGTGATGACTAACTTTGATAGACACAGCTCTTCTCAGTAATGCAAGGATCTAAGACAATTCCAAAAGACTCATGATGGAAAATTCCTTCTACATCCCAGAAAAGTTATGGAGTCCAAATACAGATAAAACCATACTATTTGCACTCTCTCTATTTTTGTTTTATTTTTTCTTTCTCATGGTTTCTCCCATTGGTTCTAATACTTCTTTTCAACATGACTAATGTGAAAATGTGTTTAATATGAATGTATATGTAGAGCCTATACCAGATTGCATGACATCTTGGAGAGGGGGAGGGGAGAAAGGGAGAGAAAAATTATAATTCAAAGTCTTATGAAAGTGAAAACTAGAAAAGAAGGAGGAAAAAGAAAAGAGAAAAGGAAAGGAAAGGAAAGGAAAGGAAAGGAAAGGAAAG
>CM053600.1:170756005-170873370 GCA_028646575.1 Pseudocheirus occidentalis
AATTGTCTTTGGGAATTGTTTCATATTTAGGCCAAGTGACTTTGAACAGAAAGACAAGGTTTGTGGTGGGTAGCTTTATTAAACTTTAGGTATTGGACTTCCTGCTATTAAGTCTTTTTCCCAAGGAAGAGCACTAATATCAAACCCCATCTCCTTCATTCTCTGACACTTGAAAGACAATCGACATACTTTCTGCTGTTTACAGGATTCTTGAGAGTGTGATCCAAAGCCAAAAATATTACATCCCCTGTGGCTACCAAAAATCATCTCTTGCTCTCTCAGTTCCTAGATACAGAATGTCTAGCTGCCAAATGCAGTCCAATCTCTCTTGTTTCCCCTACTCTTATCCTCATCTACCTTAGCCTCCCATGTCCCCATTTAGCTCTGCCTATTATGACTTCTGCAATCCCCATTCTATCTTTAACAAAATTCCCTTTCCTTTAAGAGGTTTTCTTTATACTTCTTCCATCTTAGCTAAGACCTGGGTCTCTGAACAAGCCAACAGATCCATCACTGTCCTTTCAAGTCTTAATTGTAATTTCCCCCATGGCAATCTCAATACACTGGTCTTGGTGTAGTCTTTGCTCCATTTCTGGGCATTTTAAATCTCTTTACAATCTTACTTTTATCTACCTTTCCAGACTTTTGTACATTATTCCATGCTGGTCTTCTATTGTTCTTTACACACAACATTCCACATCATTTTTGTGTCGTTACTTGACTTTATGTTTGGAATATGCACTATCTTTACCTCTGCCTCTTGGAATACGCAGTTCAAATTTTACCTCCTACATGAGACCCTTCCTAAACTCCCATTGCCAGTAATCCCCCATGACTATGTATCTATTTTCATCCTTTTTTTCCCTCAAATCTATGTATGCTCATTTTGCTTCCTCCAACTGGATGTAAGATCTTTGAGGGCAAGGGTTATTTCACTCTTTTTCTCCAGTGCAAACTTTGCTATTACATGGTGCTCAGTTTCATCTGATCTTTTTTTTTTACAATTATAATATACAATTTTCCTAAGTCTACTTACTTTACTCTGCATCAGTTCATCTATACCTTCCTATGATTCTCTTGTCCTAAATTCAAAATGTAGTTGGCTTGAAATAGAATGCCTTGTGAAATGCTTAGAACAAACATTGGAGATGGCCTTCTAAAGCTTCAGAGGCATGGGATTATGTAAGTGTGTTCTCAGTAAAATGTTGATAGATTCAATGAAATAACCAACAAAGCATCAAAATATGGCTCATCCTTCAGAAATAGTGGATATACTCTTTCTCTCTTAGACTGCAGTTAGGACACCTGTCCTACCTCCAAAACCTGGCACAGGTGAAGAACTATCTACAGGAAGCTTTGGCAGGCATTTCACCAACTTTTCCTCCCCTAAGATATATTAACATAAATGAAACAATCATTGCTTACCTCTTGCCATTGACTAAATTGTTATTCACCAGGGGCACCTGGAAATGAGTATTTCCAGAGCTTATAACATCCAACTCTAATATAATTAGATTCTGCAACAAGCTTAATGTCTTCACACAGGAACAATAATCAGAGACAGAGTGATTTTTACCTTTTTTGTGTTGGATTGTCAAGTATGGGAATATGTTTAACTTTTTTGGTTTAATAGAAATCTTGCTTTATCTTAAAAGGAGGCATAAAGGTGAGGTTGTGCTGGTTAGATTTCTCGGGACTCTTCCAAACTTCCAGAGTTTTGAGGCACAGATTGGGAAAGGTAAGTGGAGATGAGATGTTTCATTCCAATTGTGCTAGTAGCCAGGGCATTTGGGATAGTCTTTCATAGGAACATGCCAGATATATCGGCCTGGATGTGGTGGTGAAGAGAGGACATGGGGAGAATGTAGGAGTACAAGGCAGAGAGCAAGTTATTCTCCAGAAGAGATCAACCAGCGAATGTTTAATAACCAGGTAGATATCTAAAAAGAAAAAAAATGTAAGTACAAGACAGTTTATTCTGCATTACAAACATTCTCTGCATCATCTTAAATCCAGGTGATTAGCAAAACAACAAATTAAGCCCTGTTAATAGGGTTTTCTGACTTTCAAGGCTATAAATCCTCACACTGAATATTTAACAGCCCACTTTCTTTACCCCCTGGTTCTAGCACACTCCTGTCCTTAAGTATGGACCCCTGTACTTTCCTCAACTATGATCAACTATGTCCTAATATCACCAGGACATGCAACAGCCAGGGTTTGCCTTACTCCAAAGGGCATGACGTCAGTGGCTGAAATTCTCTCCTCCATTATTTAGCTGCCTTTTCACTAATACCTGAAGTTCTTTTTTAAATTTGATTGATTTGCTTACTTTTAGTTTACAAGATTCAGTTCCACAATCTCTTGAGTTTCAAATTTTCTCCCCTCTCTCTCCCCCCTCCCATGGCAGCATGCAATCAAGTATTGGATCTGCAAATATTTTCAAATTGGACATTATTCTGGTTGTATAGAAGGGTTGTAACCAATGGAGTGAACAATGGGAAAAAAGAAAGAAAACCAAACCTGGAAAAGAATATTAGTATGTAGATTGCTTCAGTCTCCATTTAAACTCTGTTCTTTCTAGATCTTTCTCTGAATGTAGATATGACCTTCCATCCTGAGACTTGTAGAGTTGTCTTATAACTGTGCATTTCTGAGATGAGTCCAGTTTATCAAAGTTGTTTAATAAGAAATTTTTTTTTCTTCACAGTTAATAGGACTTAATATGCAATTACTTCTGGGGAAGTATTGTTCAATTACTTCTGGGAAGAGAATAAGTATTTACATAATACCTGTTAAGTGTCAGGTACTAAACTATAAGTACTTTTCTTTAAACAAAATTTATCTCATTTTTTCCTTACAAAAATCCTGTGAGATAATTATACTGTCGTCCCCATTTTACAGTCAAAGAAACTGAGGCAAACAAAAGTTAAGTGACTTGCCCACTTAGTAAGTGTCTGAGCCCAGACTGGAATTCAGGTCTTCCTGACTTCAGACACGGTGTACTGTGGCACAAGCTGCCTCTTGGAAAAAGCAATATAAATTTAGTCATGAAGCAGAAATGGCTAATAAATTAGTTATTAAAATATATTTTTCTATACAAGGATGGATTTTTTTTAAAAACGTGAAGACATTAAACACATGAAAGAAAAAAAAAGACCCAAGAAGGGATAAAAAGGCAGAGAAAGGAGAAAATTTGAGTCAAGTCATGGCAACAAGCACTTACTTAGCATTCATCTTTATTTGTTACAGTGTGCTCAGACCTGTAGTCAAAAACTGTTAGTCAAAGACTACTTGCATAGTACACAA
This sequence comes from Pseudocheirus occidentalis, assembly GCA_028646575.1. Lineage (NCBI taxonomy): Eukaryota > Metazoa > Chordata > Mammalia > Diprotodontia > Pseudocheiridae > Pseudocheirus > Pseudocheirus occidentalis. The sequence continues at coordinate 170,759,315 of CM053600.1, forward strand.
TGTATAATAAAGAAGTCTATTCAAAACTGTCCTAGAGGGAGCGTGCATGAAAAATGTAAGATATTCAGGAGCTTTGGAGAAAACGCTACACTTATTCATGATTGGTGGGATTGAAAACCTAAAGAATCATTTTGGGAAGCAATCTAGCATGTGTAGTAAAATATAAAATAGTCTTATCTTTCCACTCATACTTTTTGATTCCATTCTTGGAAATACGTTCTGAAAGTGTTGTCAGAAAGAAAACTAGAAAAAATAGCTCCCTATTCTAAGATTTTCATAGTAACATGGGAAGTACCAAAAATGTGTTTTTAAAAAAGGCTAAATGTCAAACAAAAGGGGAAAGAATCAATAAATTGTGGGAGGTCATAGAATGGAAGCAATTCAATAATGCAATACATTTAAAACCAAGAAATCTGGAAACATGATTATGAAATCATACAGAGCAAAAGCAGAATATTTGATAACCATAATCACACAAAATGAAAAGTGAATGAGAATGAATTGGGAAAGAATCCTTATGATGGCTTAGATCAGTGGTTCTCAACCTGTGGGTTCCGACCCCTTTGGGGGTTAAACAATCCTTTCATGGAGGTCACAGGGGTCACCTAAGACCATTGGAAAACACATATTTCCAATGGTCTTAGGAACTAAGACACGGCTCCTCTATCCATCTCCAGGTGGGTCTGCTGACACACAGATACACCCACATACGAGTATCAAAGGTTTGTGGCTTTAGGAAGGTTAAGAACCACTGACTTAGAGGCTTTTTTTGGATATTTAAGTTATGAATGCAAACAATTACAAAATATGTTTAGTTAATTGTCTTGATGTTCAGTATTTAGTTTATACTAAATCATAAGGATAGAGATAGGTGTTAGATGCATGATTTCATTGATATAGGAAACTTCAAAGTGGTGAGTTACTTACCTGGGGCACCTGGGCATAAGTATTTACAAAGCTGGTTTATAATATCCACCCCTAATATAATTAAATTCTACAATAAGCTTATTATTTTCACACAGGAATAATAAACAGAAACAAGAATGACTGTTACCTTTGGTGGTGTTGGGCTCTTTGAAGATGTGAATACATTTGAATTCTTAGGTTTGGTAGAAATCTTGTGTTGTCTTGGAAAGAGGCACAAAAGTGAGATTTTACCAGTTAGAGAATTTTCAGGATTCTGTCAAACATTCAGAGCTTTGGGGCACAGCCAGATAAGAGGAGAGGTAGTGAGAGGTGCTCTCCCTGTGGAGCTTACACCATCTCAAAAACTTAGTTTTAGAGAGTTGCTTAGTGCAAAAAGAAGTTAAGAGATTTACCCAAGTCATATAACATGTGAATCATTTGATTTTTTTTAAATTTAAAAAGGACCTATGCTCATACAATCTTAGTTCTGGTAGCTAAGAATGCATATCTTAGTGTTACTTATAATTAGATAACTAGTATAATATAATTAGATACAATAATAAAATATAATTTGATAACTAATTGTCTAGCCCTGACTAATTATTATTCACCTCCAATGACTTAACTAAGATGCTCCAGAACATTCTTATTATGGTAACATAGCTACAGTCAAACTCTTTCCATCCAACTTTTAGAATTCCTAGCTGCCTTTAAATCCCTGTAAAATGTATTTCCAAACCTCTATTTTATGGGGAAATCTCTGGTAGTGAGGTGTAGAAAAGTTTCACCAATCAATAAAACTTTTATCTTTTCAAAGCACTTCTTTAAGAAAATCAATTTAAAATATTGACTTACCTTTCTCCTTCTTTCCTCTTCATCTTGGTCCCCAAACTCTTCACCTCCTTTCTCATCCCCAGATCCTAGCTCCTACCTCCATCACCAGGAGAAGCTACAGTTAGGGCTACATTGGATACATCATTCTGAAAAAGGACATTTCTTCTCTGTTTTGCCAATCCTCAGCATTAGTTGGAGTTGGAAATCACTGCCCTAAAACATTTGATGGTATCTGACTGCTATGGGAAGTTAAAGATGTATAATTAATCCTTGGTCAATGGTCTACCAGACAGACAAAAGGCTGCATTGTTGGCTGAATTGATTCCTAACATCATAAACATAACAAACAAACAAAAAAGATTCCTTACTTAAAAAGAAGTGTGTTTCAGTAACAAGGCCATTGTATTGATGGCATTACATATCTTTTCTTGGGGCTTCTCATATGAATTTCTGGACCATTGATGCTTGTATGCTTACCATTTTTACTTCTTCTATCTACTTATAGAGCCACAAATTGAGTTCAGGTTTTCATCACCTCTTAGCTAGACTATTGTGATAGCCTCCAAATTGGTTCTCCTAACTAAATCTCTCCCTAATTCCAATCCATTATCCATGAAAATGACCATGATTTTCCTTAAATGGAGATCTGACCGTGCTACTCTCTTATTTACTAAACTCTAGCATCTTCCTGTTGTCTCTGGAATGAAATTTAAACTTCTTGGTTTAGCCCTAAAAGCACTTCACAAACTAACCCCAACTTCTCTTTCTAGGATCACTGGACTTTGCTCTCCATCTCTCACTTTGTAAATCCAGTCAAATTGACTTTCTCTCTGTTTTTTTACACAAAGCACACCATCTCTCAGCTGCATGCATTTTCATTAGCCTCCTCCACACCTGGAATGTAAGCTGTCTTTGTCCCATTCTTGTAGAGTCATTCTCTTCCTTCAAGGACCTGTTCTTTTATCCCTCCAATTACTAGGACCACCCTCCTTAATTACCTAGTAGTTAAGTACTTTATATTTATTTGTAATCATTCACTTTTAATTTATTATATCTAAATAAACATATTTCTGCCTCCTCCGTCAGAAAATAATGTTTCTTAAGAGAAGGGATTGTCTCATTTTAAAATATTATATTTCTAGTGGCTATCATAATGTATGAAACATAGTAGACCCTTAATAAATGTTTATTCATGTCTTTGGTGGTTGCCACTGTTCCTGATGCTCCTCTGCCTTGGAGCTCTCCTCTTTAGAGTGCTGATCTAGGCTTTGATTCCTGTTCTGTACCCTGGCCTGAGCTCTTGATGCTGCTATTATCACTGGGTGGACCAGAGACTTTATAGTACCAGAGTGTGGAATGCAAACAGCTCCTACAAAATAAATACATAAAAACTAAGAAAATAAAAAGCTCCAGGAAGGCAAGTTAGATATGCTATATCAGTACTGACCTCCCAGCCAGAAAGCTGACTCGTGTAAGCAGTTTTCCTGCCTCTCAACATGTTAAATATCATCACTCCAAAACAAAACAAAAAAAATCCCCCAAAAGAGGACCAAATTGGTCTGACCTTTTGACTCATGCACATATCACAGTTCAGATATACCCCTGATCCTGTTGGGGATAACTTTGCCCTGAGGTTTCCCTAATTCCTGGTATGTGATGACCGTCATTTTAGTTCCCATAGTTTTCCTGGTTCAGGATTATCTTCCTTGTCTTTAGTCTTGACTTTAGTTCTGATATTATTATGTTCCCTCTAACTGTTTTCAACCAAGCCTGTATCTTTGAGCCTTTGTCCCAGTACTTGTTCCTGTCCTGTACTATTTAGCTGACTCTTGGCTATCAGCTCTCAGATACTCCTTAGGATGCATCCCTCTCCCTCTGGGCTCATCCTGCAATGGAGAGCTCATTTCAGCTCTCAAGTCCTTAGTTCCTTCTCTTGTTTCAGTGATCTACTGCTGGCATCCAAGTTAGATAACAGGTGTGATCACATCCATGTTATTCCTATATTGAAAATGGTTTAATTCTTGAAGTACGAGAATGATTTCATTAAAAGATGGGATGAACGTGGTTTCCAGATTTAATGCTAGAAGGAAATGTGCCAGCTATTTAACCTTCTCATTTTACAGAAGAGGTAACTGAGAACCTGATAATGTTTGATTATTTTAATGTAGTTTTTCAATGCCTTTTATCTTTATATCACAATAAACTCTGAGGGAATCAGCACTCTCTTTTCAATATTGATACCTATGGGATTAAAACCAAGAATCAACTACCCGGCAAAATTGAGCATATTATTCCAGGGGAAAATATGGTCATTCAATGAGGTGGAGGATTTTCAAGCATTCTTGCTGAAAAAAACAGAACTGAACAGAAAATTTGACAATAAAACACAAGAAGCATGAGAAGGTAAACATGGGAAAGAAATCATAAGGAACTTATCAAATTTGAATTATTTACATACCAATATGGCAAAACAATAATAGTAATGTATGAAACTATTCTTAATATGAGGAAAGGTGAAGGGAATACAAATTTATATATATGTATACTTACGAATATGTCTATATAAGAGGCTATATATGCGTATGAATACATATCTGAGCATGTGTGTATATGTGTATATAAAGGGCATAGGATCAATTGAATATGAAGGGATGATACTTTAAAAGGCAAAATTCTGAGGTGGGAGACGACTAGAATGTGAGGAGACAGGGAGAGACAAAATGGGGTTAATCATCCCATAGAGAAGAGGCAAGAGATAACTGTTACAACTTTACTTTCATTTACTTTCATTGAATCTGGCTTAAGGAAGAAATGGCATAAACTCTAAACTGGGTATCATGCCACACAAGAGAGTAGGGGCATGTGGATGAGAGGTGGGATGATGGAGGGGAGGACAGGGTCTGGGGGAGGGATGCTGGAAGCACACACTTCAGTAAAGGGACAGGGACAGGGTAGAGAACAGAACAAGGGGGGAGGGATAGGAAGGAGGGACATATGATCACTGTCACAATATGTCCACTGTGAAGATGTCCTGTGTAATTACACATCCACAGCCTGTATTGAATTGCTTGCCCTTCCAGTGGGGATGGGACACAAGAGAGGAATCAAAAGAATCCAGAATTTAAAGCTCTCCAATACCTGCAACTAGGAATTAATATATACAGGAGCTGGGGTAAGGAGACCCTCCCTGCCCTACCAGAAAGTTAGAGAGCAGATTGGGGGAGGGACTACACAGTGGGATCGCTGTTTGGGGGTTGGGGTAGGGGAAAGATGGGGAGAAAATTTGTAATTCAAAAATCTCATGAAAATGAATGATGTAAACAAGAAAACAAATAAAAATTTATTATATAAAAAGATTGATACCTATGCCATTAAAAATGATGTTTATGTAGGATAAATAGGAAATAGTTGACGGAGAGAAGGCATTAGACTTAGAAAATTGGGAAAAGCTTCCTGTAAAAGACAGAATATTAGTTAGGACTTAAAGGAAACCAGAAGAGATCAGTAGGTGGAACAGAGAAGAGAAAGCATTCCAGCTAGGAGAGACAGCCAGACAAAATGCCTAGAGTTGAGAGATAAGTATCTTATGTATGGAACAGCCAGAAGGCCAGTGTCACCAGATCAAAGAGTATGTGTTGGGAAATAAAGTGTGAGAAGACTGAAGTGGTAGAAGGGGGCTAGCTTCAAAAGGACTTTGAATGTCAAATAGAGTATTTTGTATTTGATATTGGAGGCAATAGGAAGTCACTGAAGTTTTTTGAGTAGGGGTGGAAGGTGACAGAGGAGACAAGGAAGAAGTATTTGAGAGATAATGTAAAGGTGAAATTGACAGACCTTGGCAATGACTTGAAGATGGGTGAGCCAAGAGATAGTGAGGAACCCAAAATGACTTTTAAGCTGCAAGCTTGATGGACTAAGAGGATGGCATTACCCTTTTCAGTGATAAGAAAGGAAGGACAGGGGAAGTGCTTCATTATTTGACCTTCCTGGTATATATACCCAATGATGGATTCATTTGGTCAAATAGTGTGAGTGACTTAGCCACTTAAAAAATATTCCAATGTGATATATCAGTTGTTGTTCAGAGAATTCAAGTAACTAGCCTAGGGCCTATCCCTTAAGTAGTCAGAAGTAGAATTCAAATATAGGGTTTCTAATCACATATCAAGAATGCTTTCTACTTCTCTGCTGTCTATGATGGTGATGTATAGCCATCAAAGGTGATGTTATCATGATATTCATGTGCATTTCTATACCCTCTCTGTTAAAGTCTTCTCCCTTCGCCTCTTTAAGCACAGTTTCTTGTACTTACTGGAGGCAGCCCTGTTATTGTCAAGGGTACCTGTGACCATAATATATCCTAAGATTAGCCTGATGGGAATCTTTGGTAGTAGCCATGCCACTGAGAGTGTACCAAGTCTAGAAGAGGTCCAAGTAGAGGCCACTTGGGCTGCTGAGGGCAAGGGGAAATGGTGGGAAAAAAGAATTAAATAGGCCAGACAACTTATAAGAGGATGCCAAATAGAGGCAGGGGATGGTGAGGGAAAGAAAAACAAATAGACAGCACATACTTTATTGAGAGAATGGATTTTATTTTTATTTCTTTTGGAATAGAGAATAACTCCCAGATACTTGGAAATAATTGTCACTCAGGGGCCTACCTGACTGACATTTTAGAAAAGACCCCCTGTTGTTTATAGCATCATCACCCTGTCCATTCATACCTGCTGAAGCTCCTTGTATTCCTTGCTCAGCTTGCTCCACCCTCCTTGCACATCTTAATAACTGGCAGACCTCTGTACCAGAGCACAGCTATTGTTTACATCATCTACAATAAATGACTTGCACAAGATGTCAAAATGTATTCTGGTGAGTTTCCATTTTTAAATGAGATGCTGGTCAGGAATGGGGACACATAAGTCTAATAATCCCTACTCCTCGGGGAGGCTGAAAAAGTTGGATCACTTAAGCTCAAGAGTTCTGAGTTCTGTGTGGTTAGCTGATTGGATATCCATCAGCAGCAAGTCCTGGATCAATATAGTGAGGCCCTGAGAGGGCCACGGGTGAACTGGATTGCCTAGGAAAGGATTAACAGGTTCAGGTCAGAAATGGAATAGTTTAAAGCTCTCGTGATATTATCATCAGGAGTGACTTCTGAAGGAGAGAGAGACAGACAGACAGAGACAGAGAGAGAGAGAGACAGATAGAGACAGAGACAAAAACAGAGACAGAGAGAGACAGCGAAAGAGACAGAGACAGAGAGACAGAGGCAGAGAGATACAGACAGAGACACAAAGAGACAGAGACATAGAGACAGAAAAAACAGAGACATAGAGAGATAGAGACAGAGAGGCACAGAGAGAGATGTTATATATAGAGAGACAGAAAGACAGAGAGACATAGAGAGACAGAGAGACACAGACAAAGAGACAGAGACATAGATATAGAAAAAACAGAGACATAGAGAGAAATAGAGACCAAGAGACACTGAGACAGAGACATATGTGTGCATGTGTGTGTGTGTGTGTGTGTGTGTAACAGAGACAGAGACAGAGGCACACAGAGAGACAGACACAGAAACAGAGAAGAACAGACAAAGAGACAGAAGAGAGTCTGAAAGTATCAGGGTCCTTATTCTTCAATAATTCACAAAAGGAGAAGTGGAATGAATTCAGTCCTTAGACTTAGGAAGGCCTATGTATAAACCCTGCTTCTAATAATTAGTAGCTTCCTGACTACACACAATCCAGTTAACCACTAGGAGTCTAAGTTTCCTGATCTGTAAGATGAGCATAGTAGTATCTGTAACAGGTACTTAAAAGTCCAGATTTCAGACAACTGCCTACACATGGAAGATACCACCAGCAGTTGAGGCTCACATCAGAAACTGGGCAAAGTTTCCTTCCTACCATTAATTCAGTACTGAGCATTGTTTGTATATATTCTATGAATACTGTAATTACTTCTAAGTTCCATGTATTTTAAAATGTTTTACCCTGGTGTGTGGAAAGAAAATCATTTAATATAAAGGAGAAATGATTAAGTATCCCAGATATCAAGCCATGAGTTATATATGTAATTAAACACACACACCCCCCACCACCCAAAAAGGACCTCTCCAAAAACAAGCGTTTGGTGGCTTAAGTTAAGTGGGCAATTAGATGTTACCTATTCTAAAATGTCACAGTAGCCTTTGGCTGTCAAATGCTATATATGAACTTCTATTCAATTTTTACAACTGGGACAGCACTCATGTTCATGAATTTCATTGTATGCTTCATAGGCTGAAGAACTAGGATAAAATGTAAAGATCATTTAGTCCAGCCACCTCTCCTGCCCCACACCAGCTGCATTTCAGATGTGGACACTGAGAGTCTGAAAGTACTAGTTACTCACTGAAGGTCAGGTCACAATGTATATTGATTTATCTTCACTCAGTGAAAGAATTCTTGAATTCTGACTCAGTAAGTAGCATATGAGTCATGCAATCATACATTGTGGGCTGATATGGATGTGAGAGGTGATCTGATCCAATTCTCTGCTTTTACACAGATCAGGAAACTAAAGTCCATGAGGTTCTATGACTTGCTGAGTGCCACCAAAGTAGTAAGGACTGGGGGCAGGTTTGGAAGTCAGGTTCCATGCTTCTAAGTTTAGTCTCATTCTACCACAATTTATCCTAAATAGGAAGGTATAGAAAAACGATAAATGGACACTAAAATGATGGGCAGACCTATTTTTCCTGCTGCTAACTTTCAAAAATCTAGCTTTCTGTCAGATTTCAAAACTTTTGTACTTTGTATCAATGCTATAATACAAGTTTCAAAATTTCAAATTTCATATTTCAAAAGGAAATCCCTATAGAGGGCTCCCAACAGGGAACTTTGTTAGCTGATTTGTATAATTTAGGTTATAATTTCATAAAATATAACATTCCTCTTGTCCTCAGTCTAGGAAAGCATAATGAAGGATTTTATTTTGTTTTGTTTTGTTTTGTTTTCCAGAAAAATCCTTGGCTGGGAAGCAATTAGACAGTTAATCCCAAAGGGTAGTATTAATCTTGGGTCAAGTGGATAGTTCATATTTTTATCCTATGTGGTTTATATTACACAGAAAGTGATGAAAGCTAATGAAGGGGTTGGCCTTATGTATTCTCCTGGAATTATCAATATTTCAGGTAATGGTAAAAATACCTGAAAGTCTAAGAAGTTGACGCGCACAATGATATCTACCATCTTTAAATATAAAGGATCAAGATTTAGATACAGATGCACACTATATAGCCTTTTAGCATTGACACTTTTCATGAGGTAGAGATGTTTTCTCTTTGCTTTGCTGTATGGGAATGATTCTCAAAGATCTAGGTAAATGCTCTAAGGAAAAACAATTTTATTAATGTTTTAGGATGAAAGGTTATGATCTCTAGGGTTAAATCTCTAAAAGGTCTTTTTCAGCATTAGAAAAATGACAGAGATGTCTGAGGGAGCTGATCCCCATGGCTGCCCTGAGCTGAAAATATTCTATATCCTTGATTATTTCTGGAATATTTTGTCTATGTCCTTCCCTTATGCTCATTATTACCTACCTTGCATTATACTTTTACTATCTGTATAATGTATACAGGAAATATTCCCCACTCTCATTAAGTAAACTGCCTGATGACAGGGACCATGCCTTTTTTTAACTTTGTATCTCCATACATGGTATATTAAAAGTATTGTGCATTGTTTGTAATAAGCAGAGATTAATGCTTTCTGAACTGAACTGAACCATAAACATGGATGGGGATAGGATCTGTGATTGCGTTGGTGTCCAGAGCTCTTGTATGAGGCAAGTCAACATCTTTTCTCCAACTTAAGCAGATTTGAACTCAAGTCTTCCTGACTCCACATGGGCATGGGCAGTTGGATGGCTAGCGTGGATAGAGTTCCATGTCTGAAGTCAGGAACTTATCTTCTGAGTCCAAATCTGGCTTTAGACTCTTACTAGCTATGAGACCCCAGGGAAACCACTTAACTCTGTTTGCCTCAGTTTCCTTATCTGTAAAATGAGTGGAGAAGGAAATGACAAACCACTCCAGCATTTCTGCCAAGAAAACACCACATGGGGGCGGCTAGGTGGTGCAGTGAGTAGAGCACCGGCCCTGGAGTCAGGAGTACCTGAGTTCAAATCCGGCCTCAGACATTTAACACAAAAACTAGCCGTGTGACCTTGGGCAAGTCACTTTACCCCAACTGCCCTCTAAAAAAAAGGCAAAAAAAAAAAAAGAAAAGAAAACACCACATGGAGTCACAAAGAGTTGAGCATGACTGAAAGGACTCAACAACAACAACTTCCTAACACCAGGTCTCATACTCCAAGCACTGCCTGGCAATTAAGGAATCTTAATTGCTTGATATATGTCAACTGTTTCTAGTAATCCTGCCTAGAAAGTCAAAATTATCCCAAATAAGATTACCCCTCCCCCCAATTTTTGTCTCCCTTGTGGAAACCAAGCCACTCCTAGTTTTGACAAGAAGGCAGGACAGGAGAATTTCCCCCCAGTGAGGGACCCAGGGCAAGCCTGTTAAAGAGCAGATGTTCTAGGGACTGGGAGTGATCATATTATCTATCACCTTTTAGGGACTGTCTAATAACCCAGACTGAGAAGTAGGGTCCATCAAAATGAGCAAAAGAATGAATTTCAGACTAATATGATACAGAATAATATTAATTTTCTTCACACCCTTTTTACTTTGGGAATGAACCTCTTGTTTCCCCCAGCTAATTGCAGACAGGGAAGAAGGAGTTGCTTGGGGTGCTGAGAAGCTAGTTACCTTTCCTGAGTCACAGCCATTATAGGTCTTGCTGACCCAGGCCTCCTTGTACTATATTTCATCGTAAATACTAATTTACTTGCAATTTTATGTTAAAACATTCAATAATTCAAAACCAACACAATATCTCTGTTTGGTCACATGTCCACTTTCTCTAGGAGATGGACATTTCAGTTGAGCAGAGAATGAGTAGAGAAGAGCAGATGTTTATTTTTCTAAATATATACATCCTGGTGGAGGAGGACACTGAGTATTGAGAAGATCATTTTGTGGACTGATAAAAATGAATAGAAAAAGGGTCCTACTTTGCAAACCCACCATAAAACATTCTTAGAGAGACTTGGCCTTTTGGAATGGAATACATGTCTAATAGGTTTTACTTATATGTTTGCATTTGTAAATTTCATGTTGCATTAATATCATATGTTGATTTATAAGGTTATTATGTCATGATTATAACCTGCCTATTCCTCACTTTAGTCATTTTTTGTTACCTTTAGACTGTTTTCTGTTTGTATTTTTAGAGTTCAACACAGTACCTGGCACATAGAAAGGACTCGAGATATGTTTGCTCACTGACTGACTGAATATTTATGTATAAATCACACACACACACACACACATATCGAAGCACTTCAACTTTCATGCAAAAGTTCATTAAAATGGTTCACTGGAAGCAAAGTGCTATACTTAGTTATTATTAAAAAGCTACAAAGTCTTTCCAGGAGTTTCTCTCGAGACACAGAATTTGCCTCAAAGATGAAGAAAAACTCTTCCTCTATCCATTCATGTCTTCAGTAATTGTTACAAGGTAAAATAATGTACTGTAATTATGTACAACCATGATAAGCCATTTAAATATTAAACATTTTGATCCATATTCTGCAGTAAAGTAAAACTTGGGCACTCGTTGCATTTCTGAATATACATACTTCAGCAATATTAAGTTCCTTGTAGTAGTCAGAGGACAATTACAGGAGACAAATGCACCAAACCAATTAACACAACATTAAATATTTGCTAAGTAGTAGAAGTTTACATAATTGCTTTTTATTGTCCTGGAGGAAGTACTAAAAACAAAAGGTAATGGGAATTTTTCAATGTGCTGTTTTGAAATTTTATCACACTTTTTTCTCTATTGCATGACATATACATCTGTAGATATAGATATAAAGACAGAGACATATATATATATATATATATATATATATATATATATATATATATATATATAGAGAGAGAGAGAGAGAGAGAGAGAGAGAGAGAGAGAGAGAGAGAGAGAAAGAGAGGGAGGGAGAGACATACATACATCGTTGTTTGTCCTCATTTTCAAAGAGGACCAATGACATCAGGGGTGATATCTTGACTTGTGTGTGAATTGTATTTAAGTGAGGCAGAATTGCACGAAGTCATCAGCTTCGCTCTCCCAGAGTCATCAAAATCTAGTGTCAAGACAAAAGTCAACATGACTGACAATGTGTGCAGGATGCAGTGGAATCTTCAGTGTCTGACTGAGCTCTAAACACAGCACAGCACCTGCTTCAGGGACCTTCATGGCCATTGGAACAAATTGTTCTCATCCACCCATTCCATTGGAAGAAGTCTTGATGTGCTTGGGATAGACATCCACCTTACTCAATGATGGGTTTGAAGCCTGTCAGTTACCCTCAGTCTTGTTTAGCCTCTCAAGAGAGTTTACTGAATGTTGCTGCTGCTCATGCTACAGGTTCTGGGAACCACAGGCTAGAGTTGAGTGTCAGGTAGACACCAATGGTGGATAAGGAGTCCTGAAAAGGGTTTCTGAAACTCTCATACCAGAGGTACTAGTACCTCCTTGAACACCCCATGTGTGTATATATATATATATATATACACACATATATATGTATATATACACACACACACATATACACATATATGTATACCCTCTGTATATGTGCACACATGTGAATATATGTGTGAGTGTATATTTATACTCTGTGTATCTGTGTGCGTGTGTACAATCCTGTGCAAAGTCAGCAACATTTTTTCAGAGCCAATATCTTCACCCAAATTGATTCAGTGCCTATGTTTATGGACCCATCTTATGACCCTTTCTTTCCTAGTCTCTCTAGGAACACAAAAAAAAAATCCTGTAAATAGATTTTAATTGCACTTAACAGCAAATTAATTCTTCCCTTCAGATATTCCACTGCCTCAACGAACTAGAAAACAATTCAAACATACAGGCACAGACTGAGTCACATTTTTCAAAGTTATTCAGGAGAACTGGACTCTTTCCAATAGGTAAGAGTAACTAAGGTGATTTAAGTGCAAGTAAACAGAAGGATAGGCTCCTGAGCACCACTGCTCTCTTTGTTGAAACCTGTTCTTTCAGAAAATCGTTTTCTTTTGCCATTGGACAACAAAACGCATTGTCAAGAAATTTTATAGGAATAATTACAAAAGATGTCCATTTGAACCCATTGAGGTCTTAGTGATTTTATAACACCCAGCAGACCTCCCTGCAGGAGAACTCTATATTTATGTGTGCAATATATGCGAGAATTGAGATCGTAAAATTAAATGACCACATAGAACTGTCATTTCTATGATGAGCGCCTACATGTGTGAAGGCTGGTTTATTTTGTAGCATTGGATTGCGCTAAATGGTCCACTCTCCGTGAACATTTTTAATCACGCATTTCTTCACTCTTTCTACAATATTACACTTGAAAGACTGGTAAGTAGTTTGCTATGAAATGGTAAATGGCTACTGGCAGCGCTAACCTGACAGAAGCACTCACTAAAATAGAAGTACAGTACATATTGTATGCAATTGTTTTATGAGAGACATTATGGTTACTAGAATAACATTTCACCATTACCAACTGCTGAGAGAAAAGTCATTAAGATATTTGGCAAGCCAATGCAATTTTTCAACAGAGTTGGAGTACAGACCTTAGAATAGCTTCAATGGAAGGAGGCTAGCTGTCTCAAAAGAAGATTGGGTGGGGGGGGGGGTGAGGCGAGAACCACCTCCGTGTTATTTTATTTATGGTGCTTCATTTTCAGATTCCAATGAGAAAATTATTGTGTTTGCCAAGTGAAAAATGAGAGGTGCTTGGGCTAAATTCTTTTTTTACTCTTTAAATAAAGGTTTCATTTTGAGTTCCCATGATAACTACCAGGTTTGGCTTTAGCAAAAAGTTCATTTTTTTTCCAGAGAGTTTTCTGGCTTAAAGAATAATTAAAAATTTTTTTTGCAGTTCACTTTTTTAATGATTAAAAAATTACTTGAGGGAGGAGGAGTTCCCCCAAAAGTTTTCCAGATAAAATAGATTTCAATTCAGAACTTCAGATGTATATTTACATATGCAGGTATATATGTATCTATATATCTATAGCTATATCTATATACGTGTGTGTGAGTGTGTATATACACATATATGCATTATATCATTCCATTATTAAAGTGACAATAACAGCTCAACTAATAATTTCCAAATTTTATCAGCTTTTTGGAACACTGGATCTGAGTTTAATTCCTACTTCAGGTCTCTATTAGCTATATGACACTGGGCAATACATCACTTAGATAATAATTTAGACAATGATATCACTTAGATTCTTCTTCCTTACAGGTAAAATGAGGGAAATGGACCTGATGGCCTTCAATGTCTCTTTTGGTTCTAAATCTATAAGCTTATGTCTTCCCTGAATGCTACATTTCATTCAATATCATCTTTGTCAAGTTGGAAAGAAACAAAGAAACAATGAAAGAAAGAAAGAAACAAAGAAAGAAAGAAAGGAAGGGAGGGAAGGAGGGAGGGAGGAAAGAAGGAGGGAGGGAGGTAGGAAAAGAAAGACTCAGCATTCAATCGGCGTTCAAACTCCATCATTTCTTTCTTTGGAGCATAATTCTTCAAAAAATAAATTCCCAAACCCTGAACCTTTAGATGACACACCCACTTCCTGTTGGTCCTGTGGCTGGCAGGGATGAGAAGTATTGCATCAAAATGGATTGGTGGCTGAACCATTAGGCATTAACTGGTTTGTGGTCTCTGAGAAGAATTGAGGAGAAACAGATCTGTCTCTTTAATCCTTTCTCTTATATATGTATAGATAGGTGATAGATAGATAGATAGATAGATAGATAGATAGATAGATAGATAGATAGATAGATATAAAGATATACATATGTATATATGTGTACACGTTCAGACACATTCAGTATTTTCTCTCTCTCTCAGACTTCCAGCAAAATAACGGAAAGGGATTTTTCCTCCACATTTCACCTCCACTCACCACAAGGCAAGGTTAGTCACAAACATGTGCCATTGGGAAAGTGGACTTGAGTATGAGTACTCAGCCTTCTTTTTATTTTTTCCTTTGCAGATCACAAGCCGATGGCCATGAGTCTTGAAAATAGGATGTTTCCAGGCCTAGCAGTAACCAATTAGAGAGGTAGAATGTTTCTGATTCCAGTGACAGTTGTCCAGTGGGAGACACTTTCTGTAACAGGCTTCTCAGAAAAGATGACTCCTGACATGCTCATGGTAAACTAAAGAACCAAAGAGCCATGCTTGACTGACCAGGAGGCTTGGACTTTGCAAGTTGCTAGGACAGTGTAGGCCAGAGGCAAATGTAACAAATCCTAGTTATCCTAGTTATCAATAGTCCCACAAAGTTGCCTTTACTTCCCAAGAGAGAATGAAGATGAAGGCTTATTGTTTTGTGTTTCTGTCTTTTCTTTCTTTTTGTTTTGTTTTGTTTTATTTTATGCTTTTAACATTTTCTGTGGTGAAGGAAATAAACCACTGTGCCATACTTGATGCCTATTTTATACATTAAATATTTTTTTTCCTGTTAGCTACACTTCTGGACGGTCATAGTTAGCATTTTTTCTTTTAGAGATTTTACACAGAATGGGAAAGAAGCACTAAGACAGAGAGAAGTGATAAGGCTGACCCACCTCTTTCATCAGATCCTCTCAAGATGATCCCAGTCTGTGTGAGTCCAGAGAGAACAGTCCACTTGTAGTAGAACCCTTAAGTCATGGCCTTCAGGGAAGTAAAGGCCTCTCACATGAGAGCACTTGAGCTAAGCCATGAAAGGGCCTAAGGATCTTAAGAAGCAAAGTTGAGGAAGGAAAGCATTTAAGACGTGATTGGGATGGAGGGCAGGTAGTAAGACCTGCCATTAGAGAGAGATTTGTTTCTACTTAGAATTAGGGGAAGGGACCTGATACACATAAGCATAAATCCTATGATCCTTGAACATCATAGGATCATAGGATTTAGAGTAGAATGGACTATAGAAACCATCTGGCAGAAAAACTCTCATTTGACAGACAAGGAAACTGAGGCCCAGTTACCCCACACATTGAAAAATAAAAGCTGTTAAGGATCCTTTGCAGGTAGTGACAATATATTGGCTGTGATCAATTTTCACCAAAAATAAAAATCGTGATCATTTCATTTTCTTTAACTACATACTCTAGAGTTCATCATGTGTAGTAGCCAAAGAACCTAATTCTATGTGCTTGTCTATGAACTTGGAAGGGGTGAAAGAGACAAGATAATTATAGCATTATTATTCGACCAATAGAGTCACTTCCTTTCCTCTTGTCCATTTACTTTCATTCTCCTAACCCAAGCTCCCTCATTCACCAAACTGGGCCCAACTACAAACCAATAGACAAAGTCTTTGCAGTAGATGGTTGGTGCTTGAGGTTAGGAAGGACTGATGATTACCCCTTCAGAGACCTATTTAAAAATGATACTGAGAGTTTATTCTTCCATTTCCCACCTAGCATCTTCTCACTCAGGCTCCACTCTCCTAACCTCACATGCTCCTGACATATTCAAGCCCAGTTAAATTGTCCCTATTTAGGCCTTGATGGGGGGCATTTCTATTTGATGAAAAAGAAAACAATCACTAATGTGATTAAGGGACATATTTGAGCCCAGAAGGTATTGTTTCTGCCAAACTATTGAGGCTTTTTTTTAATGAAACAGCCACCTTGACCTTTAAAATGCTGAACAGCAGCCCTTGGAAGAAAGATTTTAACAAAACATATACTTCAATTGAAAGAGAACTGGGAAAACCTGCCGGGTAAACATAATCGCTTCATTTTTTCAAAGTTTTCCAGGCTTGTGACCTGAGGGAAAGCTTAATTAAACTCAACAAAGAAGAAAAATATTAAATCATAAAAGTTGAATAAGTCAAAATATGAAATATTCAATTATTATTGCCTGTGGGGTTTGTTTTGTAAATATTTTATCCACAGTCCACACTCAGCTTCGTTTCTTCCCTGTCTAGAAAAGTGCTATCAGGGGAATAAATCTATGCTTCCCCTCTTAGACTCTCACTCTCGTCTTCTTCTTATAATTTATTAACTGATGTTTTTAGAAACATAAGTATTCCAAGGTTCTCTTCTTACTGCTCTGGTTCTGTATTTTCTCATAGGATTTCAGCAATTAGAGATTTAAAAAGAACCATTAGAGCTTCAGTCCATCCTTTGGGGCCTCACACAAGATTATTCCTTTCACAGGCTATTTCCACTCCTTTTTCAAATACAGCATGCTACATGACCCATGCAACATAACTTTCTCAAGATGGAAGCAAATATATTTGCCTCCCATTCATGGAAAACTACTGGAGTTTTCCTTCTTCATCCCAAAATGACATATTCCTTCCAAACATTTGAAATGTCAAAGCTCAGTTTATCACTGATAAACATTTATTATATTTATGTTTCTTTGAGAATTCTGAATTCATGTTGTGGTCTGGTAGGACTTTAATCTTTCCATAGTTACAAAAAAGGTACAGAGTCTGAGCTTTGTATCTTGTAAATGGTCCAAAGTCAGAATCTGCTGCAGAAAGTAAGAAATGCCACAAAGATCTTAAGAAGACCACCCCCCACCATGCCCATGTTAAAGAAATTCCCTCTCTAGGATAGAACACTGGGTCTGAGTCAAGAAGACTTATCTTGGTGGGTTCAAATCTGGCCTTGGACATGTAGTAGCTGTGTGACCCTGGGCAAGTCACTTAACACTACCTCAGTTTCCACATCCAGAAAATGGTCAAACAGCTCCAATATCTTTGCCAAGAAAACTCAAATGGCTTCACAAAGAATCAGATATGGATTAAAATGACTGAACAATACCAACAATTTAGAGAGAACCTACCCATCATGCTGACACTCTGAAAAGACTGGCAGCAGTAGGGAACAGTGGCTTGTATGAATATTGACACAGACATTTGTACTCCTGGATGCTTATAGAGACATTTCAGCATGAGATGGGTAAAGATCTACCTGATTGCATAGAAGTACTGCAGTAGAGGAGGGAAGAGAGGATAGGTGGCTATGGCAGCCCAGCAATATGGTGTCCCATCTCAGTTTCATCAGTTTCAGCAAGAAGAAATATTTTTGACCGTGGAGAAAAATCAGGAAGCTAAAGCTGATTGCAATCATCTGGAGGAAAGAGTATATAAATCTGAAGTAGGATCATGGCTGGGCTAGAAGAGGGAAAGAAACAGATTGGTGAGATATGGTAGAAGTAGAATGGAGAAGGCAAAGCAAATAATTAGATATGAGAGATGAGGGAGGTGACGAGAGCTATGTTAGTGTCCTCAAAAGAAATTTTTCAAAAAAATTAACGGAGGGGTAGGTTTAGAAGGGAAGATTAATTCTACTTGGGACAATTCAGTTGGAAAACAAATACATGTGTACAAACGTACCTACATGCATGCATACATATGTACATCCTAATAATTTTTATGTAGATTAAAACATTTGATACAACAACCTTGTGGTGTTGGGAGTGAGATATTATAATCCCTACTTTATAAATAAGATTTTGGAGTTGCAAGTTGTCCAGAATCATGCAACAAATAAATGTCAGGGAGTATCTGAATAATAATAATAATAATAATAATAATAATAATAATAACAACTAACTTAACCCAGGTCTCCTTGGCACTAGCCATTCCACTATGCCCTACTTAATTCTCATATTCTTGATTTCACTGGTATTCATACTTCATGGCCCTTCCATCCCATTAACTTCTTCTTTGTCTTAGTTAAAGAATGCAATTAACTCTGTCTCTTGCTGATTCCTCACCCCCTTAAACTTCAGCATCCAAGTCTCTCCCATTAATTCCATTCAGCTTCCATGTAGATAACTCTCAAAGTCATATCTCTAAGCATGGGCCATCCCTAGGGCTTTAATCTAACATTTCCGGCTATTTTGTGAGTATTTCCACCTGGATGGGTTGATGATATTTTTGTACCATTTCAACCCCTTTGGCTTTGAAGTCACTGTATATGTAAATACATATTGGTTTAGATTGAAGGTTCTTATCAAGTTCTTCATAGTATTTCTCTACCTCTTCAATAACATAAACTCAAATTCTTTTGTTGGAAATTTGTCTTTTTACAGATACTTTTCATTAGCATTGAATACAAGGTGGCAAACTATCCCATAAAATAATGTTTCTTGTTGCCTTGGGATGTGCAATACAAGCAATACTCTCCATTCCTTCATTTGCCCAAGAAGAAAGTACACCACCCTTATTTTTAGATGTTAAGTCCTTTTGTCTTCCAGTGTTCCTTAAAATGAGAATGCTGAGATTGATACAAATTATTTCCTCTAGATATATTACAACTCATTAGTCCTTATACAAGGAAGTCATATTAAGAAATTATTAACTCAGAATAGTCATATTAGTGGTCATGTTAAAAAAAAGCAACAACAAACAACTTTGTAGTTGGACAAGTAACAATCTCCATGGCCTTGTAAGATGAAGAAGTTGGACTAACTTCTATTGGAGGTTATATACTTTCATCCTTGTTTTCTGTTATTTGGTCATTTCTGTCATGTCTGACTCTTTGTGATCCCATCTGGTATTTTCTTGGCAAAGATAGTGGATTGGTTTGCCATCTCTTTCTCTGTCTTATTTTATAGATGAGGAACTGAAGCAAACAGGGATAAGTGACTTGCCCAGGGTCACACAGCTAATAAGTGTCTGAGGCTGGATTTGAACTCAAGTTTTTTTCACTCCAAATCCCATGGTCTATCCACTGTGCCACCTAGCTGCCCTTGTTAGCAGAGTAGCAAATTTAGTACACTTTTTACTATTCTGTTACTATTACTACAGAAGTAGGAAGAGAGAGTGGATGAGTAAGGTCAGTTCTTAGTCAATTTATATTTATTAAGCACCTAATATAGGCCAATCACTATGCTAAGTGGTAGGATACAAGAAAAGGCAAAGGACAGTCCCTCCTTCCAGGAGCTTATGATATAATGGGGGAAGATAACACAACAAGAAGTGGAAAGTGGGGTAGGGGAGAATCTAGGGGAGTACAGTTACATGGGAAATGAAAAGATGGCTCACTTGCAGATCTAAGAAAAGTGCTCCACCCTCCAATCAGAGGAAAGAATGGCACACATTGGCAATGTTTGAATTCCAGGGCTGAAGTGATCTTGCAGGGTTGAGAGGTTCTTGGGGTCATGACTGGGAAGTCCAGAGGAGCATAGCTAAAGGAGAACATGAAAAAGTAAAGTCTTCTATCTGGGATTTTTCTCTGAGATGCAGAATTAATGAACCTCCTTTGAATCCTTGAGTAGGTAGATAGTCCAGCATTAGTACCAATACTCTAAGGACTTCCAGGGGAAAAGATAAGATGGTTAAGCAAAAGTTACATCAAAGATCATAGAGACCTTAGAAGTCAAATGATGCAGCCCCCCTCATTTTAAATATAAGGAAACTGAGTCCTACCCAGAAATGTTATGGATCTCACCCAAGGTCACCCAAAAAGGCACTGACAGTGGTGGTATTTAAACCTAAGTCTCCTACTTCATTCAGTTTAGCCCTTTTTCACACTGTACCCACATGCTTCTTGGTAAAATGTAAAGTAAAATGAAGCAATGGTCTATCCTTTAATATCAATATTCAACTGGTGTTATATGGCTCTGAGTCATTGAATTCCACCATCTCCAGATAATTAAAAGTTAGTATAGCTCTCAAATTGAGAGGGGCATGGTGTGTGTGTGTGTGTGTGTGTGTGTGTGTGTGTGTTTGTGTGAACAGGTTGTAACCACAAATAGGGAAGTGAATCAAAGAAAACAATCAAATAAATAAGAAAAGTGATCTGTTCATATTTGTGAGAATGAGAAAAACCAATAGACAGTCCAGGGGCCATGCTTGTTAAAAGAAAGCAAAGAAGCGCCCCCCCCCGCATGTTAAGTGAGCCCCTTGTGATGAAGGTATCTGAAAGCATGGACAAGAGTTATGTAGTCTAAGCAGGCATGGATGGATTAGCATATGGATTGTTGGGGAGAATATCTCTACCGATGAGATCACAGAGTTCTTGGAGTGTTCTGTGCACTTAAACTATGTAAGTAGCAAGCTTTTAGTAGAGTGTAAGCTCCTTGAGGTCTGGTACAGATGTTATACCTGTTTTTATATGCCTAGCACATAGTAAATGCTTAAATTCTTATCATATTGTATTGAAGTCAAAAATCACCTAAATAAGTTACAGAAACATAAATAACTTCACACCTGATGTTCTTATATTAATGGAGGAGAAAGAAAGGAAGGCAGAGAAAAACCGTTCCCTGACTCTGTAACCTAGTGGCCAAGGGGAGTGATAGCAACTATCAGGGCCTGAGTGTGAGCCCCACTGGCCTCCACACTGCCAGCCTTGTTGCTGGTCTTGAACTGTGCTACAACAGCAACAATCAATTATTATCATTATCATTATATTATTATTATTATTATTATTATTATTATTATTATTATTATTACAGTTACTCTCAATTAGTCAGGGGCAGCTTATCTGGTTTGTCAATCGACCCAGGACCACGTTTCCCTCTACCCTCTTCTGGCTTCTGATTTTTGTACAGTTCCCTGCTAATCAGCCTTAGTAGGGGTCTGACCACGTCATCCCCTCCATTCAGGAAACTGCCATGGTTCCTTATTACCTGCATGATCAAATATAAAATCTATCTTTTGGCTTTTAAAGCCCTTCATGACCTGGTCCCTTCCTGCCTTTCCAGTCTTCTTAGAGTTCATGACCATCCACATACTCTTAGATCCAGTGACATTGGACTCCTAGCTATTCCTAATCCACAGGACATCCCAATACTTAAATGCAAGTGTTTTGACAATGACTGTCATTCTCTCCCTTTTCCTCTCTAGTTCCGTTTCCTAGCTTCCTTTGGTTCCCACCTAGAATTCCACGTTCTGCTAGAAGGCCTTCCCATTCCCCCCTAAAGCAAGTACCTTCTCTCAAAGATTCCCTTCAATTTATCCTTTATAGAACTCGTTTGTCAGGGGCAGCTAGTGGGCACAGTCAGACACGACTGAAACAACTGAACAACAATGATAACAGTAAATGTTTTGTTTGTGGGCAGTGAGGTGGTGCAGTGGATAAAGCACTGGGCCTGGAGTTAAGAAGACTCATCTCCATGAGTTCAAATCTTGCCTCAGACACTCACTAGCCATGATGCCCCGGGAAAGTCACTTAACCCTGTTTCCCTTAGTTTCCTCATCTATAAAATGAGCTGGACAAGGAAATGGCAAACTTATCAGTGTCAAAACTCCGAATGGGATCATGGAGACTTAAACATGACTGAAACAATTAAACACTAACAAATATCTTGTTTATATCTAGTTGTTCACATGTTGTCTTCCCCAATAGAGTGGGATCTTGTTGAGAGCAGACTATTTTTTGTTCTTTCTTTGTGTGCCCCACACTTCACACAGTATCTGACATATAATGAACATTTCAATGATACTTGTTGACCTGACTTATAATGCATGGACAGAGACTTAGTTATAAAGACAAAGACAGGTGAAGTCCAGGCCATGCTATTGGCTAGCTGTGTGCCATTTAATGAGTGTCTTAATCTCTGCTGATCTTGGTGTCTTCTTCTCTAAAACTAGTTGGATTAGGTGATCTCAAGGCCCCTTTCAGTGCTAAATCTTCTGATCCTCTGAAAATATATCCATATTAGACACAAAACTGCGCTAGGTAATGGAATTTCTCTCTGAATTTCTCTCTATTTCAGGGCTAATGTAAATTTGCTATTTTCCCCTCAATGGTTAGCAAATTAGTAGATTATGCCTATGTTGACACTTCCCTTCTCACTCCAATGGTTTGCTTATTTTACTGATAGCTACTATTCTCAATAGGGACTGTTAGAACATGGAAATTGGGATGGCAAGGCTGCAAGGCTGAGAAATTGGTGCAGCACTTAATTTTTTGTTGCTAAGGCTACCGAGAAGGTATTCCACAGTGCCGCATTTGGACAGTAAGGATATAAAGGTTATTAAGTATTGGCTCACCAACCCAATGTAAATCTGTCACTCAAGGACCAGCCTATGCCATACTGAAGAGATTCTTTACCAGAGGCTCAGTAACTAGGTTATGAGTTTCCTTGAATTCAAAGCAACTTGTGGATTCTATCAGCTAAGGCGTAGCGGAGCTATGTTGTACAACAGTGCAGGGGGTACCTAAACCATGCTAGTCATGGATCCTGGAAGTATTTAAATAGCAACACATCTATTCACTCACTCACCTGCTGCTATGTACCAGGTGGTTATATATTCAATCTTGAAGAGTGACAATTAAAATAAAAATAAAAAGAAGTGCACCTGTGAAGGGATGGGAAGATGTGTAAGTAATCATTATCAAACACCTCCAGAATAAGTTATTCCTGGTTATAATAGTGACTCATTGGCAACTATTTGGTGACAGTGCAAAAACTGAAGAGTCAAAGAATTCTTCTAACGCTACTGTTATGTGCAGTTTTTGACAAACTGTCAACAAACTCAGTGTGTGCGTGTATTTTCCCCATCTTTCATTGAGGGTGTAGTGACTCTTTCTCCTTGTCCCCTCTACATTATTTTCTTGTCCCTGCCAATGTTGCACCTTCTACCAGAAGCCTTTCCCAATCCTACTCAATCTTATCAGGGAATGCCTTCCTTCTGGGCAATGCCCAATTTATCCTGTAGATAGCTTGTTTCTTCATGGTTGTTTGCATTTTGCTGCCACCATTAGACTGTGAGCCCTTTGAAAGCAGGGGCTATTTGTCTTCGCAACCTCAGCACTTAGCACAGTGCCTGCCATAAAGTATGATTACTGGAATATAGCTAGATTACTGACTGAGTTTCCCTTCCTCTTCTATCCATCTACTATCTCTGTTCTGTTCTCCTTCTCCTCCATTCCAGTGTGAACTTATAGTTGTCCAATTTAGTGAAACATTGTTCTATACTCTTTTATCCTTGGTCCTTGCCCTACATCTATTCCCACTTTACTGTCATCAACATTTGGTTACCCTCATCATATGCATTCTCTGCTCCAACTTTTAAACAGCAGAATACTGAAGCATGATCCCCTTCCTTCACCACCAACTCATTCCTTGTCAGACTCCTTATGTTCTATCTTCACGTTGAGGTTACAAAATATGAAGGCATATATTGATTAAATTGGGAGGTGCTTAGTCCATTTTTATTGAATTTCCTTATCTCTTCATCTTTAGGAATATATTGTAAACCATGAGCTGCAATTATCTTCCTCGAAGTCTGTTTGCAAATGTTCATTAGAAATAATGAAATGAGAAATAACCTAGTATTACATGAAGTGAGGTTTCTTGTTGTCTTGGAGTGATTACTAAAATAAATTTCTTTTTTTGCCTCTTCAAATAGAAACTTTGAGCCATTCTTCCATTTTGGGGCAGCTTCTTTTTATCTTCTAATTTAATTCATAGCACATTCATCATGTCAAGACTGATCTGATTTATTTCTGTCTACTCTCCTCTTGAGACTCTTCTAAAACTTCTACTCTCTTCTTCAATACCTAACTATTCGACCATTGGCCCATTCTTGGTAGCATTGCCTCCTTTAAGAAATCTGAAACCAAATGGACTTTGAATTATATTTCCTTCAGTCCTGAACAACTCAAAAATATGTCTTTATTTACCTATTCCTTTGCTTTATTCAGAGAATAAAGTTGTAATTCTTTGATAAGGTTAATCTCTCTACTTCTCTGCTTCTATATAAGAGATAGACCCTACTTAAATTCTCTCAGCAGCTATTTTAGATATCAAGTCGGAATATTTTAAAGTGTCTAAGCCATTCATACTCGTTGACCTAGTGACCCCAGCATTGGGCATATACCCCCAAAAGGTCAAATAGTAACAGCTGACACTGGTATATTGCTTATATTCTCACTGGATGCTCACAATGACCCTGGGGTATAGATGTCATTATTTTTCTTGTTTTATGGATGAGGGAACTAAGGTTAAGAAAGGCTGAATGACTTGCTTAGTGCCATGGAGCTAGTAAGTGCCTAAGAAGTGATTCATAGCTAGGCCTCCTGAGTCTAAATTCACTTTTCTACTACACCATTCTGTCACAGTCATGGATAGAAATAGTTGTAACATACATGCCAAAATATTCATAGCTCTGTTTTCTGTGGGAGCAAAGAACTAGAAACCAAATAAGTGACTATAGGTTGAGTAATTCATCCTCCCCCAAATCTATGTGAAATGTGATGGAGTAGCAAGTACCCTAGCATACCCAGGGTTGCTGTGAGCACAGGTTCTTTGATCTGCTTTTCTAAAGGAAAGTAACTCAAAAAGGATTAGCAATCTTACTTTAGTCAAAACTATATCATTTACCTAGTACCGGGGCGGGGGGGTGGGGCGGGAGTCAGCACCCTTAACATCAGAGAAAATACAAACAGAAGTTAAAAACAGACAAAAAATACATAGAAACAGATCTACAGACAGGGCTTCCAGCTGTCTGACCAATATATACACACCTAGTTAGTTACCAGAGAGAAAAGCACCAATATTGGGGTTTTCAAAGCTGGGGAGCTCAACAACTGCCCAGAGTCTCATCTGGCCAAATCACACAACTCTTCTAACGAGTGAGCCTCCAAAAGCAAAACCTCACATCAGGGCATATATAGCCTTCTCCAGGGTAAGAGAACATCACAACTCCCCTGACCCACTGCCCAATTACAAAGTAACAAGGTGTAGGTGTTCCTCAAAATCAAGCCTCCCATCACAGGCTCCTTAAGGACACATTCAGCCTATTAGGGGTCAGAGTATATTTTCAAATCAGGGAAGGTCCTCAAATTCACTTAAGTCTATCAAGGGGCAGGAAAGAGCTTGAAATTCCCATTGCCATTACAAATGAATAGACTAGAACATTATTGTGTGATAAGAAATGACAAAAATGAGGGATTCAGAGAAATATGAGAAAAATATGAATTTATGAACAGTGAAATACTCAAAAATGCACAATTACTCTAACAAGGTAAACAAAAGGATCACAAAAAAGGAAAAATGAACTCTGATTAAATGCAGGGGGTGAGGGGGGACTCAAGAGAAAAGAGAAGAAAGCATAGCTCCCTTGTCATAGCAGAGAGGTGGGGAGATTAGGGCAGATTATTTTGTTTTGCCAGGCTCAATCACTGTATAGGTCATTTTTGCTTAATCACTTTTCCCTTTCACAATGTAAGAATCAGTATGGAAAAGTAGCATTAGTTGTCTTAGAAATTATTGTGTTGTAAAGATAAAGATTTTAATAAATCATATTAAACAATAATAATATGAAGTGTTCAGTTTGCCATTATATTCACATGCAAAAATTTATTTAGCCATTCCCCAATTAATGGCTATCCACTTTGTTTCTAAACCTTTCCTACCAAAAAAAAAATGTTGCTACAAATATTTTGGTTTATGTGGAGATTTATGTTTAATCAAGGACCTCCATGGAAAATGAGTTTAGTTGTAGAATCTCTGGGTCAAAATATATGAATATTATAATTGCCTTATTTGAATAACTCCAAACTGCTTTCCAAAATAGTTGTACTAATTCACAGCTCCAGAAAAAAAGCATTATTCTCATCTTTACTCATCTTTGTCAATTTGCTGGGTGAGATGAAACCTCAGGGATTTTTTTCTTTAATTTGAATTTCTCTCATTACTTAGTGATTTAAAGATAAATGCTTATTGAATATCCACTGCCAGGATCCCCTCTCCTTTCCTGGCTTTCATGAAACTGTTCTCTCTTCTTCTTTTCTTTTATGTCTTCATATCCTTTTTAAACCTTTTCCATTAGCTAAGCATTCTCCTCATTTACCCTAAGTGTGGGAATCCTCTGAGTATATATCATACTTCTTCATCTCTTCTTTCTTTCTAGCCACCACTGGTCTCATTGTTGAGACTCTGTGGGCTCCAATGCTTACTTCTATGCAAATGACTGTTTTACATATCTATCACCTTGTGTTTTGCATTCTAAATATCACCTAAATTGGAACTTGATCCATCCAAAATTAAAAATCCATCCAAAATTAAACCAATTGTGTCCCTGCTAATATTATCCCACATACCAGCTTCCCTATTTCTCTTGATGATAACACCATTCTTTTATTCATTCAAATCTGAATGTTCAAAATACATTTCATTCTTCCCTCATCCCCACTTCTTCCCTCTATCTAGTCACTTCATCAGAGATACTAGATTATCAACAGCTGTTAACTTCATAGTTGATGCTAGAAAAGTGAGACCCTTACTTGATGACCAAAATGTAGACATTCTCTCAATGAGAGAACTAAATCACGTCAGTCTTGACGTAATTGACATGCTGTAAATTAAATCAGAAGACAAAAAGGAGCTGCCCCAAAATGGAAGAATGGCTCAAAGTTTCTATTTGAAGAGGCAAATAAAAGAAATTGGCTTTATTATTCACCTCAAGGCAACAAGAAACTTAATTTAATCTAACACTACGTCAATCTCATATTTCGTTATTTCTGATGAACATTTGCAAATGGACTTCCAGGAAGATAATTGCAGCTTATGGATCACAATCTATTGCAAAAGATGAAGAGATAGGGAAATTCAATTAAAAAATGGAGTGACTCCCAATTTAATTGAAGTACACCTTCATATTTTGTGACCTCAGTGTGAAGACAGAGATAGCTTAACTTGGTAATGAAAGTGATTGTTGGCAAACATGGCTCAAGGTTAGGAGGTAGGAGAGGAAAAAGCCTTGTAGATTATTTTCTTCAAGAAGAAAAGTGCTGGATATGGATAGCAACGAATAGCATATGGATAGCATACCCCCACCCCAACAAAAATAAAATTGACCACACACACAAGCAGGAAGCAACTATTTACTAATGTGGGAGCCATTCTTGAATCAGCTATGTTCAGTTGGACCATGGAATAATTGGATCAAAGATTAGAATCAAGACCAAGTGGAAACAAAGCATAAAATATGTAAAGTCATGGAATGTAATTTAAACAGCTTCAACTTTTCCAATTTAAAAAGCTTATTTCCACTGAGTCATAAGAAACTGATAATAGAACAATGAAACAGATTATCGCCATTTCCTAATGAAATTGAACTATTATGTGGCAATTGCCATAGAAGGAGTCAAAGTAACTTAAGAACCTGCTTTTGCCAATGAACATATAATTGATGAAAGTTGTCCAGTAGGTCCAGTGTTGAGTTAGGAGATAAGCCATGTTCAAACTTTCAGAGTGGAGGATGGTAGGAGATCATCACTTGTTTTGCTTCATAAAACTGCAAAAGGTAGCAGAAGGGAAAAAATAAGTATATAGACAGCTTGACAGGAGATATAATTAAGCCAGAGAGTATACTGAAAGTATTCAAGGATGAAATTAGAAAGACAACAAACAGATGAAAAATGGAAAAGATCTGTCAAGACTTTTATAAGAAACTCTTTTCTCTAACTTTTGACAGTCAAGATATCACATTTGAATTCTATCATCACAGATCTTGATACACTGCTATCAAAAGAATAATAATAATAATGACACTAATAATAATAATAAATAGCTACTATTTTATAGCACTTTGAAGTTTGCAAAGTGTTCTACAAATATCTCATTTCATTGTCACAACAACCTTATGAGACATGTGAATCCATCACTTAGTGCAGTACCTGGCACGTTATATCAGCAAGCACCCTAGAACACCCAGGGTGGCTGCCAGCACAGGTTCCCAGATCCACTCTACCAAAGAAATGCAACTCAAAATGGGCCAACAATCCCTCTTCAATCAAACAAACACATCATTTACCTAGTTCAGGGGGAAAGCCAGCACCCTGAACTCCATAGAATACAAACCCAAGTACAAACATAAGTCATAATTGGACCAAGAAACAGACCAGCAGATGGGCCTCCAACCATCTGACCATCACATCCATTACCCATTCAAGTCACCAGAGAGGGAAGCATCAACACCTGGGCCCTTCAAAGCAGCAGGGCGGGGGGGGGGGTGGGAGGGGGGGAGAACCAACAGCCTCCCAGAGTCTCCTCTGGTCAAACCACACAACTCCTCTCAAAGTGAGCCCCAAAGGAAACCTCACATCAGGGCGAATATATTGGTCTCTCCTGGGTCAGAGAACATCACAGCCCCACTGACCCACTGTCCAACTACAAAGTAACAAGGCATGGCCATTCCCAAAAAAAAAAAAAACCTCCAGCCACAGGCTCCACGCAGCCACATTCAGCCCATTAGGGGGCAGAGTACACCCTCAAATCAAGGAACACTCTCAGAGCCACCCAAGCCCACCAAAGGATCTAGAGGCAGGAAAGATCTTCAGATTCTCATTACACACATTCATTGATTTAATCAGGATTTGACCCTAGATTTTACTGAGTCTAGGTCCAGTGCTCCATCCACTAAACAATTTAGGAAGAAGAAGCATCAATTCAGAAAACAAGGACAAGAAGAGCAGAGAGAACCAAGCAAATCTCCCCAGAAGAAGACTTGCTGAAGGCTGTACAATATGGAAGGCATGTAGGCATTGAATCAGTAAGGTAAATATGTATAGGAATATTCACTTATGTATTGTCAAATTTTTGTAAACTCATGATTTAACTGAGGAGTGAGTGTATATATATGTGTATATGGAGAGAGAGAGAGAGAGAGAGAGAGAGAGAGAGAGAGAGAGAGAAACAATCAGAACTGCACAAACAAGGAAATGATTGCTTGATGAGGCCATGCATTTCCTCATTTCTGAAGGGTTTCAACTGGAAACCAGATGACCACTTGTCAGGGATGTTGTGCAGCGACTCCTGTTCAGAAGTGGGTTTGATTAAATAGCCTCTGGGGTCTCCTTTAAAGTTATATGTTCTTATCCTATTAAAATAGTACTCTACTCCTTGTTCTTATCTTAAGATAACTTTCATTTTTTCTCTTATCAAAATTACTTATTTTAATTATAAAATAAAAAATTAAATCAACTACCATTTATTGAGTGACTACTCTGTATGACTCACTATGGTAGGCACTGAGAGATATAGTTCAGACAAACCATGCTTCTTAATCTTATGGAGTTTACAGTCTTGTGGGGATATAAGTATTTTTGAATGAAGGAATATATTCCTTCATTCAAAAATACTTATTAAACACCTACTAGGTGCAGAACACTGTTAGGCTGTAGAGGAGATACAAAGATTGGATTACAGCTTTTTCTTTTACAGAGCTAATGTTCTCTTAGAGGATGAGACCAACATGGAGTATAAACATATATTACATAAAATAATTAGATCTATATTGCAAGTTCCCTAAGACTAGGACTTGTTTGATTCTTTATATCTATATATCTAGTTTCACAGTACCTGAAACATAGTAGGCACCTAACTAATGCCTGTGATTTGATTGATTTAAATCTGTAAAACAATATAAAAATGCTCTAGCAGGAGTGAGGGAGAACATTAACAATTAGGGGGGATGTATGGGAGATATGACACACATACAAATAATTACAATACTATGTATATATACACATATATGTAAATGTATGTGTATGTGTGTGTATATATATGTGTGTATGTATGTGTGTGTATATATATATATATATGAGCAAACACTCTGTAAATCCTCCAGGAGAAAGATTATTATGGAATTAGGGGGACTGAAGGAAGGTTTCATGGTGGAGGCTATCTCTTAGTTGCATTATAAAAGACAGATAGGAGTTGAGTCATCAGTGTCTCCAAGGTAACTGTGGGATCAGAAGAATAACAATAACTAACATTTTCTAGTGTTTATTACATTCCAGGCACTTTTGTTAAGTGCTTTACAATTATCTCATTTCATCCTCACAGCAACCCTGAGAGTGTATGCTATTATACCTATTGTACAGATGAAGAAACTGAGGCAGGTAAGGGTTAAGTGGTTGGTGCAAAGTAACATAATTAGTGACTGAGGCTGGATTTGAACTTAGATCTTCCTGACTCCAGGCTTGGTACTCTATCAACTGTGTTATCCTACTGCTCCAACAGAACAGAGCATTCTATTCTGAGAGCCTCTGTTTTCCAGGTTGAAGGAGATGCATTTAAAAGAAAAATATAGCAAATGTAACAATGATACCCTGATTTATTCATAAAATAAACTGGGCAGAAGAATGACTATGTTCTACATCTTCACTGTCCTGAATATTAAGGCTAGCCTTGACATTCAAGGAAGCACCCTATGCCACATGCCCAAGAACAGCAGATGGTCCACCAAATTGTAAAGAGAAGTTATCATCACTCAGCAAATGATGCTCCTATTCTTGGTCTTTCTGGCAGAGGGTAGGTCAGTGGTCAGTGACAACCCAAGCCATTTGAGTCATCATCCATTTGGATGATATATTAAACAAGGTGCTACTTTCCAGATCCATGAGGAAAGTATGGGCTTTTTAAAGTAATTGTTGTGGCCAGAATTTCTGTTCACACTCTCTTTCAGTTTGATACCATGTTATATAGAGAACAGAAGGCACCGGCAGGCACTATAAAGATTGTGGGAACCATGAGGAGTCTGAAATTGATACTATCAAGTGTTTGGAAGGTTGGGACCAAAGAAACAATTACCCAGTCTGCCTGCAAAACAATGATCAGGTCCTCCTGGGGGGTGGCCTGGTGTTCCATGAAAAGACATGGTATAGAGGGGAAAAGTTATAGTTTGGGAGTCTAAAAACCTGGGTTTGAATCCTAGTCCTTCTACTTATCAGTTGTATGATTTTAAGGAAGACTTTAAATCTCCTTTGGCCTCAATCTCCTCACCATTTAATGAGGGACTGGGATAACATTATCAATGAGGCCCTTGGTCTTATCCAGTGACCTGAGTTGAGTCCTAGTCTGGTCCTGCCAATGACCTTCTTTGTGACTGCTATGATGACTCATTTTCTTGTCTTCAGTAATCTAATTAAATCTAATTAAATGGCAAACATTTATTAAGTGCCTAGAGCAGTGGTTCTCAACCTTCCTAGTGCCGCAACCCTTTAATACTGGTATGTGGGCATATCTGCATGTAGGCAGACCCAACTGGAGACCAATAGAGTAGCAGTGTCTCGGTTCCTAATATCATCAGAAATATGTGTTTTGCAGTGGTATTAGGCGACCCTTTCAACCCCCAAAGGGGTCACGACCTGCAGGTTGAGAACTACTGACTAGAGAAAAAGCTAGGGAATAATGTGTTAGAGAGTTGATAAAAAGTACCTGGCCAAGCCTGGAATCAAGAGGTCTTGAATTCATGGCTTTTCCTGCTCTTACTTAGCTGTGTGACCGTGGGTGAAACAAATTTTCTAAGGCTACTTTCCTTACCTGCAAAATGGGGATAATGAAAGTACTGGAGCTCATAAGACTATTTTGAAGATCAAAGGAGATGTATGGAAAGCAATGCATAAATCTTAAAGCGCTTGATGACAAATAACTAGCATTTATGTGACAACTACTAGATGCCAGGCATGTGCAAAGCATTTTACAAATATTTCCTCACTTTACCTGCAACAACCTTCAGAGGGAAAGGCTACTTTTATCCCTATTTTTCAGTTGACAAAACAAAGGCAAACAGAGTAAGGGATTTGACCAAAGTCACACAGTCACTGAGTATTTGAGGCTGAATTTGAACTCAGGTCTTCCTGACTCCAAGATGATCACTCTATCTGCTGCTTTTTATTGTCATTATTATTATTTAATTTTAGTTTTATTACACTATGCTAGGTATTGGAGGAGATAGAAGTTAAGACAAGCCAGGGTTCCTTACCAAGATGACCTCGATGGGTCTCTGTTGCCTCATTTGCAAAACTAATGTGGTAAGTTTTCATATTTCCAATCTCCCTTTTAACTCTAAGAGTCTACAATAATTACTAATATGTACATACATGTATGTATTTATATAATCTTAAAAGTAGGATGAGAGCAAAGACCTTCAGTCGTCTGTTCTAGTGAGTAGCCACCTTTTTTATAGATTAAAAGAGATAGGTTGTTCTTTTTATAGCAGTGGCTAAAAGTTTCCAAATCATATTTTCAAGTTTTTCCCCTAACTGATTTTCATTCACTTAATTGAAATAAAAATTTAATTTGTGTTTAATGGCCCTATTTATAGTTAGTTTCTAGATTATGATGTCGTGTGGAAATTTAGAATGTGAAAGGTGGGTGGTAATTGTCTGTGGAAGAGTAGACTTATAGATTATGTGGGAGTCGAAATTTGTCCAAGAAGCTGGGAGACAGATTTCAGGGCTTATAAATAAGTCCATTGGTGCTATATTCCTGAAAGCCCATCAGCCCCTGGCTTTTACAGGTCTCTTAAACATTGCTACCTTTCCAGCCCAATTGACCTTATTGCTGCTCTTCCTACAGAATACTCTCTCTCCTTCATAGATGGCTTTCTCTCTTGTATCTTGATTTTCTCCTCTCCTCTTAGAATGCCTGCCTAGCTTCATTCTGTAAAGGTGAGAGTTCATTATCAGCTGAAAACAATTCTGGTTTGAATGAATCCACCAGAACAGAATGTGAACAAATTCTATCTCCTCAAGTGAATCAGACATTTCAACTAGTTACTATAAGAAATCTGTTCCAATTACATGAAAGATGTGGTTAAAAAACACAAAAACCTGTGAGTTAGTCCTGAAGACTTGAGAGATATCTTTCTAGTTCTATACCTGATGAGCCCCCATTCCTGTGCTTTCGCTCACAGTTATCAGCAATATCAGTTAATCCCCTAACCTAGATTAGCTTTTGGAAAGGGGTATTTTATTAAGGTGATATAGTATAAGCAGTTATCACAAAACATTCTATTCACCCACCCAAATTCATCCATTCTCCCACCAGTATATACAGAGTGCAGAGAGTTCTATTCAGAGAAGAAATGGAGCAACAAGGTAACTTAACAGGTTGTGGGAGTCATTTTTTGCTGCACTTTTCAGGATGTTCTTCTTGACTATGGCAAAGCATTTATTTTTGAAAGCAA
This sequence comes from Pseudocheirus occidentalis, assembly GCA_028646575.1. Taxonomy (NCBI): domain Eukaryota; kingdom Metazoa; phylum Chordata; class Mammalia; order Diprotodontia; family Pseudocheiridae; genus Pseudocheirus; species Pseudocheirus occidentalis. The sequence continues at coordinate 170,793,139 of CM053600.1, forward strand.
AATTAAAATTTATTGTTACTATTGATTGGTCATACAACTAATTCATGACAAATAGTCAAACAGCAATATTCACTCCGTAGTGAATCTTCAAAAGACGAGGGTTTAGGCGCCTCTTAAAATTTGCGGTCTCCAAATTTGGATGTTGGGAATGTATTCATATCTGCTTTACCGTATATCTGCTTAAGCTTGAATAGCTCCCTTTCCAGATCTTGCTGATTTTCTGGACCTGTATCAACAGGTCCACCAGCTGCTTGTCTCTTGGATTTATATTCTCTAATCTTGTCTACAAAGAGTTTTTGAACAGAATCAAGTTCCTTGTTAAATGCAACAGCTGTAACACCAAGGTTCCTTCAAAAATACACTGATGTTGCAGACTGAACAAGAAATAAAAACCTAGAGAGCCTTTTAAGAGCCATGATGATCTTGGCCTGACTGCTCAGTCACAGTCACCTTGCAGCCCTGTCCAGACTCTTGAGCTCTAGAAGCCACCAGCCTCCTCAGCATTTTTTAAAATTAGATTATTTTCAGCCTAGAATCTGTTATCAGTTACTACAGAAATATTACTGGCATGCTGATTAGAAGTCACAAATCCATTAGCTCTTTCTTTGTTCATAAAGTTTTCTTCTGCCCCAAAGTGAGGATAAGGAGGAGATCTAGGATGATGGCTGAGATATTTTCTCTCCACCCTATCCCTAAGTGATTCCTGCACAGATGTGGAGCTTTCTCCTCTGGGATGCCAAAAACACAAATGTCTTTCTGATCTAGCTCCCTTGTTTTATATCAAAATAGATAGATAGAAGGGACCTAAGAAGTAGAGATTTTTCCCCTTGCACAGTGGTTCTCAACCTTTCTAATGCCACAACCCTTTAACACTCATATGTGGGCATATCTGGGCATATCTGTATATGGGCGGACCTGCCTGGAGACAAATAGAGGAGTGGTGTCTTGGTTCCTAAGACCATGGGAAATATATATGTGTTTTCTGAGGGTCTTAGGTGACCCCTGTGAAAGGACCATTTGAACCCCAAAGGGGTCACGACCCGCAGGTTGAGAACCACTGCGCATATACACAGAATTCTAGCTCAGAGACCAATTAAATAAGTATTCATGGCCCATAAATAGTAGTTATACCATTTTTATGCCTAATCTGAAGTCAGAGTGAAGTAGGAAGACACCCTTTTTTATATATCTCCAAGGGGTTGCTACATGGAGGAGAAGTTGTGCATGAATGGCTGATGGATACCACTTGAAACTTCTACAACCTCAAATAAATATCATCAAAATGTACTGGAGGGTGCACTTACATGACGGAATTCAATGGAAACCTCTCAAAGGTTCTATGTCTTCGTCTGGACTTAAACAAGAAAACATGAAAAGCAAGAAGAAAAGAGCAACAAGAAGACGAGCCTAGGTTTTTCAAAGAGATAATGTGAGCCACTAAACAAATTGCTTTGCACTTTAAGCAAAGGGGGAAAATGAAATGATGAGAAATTCAGGAAAATACTTTATATGACTGACATAGACGATGCCATGTTTAACCGAGCAAAGTATTAGACTTAAATTATTTGCCTCCAGTGACCCCTGAAAAAGGCTTATTTTTGTGGTTTGAATATAAAAAGCTCAGAAATGCTAATCATTCCATCTGGAAATCAAAATCGTAAACTGTTAGATTAATGAATGTTTCCCACCAGCTCTCACATGCAGAATAGCAAAGACGTTGTTGGCGATTTCTTTTGACAAAAGTAATTAGAAATTTTTTCATCAATTTCAATACCAGGATTGAAGAAGTCAAACCCATTTGAGTATAATTCAGTAATACACTAATCTTTATTAAGGCACAGAATGCTGCTAAGTTAATTATATAATGTCACAAAAAACCAGGATAAAAGACACAAACCTTTCATAAGTTTGTAATCTTAAAAATAAAACAATACTTCAATAGACTAACCTTGTGTGCCACTTAAAAGATTTTTAAATAAAATTATGAGCTATTTCGGTTGTAGTTTTAAAATATAGAGCATGTGGTAGGGTGTAATCTTTCTTTTTCTTTTTTTAAGCAGAAGATAATTTAAAATATTCTACAATATGTGTTGTCTCCTGGTGTCATATATTTTAGTACCTATGTGGCCTCACCTAATGGTAGTGGGGATGGCAATGGGAGATGCTCAAATTGTCCTCTAATACCATCCCTATGACTCTATAGACCAAAATATCCCTCCTTGGCCACCACTCCCCCATATATTTTAAGGACAAGGATTCTCTTTGGTCTGGTGCTTAGCACAATGATTGGCACATAAATAGTGCTAGGTTTTTATTTTTAATTTAATTATTCATTTATATAGTTTCTGCTAAATCTAAAAGTGCTGACTCATCACAGACTAACCCTCAACCCATGTCAGTATTGCCCAGATTTTATCTTAGCTTCTCATAAGCACAGAAGACACCCTAAGAAGAACATACTCACTATTCACTCTCCTAGAGACCTTCTGATTACTATGGGTATGCCAGTAAAGGAAACAGACACACAGAAACATAAGCAGACATGCTAGGGTATGGACAAAAACTCAACACTTCTTTCTCTCACTTCATGCCATAATTATGTGTCCTCACAGAGAGTAAAAAAACATTTATTAAGAAATTACAATGTATGAAGTTCTCTGTTATGTGCTAGGCTTAGAAATAGAAACACAAGATGACTCCTGCCCTCAGGGATCTTCATATGCTCATGGGGAGAAAATACATATAAAGCAGCAGTACTGGTAAGGGAAGGGAGTTTTGATCTGGGAAATTACAAAAATTTGGAGTAGAACAATAAAGTGGTGGATTAACAGACTTTTTCCTGGATCAATGTTTCTTTGATTAGGTTTCTCAAACATAGAGGGAGAAAATTTGAGGTTAAGAAGAGGCTGTGAACATCCCACCTTTCAAGTTCTCTTTTGCTGCCTTTCCCACTGTGAGAAAAGCTTAGAGAACACTACTGTTCATTGGGAGCCATCATCCAAACTAAAGCATTTGGATAAATGGTCTTTTCTTATTTTTCTACATCTGCTTATATAAGAACCCAAAGTAGTAGCAGTTTTTTTTCTATCACTCAGTCTTTTGGCATTAGAATTACACAATAGTTACAAAAATGAGCAAACAATACAAGAAACCTTCAAGGACGTGTTTTCTTTTTGGAAGTATTTTCTCTCTTTTTCCATGGTCCTCCTGTACTTCTGCACTAGGTTCATCTGAGGTTGCTTCAGTTTCATTTATCCTACCAGAATCCTTGCCATCAAACAGAATTTCTTCAGATCGTGACAGAGTGGAAAAAGCCTTGGCCCCGTAGTCAGATGCCTGGGTTCAAATCCTCCATCTGCAATTTACTATTAGGGCAAGTCTCTTAAGTTCCTGAATGAATGAAATTCCCAGTGTATGCAACGAATCACGTTTAGCTAAACCAGTGTATGTAACTAAACCAGTTTAGTTTAGCTTTAATTTAGCTAAACTTAAGGAGAAAATATACATGACCACACAATTATTTTTCTAAGAAGAACATTTTTGCCTGCTCAGAAACCAAAAGAGCTGTATATTACCTGCCACAGTAAGTCCAAACTTTTTGAAAGAAATGTGATTTTTACCCTCTTTATCCATTGGTATTTTCCACTATTTGCCTAAAGGCAAATTCTGTGCCAGGTCTTCTCAGCAGTCCTAGGCCTTCCTACCTCTTCCCATCATGCCACTATTCATTTCATGATCCTCTCTACTGCTTGTGACTGCTCGTTCTAGTCCATCTAAGTAGGATCTTATCCTCCACTTATCTCAATTTTAGGCATCATTTAAGGCCCACCTTCAATTTCCCATCCTTGACTATGCAATACACACATTGTTTCTTCTGCCTGTCTTCTGAAGTCCTAGTCCTCCTAGAATCAGAGCTGCACAATCTGGCATTTACTATTTCATGCACTTTCTTTTATGTGAACAGCTTGATAGAAAGTTGCTTGAGGGTAGCAACTTCACTTGCTTCTGAATTCCCAGCATGAAACTGAGTACAAAATAAGGGCTCAATAAATACTTACTTTGTGATAAAATACAGTTTTAGTCCTCAAAGCGTTTGACATACACACACACACACACACACACACACACACGAGACAGAGACCGTGAGAGAGACAGAGAGAAAAGGAGGAAGAAGAGTCTATCCTAGTCAAGGATGGAGTGAAAAGAAACACAGGAAAAGAGACATGAGTTGTATTTATCCTGCTGAAATGCTAAGATATTGATATGGAAATTGACAGAGAAAAATATAATACTCTTCTTTCCTGGGAGGACAGTGGACTATGCCCTTAGACAATTTAGAATTTATTTTAAAGATTTTATAAAAGTTAATTTATCAGAGGAGGCTAGGGGGCTCACCAGCCCTGGAGTCAGGAGACCTGAATTCAAATTTGGCCTCAGACACTTAACACTTACTAGCTGTGTGACCTTGGGCAAGTCACTTAACACCAATTGTCTTGTCCTTCCCCCTCAGAAAAGAAAAAAAAGTTAATTTATCCAAGGTCAGGTCTAATCTTAAAAATAACAATAATAGCTGTGTGTGTGTGTGTGTGTGTGTGTGTGTGTGTCTACTTTAAGGTTAGTTGGCAAAGCACTTTAATTATTACCACCTCATTTGATCTTAAGCCCTCTGTGGTAGTGTTAGTATCATCTCCATTTTCTAGAAATTCAGAGAGAGAAAGTCACTTGCCTACAGTGTTACTGCTAGTAAATATAAGAGGCAGGCTTCAAACCTGAGTCATCCTGAGGAAGCTGGGGCCTTCAGTGCATAATAAAATGCTATATTAGGAGTCAGGAAGACCTGAGTTCAAATCCCACTATAGATTCTTATTAACTGTATAACCTTGGGCAAGTGAGTTCACTCCTTTTTTTCTCAACTTCCTTGGCATAAATAGTACCTACTTTACATGGTTGTTGTGAGAATCAAAAGAGAAAACGCATGTAAAGTACTTGGTAAACCTTAAGGTACTACATAAATGCTAGTTAAAATTATGATTCATGGCTTTAAGGATATTCTTCTATCCACTATCCCTTACTGCCTCTCTGTTTAGGGTTTTATTTCAAGAAATAACTTTGGCATTAATGTTCCCAGCACTTCTTTCTTTTTCTTGCTCCTCCTTCTTAATTCTTCCCCCCAAAAAAAAGATTAAAAGAAAAGTAAAAAAAATCATCCACTCACCTTTTAGATTGGTGATATTCTGGTATTTAATTTTGTCAAATGGACATTGGCCTCCCACAAAGAATGGACTAGATACATTTAGGAGACCATAAGAGTTTCTGCAGCCTAGTAAAGACCCATGTAAACATTATTAAGCTGGTGAATCAAAGCAGACTTCTTTTTCCACTAAATCTCAATAAACTACCAGTAAACTATATTTCATCTTAACCAGTTTAATTTATTCATTGGCATACTTGGTTCACCAACTAAGATCTGGACTTGCTGACAGGAATCAGATAGTACATTCTCTTCTTTCCCCAGACCATATCAGACAGCCCCTCCCTCCTCTTTTTTTAACCTACACTTCCTAGACTTCTGTGTTTCCTTACATATTCATGGCCTAGGCAAACCTTTCACAGTCACAGTCCACCAACTCTGCCAGAATATTCAACTATGTTTTTTTTCCCCAATGAACATTTTTTGTTCTTTCTTCAAACACCCTGGACTATGTGATGTGACTGAGGTAGAAACAAACAAAATATTCTGGAAATAGGCAATGTTTATTTAAAGGTATCTCTAACAGCTCTGTTTCTACAACACATGATTCAGTTTTAATTGTAGGCTGGTTAAAGCCCAAAGAGAAAAGGGCTTCATATCTAAAATCCAAAGAAACCTAAACCCAATGCAACCAAAGCATTTCTCTTATCTTTTGGGATAAGATCTCTTTTCTTGCATGCAGCATTCTGGAAGGCCAACTCAGTGCTGATGGGTCATCATTCAAGGAAGCAGCCGCCAAGGAGGTCCTAATGAGGAGAGGGGAAAAAATTAAAGGTTTTAAAATATATTGTTGATTGAGGAACATGGAAAACATCATTTAAAAGCCTTATAAATTACCATCCCCTCCACTGCTGCTATATTTCTCTTTGTTTTATTTCATGCAGCTGGTCGAAATGATGACAGAGTGGTCTGTGATTATGGGCTGACATTAGGTGCCAGCTGAAATGGACACTAAAGGAGGAAACTGGGATCCTGCATTTATAATTCCCGCTCACTTGGCACTCCACCAACTTTACAGCTATGCAGTCCCCCATCCCCCCCTTTTTCATGTAAATCCCATGGCCAATGAATGCTACTATGGCAACGAGAGCCTGCAAAGCCAGGGGGCCTGGGATATAAACAGAGGTTTTAGAACATCCTGGTAACAGGGAGCCTAGTGGCAGAATCACAGAAAACTGGAGGCGATTATCACTCTTGTCTTACTGAGGAAGTACAACCTCCCCCCACCCCCCAATTTATTTACCTGAGCCACTGAATCAATCGCAACCAAGCTCTGAGGGCTCTAATTACTCTGATGGTTTTCATTTTCAATTATTGTATGGTTCATTCAAATCACACAGGTACATTTCCACCAGTTATGTGAAGCTTCCTAAAATAGACCTTTAGAAACAGAGCACAGCTGTCAAAATAATGTTATCGTTTCCCAGAATCTGTTTCTAAGATAGTTATTTCAAAGAAATTTAAAAGTTATATTCCTATATTAGCACACTAAGTAGTTCATACCAGTTTAGTAAATCAAATATTCCATACTGCTAGCTTAATAAGATGGGGAGTCATGCATGAAATGATTGCCAGGTTAATGACACAGGGAGCCATGCATGGCATGTATTTGCATATAATAGCACAGAATGTTCCCCTAAATCCTTGAAATTACTCATCAATTCTTAAACAGGCATTTAACTAAGTCCTCATTCAGAATCAGAAAGTAAAGAACCACCTACATTTTTAAAGTGATAGATAGGAGCTAACAAAACCTCGAGGACTATTACTGGTTGGCAATCGTAGCTTGGGGACCATGCCAAAGACCTACAAATACAAACAAACCCATTGTCTGGCAAGGATGCCAGCCTGGGCATCACACCAGGTTTCACATTGTCTTCCTTCCAGGACTTCAGTCTTAGACCCAGGATGGGGAAGCTTCACTACTAAGCAAGGGACTCTTAGACTAGTTCAGGAAGTGTCTAAATAAAGAAGAAAAACACGTTAGGATGCCAAATGCCCTGAAGAAACCAAATCTAGGCAACTCGGTTGGGAGAGAGCCCTAGAAGACCTGGGCTTGAATTCTGCTTCCAATATTTAGCAGCTAAACTACCCCCAAGCACATCACTTAAGCTTTTTGAACCTCAGTGTCTTTATTTGTAAAACAGGAATAATGAAAACATCTGTCTCATAATGGTGTACAGAGGATCAAATGAGAATATATATATATATAAAATATATATTTATATAAATACTTGTATATATGTGTATATATAATGTATATATATATATGTGTGTGTGTGTGTGTGTGTACCTATATATATACACACACACATGTATATAATGTCCATTGAAAAGCTTAGGGCTCCTGATAAATGTGAGGTGTTATTATTAGTTAATCAAATAAATTCTCTTTTCCATAGCTACCTCTATAAACAAGACTCTTCAAGAATCTTTGCCCACAATTTGCCTCCATCATTCTTCAGGCTTCCTTGGTGCAAGTGGATCCCATTAGATACAGCCAACACCAGGAATTAGGGAAAGCACCTTTATTTTTGCCCAAAAGTTCTTTTATGACTAAAAATTAGAATGTTTCATGATTAAGACTATTTAAGTGATGCTTTCTCTCATCTTTATTCATCGATCCTACTCTCCATGAAGTGGGTTACGTGTTCCACCACTGAAAACAAATGGGAAGGGGGTGGTGATGAGCATACTTGGGAGAAGGAAATTAACTACAATTTAATTTTTTAAAAGTAAAACATACACTAAAACACACAATTTATCAAATACCCTGCTGTTTTTTTCTAATAAACTCTATTACCAAAAATTAATACAATATCACCTGGTTTATCTCTCTCCTACTGCAGAATTTTATTAACATGCATAAGTTAAGATTCATCAGGGATTTTTTTTCAATCTTTTTTTTAACCTTTGGAACATCTCATAAGGGAGACATTCTACAATTTCCTTAAATTGGTGCAAGAAAATGAGGAGAAACAGATTTTTTTTTTAAAAAAAGCAATGGACAAGCTATGCCTCAAAGGGCTTTAAATCCCAATCAGTAAAGCCAAAGAAGAGAAAATCAGTATCCCAGAGACCTATTTCCTTTCACAATAAAAATGGGTTACATGTTCCCCATGTTCTCAATCTTTCTTCTATTGTTCTGGAGAGCCTAATGGCTATTTGTGTTAGGTTAGGTCTCAGCCACTGTTGAGTAAGACCACTGTATACCACTGTGATACTTGAAGTAAGTCCATATCTTAGAAATTGACCTTAGGGAGCATCAGGTCTGACCTCATTTTACAGATGAGAAATCAAGAGTTAAAGAGAGTATCAGTGACTTGGCTTTGGTCACACATCTACTAAGTGACTAAGGCAGGAGAAGAACCAAAGAGTCCAGTATTTTTTTACACTTCTCTGTCCAGATTCTTAAACTGTGATTCTATTAATAAGAGTCATCATTTCCCCTCACTTAAAAGTGGAAGCAAAGGAAAAAAAACAAGTGGAAGCAAGCCAGAAATACATTTTCTCCTCACCCATGCCTTCTAAACCCTTCCATTCTTCATTCAGAGTCAAGTGTTGTCTCCTTCACAAGGCTTTCCTGATCTCCTCATTCAGTGTTTTACCTAGTTCCTAACTGAAATTATTTTGTAGTTATATTTTAATTTTTTCTATGAACATTCTGTTTACCCCAATTAGAGTGTAAGCTTCTTGAGTGTAGGGGCAGGGGCTAATATTCATTTGTTTGTTTCTCATCATTGTATCTCTAACCTAGAGAGGAAGCTTATTGTAATGGATAGAGAATGGATTTCTCTCTGTCTCTGCCTCTCTCTGTCTCTCTGTCCCTCTGTCTCTGTCTCTGTCTCTCTGTCTCTGTCTCTGTCTCTGTCTCTGTCTCTCTGTCTCTCTGTCCCTCTGTCTCTGTCTGTCTCTCTGTCTCTGTCTCTATCTCTGTCTCTCTCTGTCTCTCTCTCTCTGTCTCTCTGTCTCTCTGTCTCTGTCTCTCTGTCTCTCTCTCTGTCTCTCTCTCTCTCTCTCTCTCTCTCTCTCTGTCTCTCTCTCTCTTTCTCTCCTTTCTCTCCCTCTCATGCTAGGCAATTCACTTCAACTCCTAGCGTTCCAGGCTACTCTCTAAGATTATAAGCTATAAAAATGGTATTGACTTACATTAAAATAGGTTGGATATAGGTTCTCCATGTCTTCAACCCCTCTTCCATTGTTATTGAACATCTAAATTAGGTACAGAAGGAGTTTCCTCACATGGTATTTCCTTAAAAATTCAATTCTTACCCCTCTCCTTATACCCCATGCCTAGTGGGGTACTTAATAAATGTTTCTGACATTGAGTGGAATTAAATTGAAAAATTTTAAGTCAATACTTAAAAGGTTACACTTTGCACATGGACAGAAGTTTGGGAATAAATCAACAAAGCCATGTTGTCTTTCAATTGCAGTGTTTCCTGAAGTGATAATTACTTCTGATTGGAAAATGAGCTCTTTTTTCAGTTAGATTGGTAGCTTAGTCAGTAGACAAAACAGTAGCCAAGGCTATAGTCTTAGTGTCTCTGACAGAGGTGTTGTGACCAGCCAACCACTCGGATGCAAATCATTTGTAAAGTTAGTCCTAATTCTAACAAACAAACATGACTGTGAATCTTGAGTGAGGAATTAGAAAGCATTCTATTTGAATTCCCACAGAGAGCACATTTTAGGAAATTCATTCTGCAGCATCACAAATTTGGAAGGGACTTTGGTGGACATCTAGTACAACCTATCCCCAGGCAAGAATGGCCTCTGCCATGTATATAAGTAGTGACTGGGCTCCTCCCCAGTGAGAAGAAATTTATAAGCCTCATGGGGCAGCTCATGAAATTGTGTGATATTTTTAAATGTTAGTTTTGTTGTCATTGCGGCTTTATCTAACAACCAAGCTTAAATCTTCTTGTTTATCATTTCCACCCATTTTTCCTTGTTCTGGCATTTGGGGTTAAGCAGAATAATGTCTCTGTCTTCAACATGATGGCCACACAAGTACTTAGAGATATCTACAAAATTGCTTCTAAGTCTTCTTTTCTTCAAGCTAAACATCCCTTCATTCCTTTCAACAATTAACTTGAAATCATTTACCATGGACCGTGTTCTGGGTTTGGAATTAGAGGTAAATCAATCCCTTCTATCTATCGCCTTGTGACCTTGAGCCAGCTCTCAGTGTCTGTGCTTCTTCATCTGATGGAGCCGGACTAGGTTCTTTCTGAGGTCCCTTTAACATTAAAGCCTATGATCCTATGAACTTTCTTGAAAGTTAAGAAAATATGACATGCTAATTATGTGAAGGGGAAAAAAGTGTTTTTTCTTATCTTTGGGGTTTTTTGTTTTTCAAGTGATAAAGAGGAGATTATGAAGCATGATTAAGGCCAGAGGTGTTGAAGAGTCTTACAACACTCAGGAATGTAGCTAGAATCAGATTAAAATGTAATTGGGAAATAATTAACAAAATAAATAAAATACAATGAAACATAGATAACATTGCATTTTAAAATTAAATGAATATGCAATTGGCAAGGATCCTTATTTATGGATTAGTGAACCCCGTTTCTATTTGAATTTGATGCTACTGGGCTATGTCTTCTAAGAGTGATTATTTTTATAACTAGCATCAACGGTCATTTACAATAAAGGTCAAACATTAGGCATTTAACTTACTATCATATAATATTTAAAATTACTACTGCTGGCAACAAGAACAATTTTTTTTATCAATAAAGTTGGTGGTTAAAAGTAAACTATGTATATTGTAACATAGGCATGCATAGAGGATAGAATTTATGCCAAGACAAATACATTAACATCTTGTTTATCTAAGATCTATGAACAGTTGTTCCACTGAGTGAATTTTCTACACAGCCAAAATAACTTCAAGCACCATTAAAAAAACTGAAACATTCTTTTCATTGGTTTCTTTCTAAAGTAGGTTACACATTTCCATGTCTTTGAAAAAGACTGAATACAATTTTACTTGATAACTGACCATTAAAATTGTGATTATTACTTATTGTATTTATCAGTGGTGTCAGACTCAAATAGGAAAGGAAGTAGCTAAGCCATATATAAAAATCTCTGAAGACCACATAGTAACTCAGAAAATCATATATTAACACGGTCTAGATTTTATTGTATTGTTAATTATTTTGTTAAATATTTTCCAATTACATTATAATCTGGTTCAGGGTTGGACTGATTCCTTTGATAGAGAGATAGATAAATAGATAGATTTTAGATGGATATAGAATATACCTATAGTCTATATCTATATATCTAGTTATATTTCTATCTGTCTATATGAAATGCATTGGATGTCCTCAAGGCAGGAAGACAGATGCTTGTCGGGAAACTGTCATCTAGGAAAAGAAGGACAGGATCCACATTGTGAGTGTGAATGAGAGGCTGCAGTAAATCACTCTGGAATGGTGAATTCAATCCATGAGAATATCTGTGGAGACATGAAGTGAGGAGGACATTGCGATTCAGAGCTATCTCTATGGGGGTAAGGAGGCATGCTACCAGAAATTTTAGTGATAGATAGTGGGTTAGCAAGACTTTCCTTTTTAAAGCACTGCTGGGGATTTGAATATACCACTTTCCCTACTTGTCTATTGACTTTACCATGCTGTCTCTTAGATAACTTGGAAATCAAACTTTTAGCATTGATATTTTGTGCAAAAATAATGATTCTGAATGTTTAAAATAAACACTATTGTGTTCTAGTCGATCAACCAGCATTTATTAAACACCTACTACATTCCAAGTACTATGCTAAGTGCTGCAGATATAAGAACAAAGAATTACACAATTGCTAAGAGCAAGAGGAATGACAACAAGAATATCTCATCCTTGTTTGGATCAGTGGATCGGATGAGATCACAAGGAAAAATAAATATATGCAGATGGGTACAGACAAAATAAATATGGGGATAATACATGAAAATAAATCAAAGGAGTTCAATGCAAGGTAGTGTGGATGGAAGGGCACTGGCAGGTGAGGAGATCAGGAAAGGCTTCAGGTAGAAGAAGGTGGTTGGGTTGTATCTTGAAGAGAAAGAAGGATTCCATGAGATAGCATTGAGGTGAGAGTACATATCCAGGTACCAGAGACAGGCAATTAAAAAGCATGGAGATAAGAGGAAATGTCATGTGTGGTGAACAGAGGGGAGAGCAGTTTGATTGAATTAGAAACTGAGGGATGGATAATGATATTCAAAACAGAAGACAAATTGTGTCCAGATTATGAACGACTTGAAATAATAGAGGAGCTTGTTTTATCCCAGAGGCAATAGGGAGCCAATGGAGTTTACTGAGTAGAGGAGAAGCGTGATAAAATGTGCATTTAATTAAAATCACTTTGGAGGACTCTATTCAAGATGGTAGAATAATATGAAGCATAATAGCTGAACTTTTGCCAAACTACTCCAACAATGATTATTTTTTAAAGAGCCCTAGGCCAAGGAATGATCAAGAAATCCAAAGAAAAACTATAATAAATGCACTTTACACAGGTCCACAAAAAGAGAGTCAGAAACTCATGGGCACTAAGAAAAGAAAAGTCAAAACAGAGTAGCTTGATTTAGGAGCACAGCTAAGGGTCTCAACTCAGAAACCAGGGACACAGCTGGGAAGCCAAAAGTCTAGCATTTTCTCTCTCACTTTTGCTCTCTTTTTTTTCTCTCTCCCTCTTTTTGTTGTAGATAAATAGACAAACAGACAGACAGACAGGTAGATAGATAGATAGATAGATAGATAGATAGATAGATAGATAGATAGATAGATAGATAGATAGATAGATAGATAGATAGATAATGTGATACTTTGACCATGAACCAAGGACCAAAGCTTGTGGAGGTTGAACTCAGAGGGCAAAAGCCAAGAGTCTGTGATGAAACACTTTCTTAGACCACTCCATTTTTAGTGATCCAAGCAGACTGTCAAGTGTAGACCACTGACTCACTGTGTTGGCCAATCACTCCTAATGTCTTGAAGACCACAGTGCTCATTGATGAGACCTCAAATAATAGAGGCCAGTACCAAACATGATCCCATCATTCTTACCAGAGGTACACAAAGTCTGGCTCTGAAACAAAGTCAAAGGAGAGTACGAAGGAGCAATCAGATACAAAAGAGTAGAACCAAGAGTGTGGTGTCATGAGAACCCAAAAAAGAAACAATATCCAGGAGGAGAGGATGGTGAACAATATCAAATGCAGCATATAGGTTAAGAAGGAAGAGGACTGGGGGAACACTGTAGGACAGGGACTAAAACATTTTATGTAACTATAGAGAGAGCAGTTTCTATTGAGTGATAGGTCCAGAACTCAGATTATAAAAATGTATGGTGCCAATGGGAAGAGAGGAAGTAGAGGCAGTGAGTATAGACAATTTTTTCAAGGAGTTTGGCTGAGAATGGGAGGAGAAATACAAGACAATAACTTAGAGAGATGGCAGAGTCTAGTAGGAAAAAAAGTTAAAATGTTAGAATGGTTTGAGGTTTGGTTAGGAATATATAGGTGGAAAAACAACAATATATAGGAATAGTCCTAACAGTGTTTAACCACATGGTAGATAATTTTGTTTTTGGTTTAGAGACAGTTAGCCAAAGGCATAGAATCACAGAGTTTGAGATTTGTATGGCACCCCAGTGGCCATCTTGTCCAACCCATACTCGAAAAGAGTCTTCACTATGGCATATCTGACAAGTAGTCAAGCCAACCTCTGCTTAAATCCCTCCAATGAAGGGGGACCCATTCCCTCTTAAAGGAATGGTCTTTGCTGAAATCCACAGAGGAGAAAGAGGATGAGGAAGGAAAACATCTAGGAGAATTATGGGAAAGAAAGAGAAAAAAATAAGATGAACAACAAGAAGAACAACACATCTTTGCTTGGATCAGATGAGATCATACTTGCAAAGCACTTAACACAGTACTTGGCACATAGCAGATGCTTAATAAATAATTATTCCCTTTCCCCCACCCCTAAATTTTAAAATAGAAAGAATGATAAAGGAGCTCTCAACCAGAAATAAGTAGAAGAGGAATGCTCTTTGAAGATGTTTTATTAATTATATTTTAATTCATTTTATTAATTATATTTTACTATTTTATTGTTACACTGTTTAAAATATTTTACTAAGAACATAACGGGTAATAAAGGTTTTTGTATATTTTATGGTTTAAAATGAACATACTAGATTCATAGTACTGGTAGATGTACTGAGAAAAATGCTAAGGTTAGTTAAAGTATAATTCCTGGTCTCATAGAGCCTCTAGTCCAAGGGTGGGGAACATGTGGCCCTCTAGGTTCTCATGTGCAGCCATTTGACCAAATCCTCTTCCAGGGGCCACACATGAGAATGTAGAGGGCCAGAAGTTTGGATCCAGTCAAAGGGGCACACATGAGGACCTTAGAACAGGATCCCCACCCCTGTTCTAATCTAATCAGAGGATAAGGCACAATGACAATTAGAAGAGGTTTTATAGAAGAGCTTTTTAATGCACAAAAACATTACAAATGCTTTATGAAGATATAAAACAAAGTCATTTATGAGATGCTGTAGAAAGGCCATTATCATCAGGAGAGCTGATGGAAATGTCCGTGTGAGAAGAAACATTTGCATTAGACTTGAAAGAAGATGCAGATATTTGACAATCAAAAATAAAAGGGAGGATGGTCCACCCACAGCAAACAGAAGCCACAATGTAGGCAGGGATTTTGTGCCTCTGGAGGAAACTGAGGCAAATGAATGATAGCTTCTTGAAGGAAGAAGGATGCTCTCCCTGGAGAACATGTTGTCACCTGGAGCAGAGCCCCATCAGTATCAGCTAAATTTACCAGAAGGAATCGTCACAAGGTGTTCATATATTACTTTAACACTTGCAAGGTGTTTTGCATATAATACCTCATCTGATTCTCACAACACCCCTATGAGGAAGATAATTGTAACAACAGTTATGATTCCCATTTTAAAGAATAAACTAATGGCGACTTTAAATTAAGTGATTTTCTCAGGGTCCCACAGCAAACATCTGAGGTGGATGGGACTTGAATCCAATATGTCCAAACTCTAAATCCAGAGTGCTAGCCACTACATCAGGAGTATCAAACTCAAAGTAGAGACTAATACTTCCGTAAAAATCCCTGTGGACCCTATATTAACAGTTTCAAAAAAGAAATGTTATTTGTGTCTTATTATATTTTTATTATTTTTAAAAATATATCTCAGTTTTATATTAATCTGATTCTGGTCTTTTGAGATTTCTCCAAACAAGTAGGAGATACCGGTCAGTGATCATGCCCAGGGCAAAAGTTATGCATACTGAAGTATATAAGTACTAAAGACATAATCCAAAATATTCTCAGAACCATCCTAAAGCAAACTGCTTTTAGTAAGGTGAGGAAAGGTAAAAATGGAATGAAGCCAATCTAGGAGCATAAAAACTTGAAATTTATTACTCTCAATTAAAATGAATGAGGATAAGGATTGCTTCCAAGTACATCAATCAAAAAAAGCACTTATGGCTGGAAAACAGAAGTCAGAGGTGTGTGCACAGAGGAATAGTCCCATGTTAATAAAATCTGTGGGCTTCATGATATACGGAGAAGAGGCCATTGACTACTCCCCTGATACATCAAGAAAACTAGATCATGAAGAGAATGCTCCTCAGCTCAGTGTTTTATGGGAGTTTTTTGTGGATTGCTCCCAATATGGATGTACCAGACCGGGACTAGTCATGCACACATGGGAAGAATACATGATGAATCAGTTGTTAAGTGTTAGCAACTACATAGAGATTATGGCCAAAGTACAGAGATTAAGTGACACAAGCAATCAGCATATAAGTTCTAAGTACATTTCCATCACTGTGTAATCAAGAAGGATGCAAAGACAAAAATGGACATGTCTCTGCCCTCAAGGAGTTTATAATCTATCTGAGGAGATATGTGGGGGAAGGGGGAGGGAAAGAGAGACAGAGACAGAGAGATCATGCCATAGATAAACAGATATAGAGAGATAAATAGATCTAGATACTTAGATTAGATTAGAGTAAGACAGAGAGACAGAGATAGAGAGAGAGAGATGATATAGCTACAGATACAGATACAGATACAGATACAGATACAGATGCAGATACAGATACAGATACAGGTACAGGTATAGCTATTGATATGGATATGGATATGGATATGGATATGGATATGGATATGGATATGGATATGGATATGGATGTGGATGTGGATATGGATATGGATATGGATATGGATAGAGATAGAGACAGAGACAGAGACAGAGATAGAGATAGAGATAGAGATAGATAGAGATAGATAGATGATATAGAGATAGAGAAAGATCTACCTATATATCAGTAAGTATTTACAAAATAGGTATAAAGAGATGAAAGGGACCTGGAATTTTGCTGGTAAGGAATCTCCATCTACTAATACAGAACACATATTTTCTGAAATGTATGGTACTGGAGTTGGGAAAGCTGGTCTCATATAGTTACTTATTGTGTTACCCTAGGCAAGTCACTTAAGGCTTATTTGTCTCACTTTCTCTAACTATAAAACAGGGATAAGAGTAACTATCTTTCAGGGCTATTATGAAGATCCAATGAGATGGTATTGGTGAAAAAGCATTTAGCACAATGCCTAGCACATAGTAGGTGCTATATAAATCAGTATTCCTTTCTCTTCTTAGAAAGTCCCCCAGAACACTGAGAGGCTACAGCTTATAGCCAGTATATGTCAGTTCCAGGTCTTGAACCCAAGGCACCCTGACTTCAGTACTGGCTCTCTACCTTCTGCTTGAGGCTGGCCCTCTCTATCCACCACCCTGTACTGCCTCTACACAAAGAACATGGCAAATAAGTGCAAGATCATTTGGGAGTATAGGGGTACGACCCCTCATCTGAGGGGGTTAGGAAAAGGCACATTGTGAGAGGGGCATTTGAGTTGAGATTTGAAAGCACTTAAGGATTCTGAGAAGTAAAAACAATGAATATGGTGAATGTAGAGAGAAAATGTGGGAAGAAATATGTTGATATCATGTCAAGTAAGCAGAATGAGGAAACAATGCATACACAACCACAATAATAATTTAAATAGAAAGAAAAATGACAAAATAACAAAAAATGAATGCTGTGAAATTGTTGTGACTAAACTTGTTCTCAAAGAGGAGACGTCACATTTTCTCTATTCTTTCCAAAGGTGGGGGACTATAAGTATAGAATGCAGAATACAATTACTATTTTTTATTATTTTACTTTGAACTTAAAAAAACAAGAATTTTTATAACATATCAGAATAGAAAAATGATGATTACATATAATATTGCAAATCTATTATATGCAACTTGTTATTCCTTTTAAATCTACAATAATTAACATGTAACTTTTACCCTCCCCCACCAAACATCTACCATTAGACACAAATATGTGCATACATATACATATTTTTGTGTGTATATACATATATATGTTAAATTTTCCTATACATACTTCTATTCATCAGTTCTTTCTCTGGATGCAGATAGTGTCTTCCTTTATATGTCCTTTATAGTTAATTTAGGTATTTATAATAGTAATTCACATGTGGGCCGCAGACCTGGTAACATATCTTATTTTGTTTAATTGGCATTCATTTTTATTCTCTAAGGACCAACTGAGTTCATTAAGAAAGGAACATTATCAGTCAACCACCTGGTGATGAATTTTTTTTGGCCTTGGAAATTCACAAAACAGAGTATAAAATGGCCCTCGGTCTTGTATAATCCCATTTCACTTCTGAAGAAATGATGGCCAACTGATGGGAAAGGGAGTAGGAGGCGATACAAATCATACATTTCTTAAGCTGTCAACAAATTTTATTTTGCCTGCTGGGTATTCTAAATGTGAGGCCTTTGTCCAATGACTGGTAAGTGGACATATTGTTGAATCATATTATATCATATCCTTCTTATAAATGAAACTGGATGAAAGAAGGAAGTTAAAACTAAGTAGAAGGATGATTACTAAATACTTCTTGGAGAGGCAAGAAAGGAATGAATGGAATGAGTGATATCGTATACCCAGAGGCAAAATGAAATGTTGTTTCATGGGATGTTTGACAATCAAATATGTAGAACCAACATGCCAAAAAAATGATTTTTTTGGCAAAAATTCACTATGAAAATATCTTCAGCACCAATAACTTGCTGGGGAAGAGGTAGTAGAGAAATCTTATGAAGAACATGATAAGAACCTTCAAACTGATTCAACTTACCCTCTGATATTTCATTCATTCATCTAGTATAATTAGGAGGGGGGATAAATACATAGGATAAGATGACTCAGGAAGAAGGATGAGAGATACCAAAGACTTGTATTGTACTGTATTTTGTACTGTACTTGTATTGTACTGAATTTTCTAGTCTTTTGGGGAGGATCTTTTCTTTAAGAAAAATACTTGTAGGTGTTGTCCATAGCATGTTCCAAATAACTTCATATAGCAGAAAATAAATAATATATTCAGGGACAGAAAAAACATGTTGATGCAAGAGAGAATTCTAAGTCACTTGTCTGTGCACAGTCATTCTTGATTCACCAGAGATATGATCAGAATTAGTAAAATCCAAGAAGAACAAAACAAAAAAGGTATGACATCCAATCTATACAAATTAAAAGTAGTATATGGACAAGAGAAATGACATTAACACAGAGTAAAATATTGGTAACTGGAAATATAGCCAAAATAAATTAATTACTACAAAAAGGAACCCAAAAGAGATGAGGAAAGTGACTTAATCAGCAAATACATGACTTACTTGCTAAATAGGGAAAGACAGATGCCAAAGACAATACTCAAGGAATTTATAGAGTATAAATTCATTTCTAAAATCTTACAAAGAGAGCTGATGGACAAGTGTTCACAGCATTGCCTCAAAGGAAAAAGAAGTAGAGAAGGGTAAAACCAATTTAAAGAAAGATTAGGAAGATTTCTGACTAAGCAAAGCTTTCTCAAAGACATCCAAGTATTAAAATGCAAGGCAGACTGCAAACAGAAGAAAAATGGAAACAATTTGCAAAACTTATAGTGACACTGTTTTGATCATCAAGGACTCTGGAACAAATACACCTAGACCCTAGTACACCAGAGTCCCAGAAATACTTATGCAAGAAGTAAAAATGAAACTAAAAATAACAAATACCAGACAAATAACAAGATTGGACCAGGTTTGTAGTATGTAATCTGTAATGAAAGTGGTAGAAAAGTGAGGGTTTTGAGTGAAAAATACACAAAGTATCTAAAGAAGAGCAAAGCATGAAGCTCATGGGAGGGGAAGAAAAAATCAAAATGTTGGGCCTTATTAATTCATATCAAGACAATCAAGAGAACTTCAACTGCCAATTTATGTGTATTATCTCATCTACATAAAATCCTTGCAAAAATAATCTATCTTCAAATCATGGACAGCCTCAATGAGGTCATTAATAGGCTTTCATAAGCAATATTCAACATTGGACCACATGTTTATCATTTCACTACTCATTGAAAAATAATATTTTCAGTTTTCAGTTGTGTCTGATTCTGTGACCCCATTTGGGCTTTTCTTTGCAAAGATATTGGAGTGGTTTGTTATTTCTTTTGCCAGCCCATTTTACACATGAAGAAACTGAGACAAATAGATTAAGTCATTTCCCCAGGGTCACACAGCTAGGAAGTGTCTGAGGACATATCTGAACTCAGGAAGATGTCTTCCTGATTCCAAGTCCACAATTGTATCCACTGCATCACCTAACTGCCCCAACTGAAAGATGTAGACAATATTACATGCCAATGTGTTGACTGTTTGTTGATTCAAAAAATAACATCTGATTTGATAGGGAAGTAAAAAAAAATATTGCCTTAGAGATTGTTTTACAATATGTCTTCCATCTATACATTAAAATTATTAAAGATTCCTTAGAAGATCAAAAATAGAAATTGTTCTGTTAACCCTCTGGTGATAAATACAAGCCCTACAACATAGAGCTTTATGTTCAGCAAAGATGTTTCTTTATTTCCAGTCTAACAAAGAGGTCACATGAAAGGATTCCCTATTGATGGTGAGAATATCTAGATAATTTTGCATGTGGATTCCCCTAGCCTGATTCATCAGGGCTCAAAGCATTGCAGAGACTCCTGGAAAGATTCTGTATATTGATTCAAAGGACTTTAGCCTGTTTATTTATACGGGAAAAATTATGTGGATGAAGAATGTCTATTGTTCAGATTTCAGCATTCTTTTGGACAGTTACCATTCAGAGGTTGTTCTTCAGTCAGTACGTCTGGAGCAGATAGTACAAATGAACAAGAAGCTAGGTGTCCACCGTTGAACAGGAGGAGGAGAGTTCTCAGGATTGCTTTTTGAAAGTGAATAATTCCTTTACTGATGCCATGTTTCCTATGTTGCTTTGAAAAGAAAGCAAAACCACATGTTTTCAACATATTAACAATCTACTGATGTTATTATGGGCAGTAAGACATAGAATCCAACTGACTCTAACTAATTAAAAATAAATATTACACAAAGGACAAATAGAGATGGACATGTTTGGTGGAATATGGTACGACCTAAAAAATAAGAAGCTTTGAAAGACAAAGTAAAATAAACATTGATGGATTTTATAATAGGAAAACAAGATGCACTGATAACATGGTAGTAAATGAATTTATTAACGAACAAACATTTACAAACACTTAATATGCACAAAGTACAGGAGGCATTCAAATGAAAATAAAGGTGTCACCTACTCTTGAGAAGCTCGCATTCTAATGGGAGAGACAAAACACAGAGGTAGTTTCAGCCATAAGTGAGATGGAAGGATCTGGGATGGTTGATGGATGGCCAGAATGTCCCATTGGTACCATGGAGATGTCAGAAGAAATGAAGGAAGGATTCTATACTACTACTGTGGATCTCCTATATCAGATTTATGGGAATGGATCTCCTATGTTGGATTTATGGGATGACGAGCAGCAGTGAGTGGATCTCCTATGTTGAATTTATGGGAGTGGGTCTCCTATGTTGGATTTATGGGAGGATGAACAGCAAAGGATGAGTTGTGATTTCATTGTTCTAGGGACCTCTTGATGAGATCAAAGATATATTTAAGAATTTGGATTCATTAGTTTGGGTGAATTTGTTTTCTTTTTCATAAGGGATGACTCTTTGGGAGAGAGGTAAGGGGAAGAAGATATGAAAACAAGATATTATTTTTAAATGACTAAAAGATACTGCTTAATTTAATTTCATAGAATCATTGAGTCTTAGAATCTGGAGGGACCTGACAGGCTACCTGGCATAACTGATACTTGGGCAACAATCCTTTCTAAAATATCAACGACAGTGGTCATTTTGCCTTTAACTGAAGACCTGAAGAGAGAGAGAAGCCCCTTTTCTCATGAAGCAGTCCATTATACTTGTGGATCATTCTCAGTTAGGGAGTTTCTCTTTAGCTGGAGCTGAATCTGCCTTTCTGCCATTTATAAATGCAGCCAGAGATGCTTTGCCACATTATTAAAAGACACAATAGTGTTAAGTAACCAGCATACTAAGCACTCCTCTGTAAATCACCACAATAACACCACATAAATCATAGTAATTACAAGTAATTTAACATAATTTTATTGGACTGATTAAGAACTATACCTAGTGAATGGCAATATTGCATGTGCTCATGCTGTGGTCATTCATTTTGCAGCCCCAAACCGTCCCTAGTGATGGACTCTCTAAGTTAGAGAAATGCTCATATCATTGGCTAGGGAAATAGTGCTTTCAAGATTGGAATCATCAGACCCCTAATGTTATGGGCATTTTTGAAAGACAGTGTTCCAAACTAGATAGCAATAGAAGCATTTTATTGGAAATGGAGCAGGGGGAGAGAATCAGATAAAAGAGTAAAGGGAGTTCATTTAAGCTACAAATAAATCAGAATGGTGGCAATGCAGTTAGGATCAAAGACACATAGGAACATATATCTAAAATTGGAAGGGTAATTCAATCTGACTCTTAGATTTACAGATTAAGAAACTGAGGCACAGAGAGGTTAAGTGAACAGGGTCACACAGTCAATAGGTGTTGAAGGCAGGATTTGAATTGAAATCTTCATGGCTCCAATTCTAGCTCTCTATTCCCATAAGGAATGGAGAGGAAAGATAATATAATAAAGGAAAAACTGAAAAACATTAGTGACTAATTAGATACAAAAGGTAATATTAAGAGAGGATCCAAAGACAATACCAGGGTTCAACCAAGGGTGTGAGGAAAGTAGTGATAACATTCAATAGAAATAAATAATTCAGGATAGGAATTTGTTTAAGGGAGAACATGATTGTCAGTGTGGCCTAGAGGAAAGAGATCTATCGCCTTCTATGTGGTCTAGAGGTCAGTGATTCCTCAGACTCTAAGACTGAGAAACAGAGGGCCTGGGCTCTAACCTTCACTCAAACATACTCTGATACTCTGAATAATTTTGGAATTCATTGTATGACACAGGAGACACTGGCACAGAACTACCCAGCATGGTGTGCCCTCATCAGAGGAGCTTTGGCCTATGAGTAAAGTAGAATTGAAATAGCTCACACAAGATGAGGAAATTTAGAGAATCCACTCCAAAGTTCATATGAACTATCTATAACTGCCCTGTGGTAGAGCATTGAAAGCTCATATTGCTCTGATCAGCCACAGCTGTACACACTAAAACTTGAGTATAACACAATGTTATCATTGTGGTCCTCTTCAAAAATGAAGAATGACAACCAACCAATATCTGGTATTTTTGAAATCTTGGTAAAGTCACTTTGCCCCCTCTGGATCTAATTTTTCTTCTATGTTAAACACAGGGGTTAAATTAGGTGAGGTTCCATACGACTCTACCATATGACACCAAGTCTATGATCCCATGAGGAGTCCAGTATCAGACATTTAAAGTTTAAGACACCAGCATAACATCCACATAGAAACATGAAGGAGGTAGGTAGCAATATACATTGCGAATCATGGACAAGGTCTGGAGAAATAGCTAAATGTAACTGAAGGAGATGGAGTTGAAGAGATAAGAGGGAGAAGAATGAATTAGCTCTCCAAGGGTGAGTATAGGCAAATTGGATAATAACCAAATTTAGGAGATGGGGAAAACGAAGAAATGTCGAAAAGGACAACAAGTTTTGGGACTGAGTGCTGAGGGTGAAGGGTTAAGCAGTAATCACACAGTAATGGGCATGGAAAACAGAACTACTACAAAAGCAGAGAGAATATGAGGTAAAGATGGGGGAACTGGGGAATTCATTTGCAGCTGATGTCAAAACATTCCCCTACCTCATTAGTTTTTCAAGAAGATAGAAGCCATCAGCTTCTAACGGGGTAGAGGTGATTCCTGACCTGTAGTTTCACTGCTATAGGAAATTCCCAAAGAATTTTAATGCAAATCTACACCTACTTAGAAATTTATGTTTTTAGAGTTGTCTAGGGATGCCAAAAGATTAAATGGTTTGTCCAGGGGTACTCAGCCAGTATAGATGTAAGAGGTGGGATTTGAAACCAGGCCTTCCAAAATCCAAGTACTATTCTTTATGAATCACCAAAGACTAAGCATTCAATAAGCATTCTGAAAATATAAAGTCTCTCTCATTTTGCTATGCCCAGTTCATCGAACTGAATGGATTTTATTTATGACTTCTCTATATCATTAGATTATAAGCTCCCTGGGAATGGAGATCAATTAATTCTTTATTTTTGTATTCTGAGTGCCTAGAAGATTACCTGACATGTGGTAGGTGCAGAAGAAATATTTGTTGATTGGTGGATGAAGTTCCTGTAGAACAAATCATGGACATAAGGCTATCTTATCCATGCAAATGGGTTTTAGGGCATATGGAAGGACATGCTATCAAGCCTGAAGTCACTTCAATACAAATATTGATGTAGAGCCTTGAGGGAAGGGATATTATGAAGGATACCCTTTTGAAGGCAGAGGGCAAAGTAGTAAGATATTTTAGAGTCTATAAGCTTAGTCAAAGGTTAAAGCAGTATCACCTGAAGTATGGGATATGCTCATCCAAGAAGCATTTATGTAACTGCTTAATATACACGAGACACCAGGCTAGATGCTGGGATAAAGAAAAAATGGTAAAAAAAAAAAATTAAAAATCAGTCATAGCCTTCAAGAAGTTTACCTATGTCTAGAAAAAAAAAAAACAAATCCTCCATGGTGATTAAACAGGAAAAAGAAAAAAATGGTAGGCAATAACAATGACTTGCCAAATTGTTTGAATGCCAAAGGATTCACATATCTTTCACTCCCCTTCAGAAAGAAAAATGAGGGAGAAAAGGATGGATGTGTTAAGGACAGAAGAGGAGGGATAAGGAAAAGGGTAGGTTAACTATTGCATTGAGATAAATACTCCCATCTTGTCTCAGTTCCTGTGACCTATTTTAAAGCTTACTGTCTAAATGGTATTTTACTTTTAAATGATTGTTATTGTGAAATAGCCACACATACTATCCAAAATATCTCTTGAATGCTTGCAGCCCAGAAAGGGACAGGAACCAACAGTGAGTGTTGTGCCTGGAATAATTGAGAAATATACACAGTGTCTGCAGTGGGCAATCAAATATCACCCAATCAAGTATCACCATTTTGATCCAGGCAGCCTGCCCTGGCTCCATGGAGGCATTCTGATGCAAATGAAACTATCAGCAGGCCACAAATGGTACCAGCAGAAGCTTCTTCTGGTAAACCACATGAAGACAAGCCAAAGACAGCCTTGATGAATGACCAGGGTTGCTTCTGATGGAAGGTGTTTGTTTTAGATTACAGGCTATAAAATATTTGTATTCAATCAGTGATGCTCTGTAGGTGAGGCATTAAGACTTTGATGGAAGGGAGACATGGGAGTTATCAGAAATTTATGGAAATGGAGGATGTCTTAAGTAGAAAGAATGGACAGCACAGGAGTAAAAGGAAAGGAACACTGGTGATTTAAACTGAACACTGTTTGCTTCTTTAGAAAATGAACTCAGGTGGCGCTTGTAAAAAGATCCTTGTTAAAGAATCTTCACGTGAATTGCAAATATTATGCATTGGTAAGGAGTTCCCATTGTGCAGGTGGAGAAACTGAACTCCAGAAAGGTTTGCCAAAAATTAAATACTGCAAAGGCACTATAATTATAAGAATTAATTTGCCTTAACAATACACACTGGGCCGCACAGGCAATGTCTCTACTGCATTTTCTTCCAGCTCCTCAGTAAGTAAAACTCTATAATCAAGTTTTAAAATGTCCCTAACCATGCACATTTCTGCAGTTCTTTGGGCTTAATTCAGTATTTTTAAAAGGTTCTACAACAGTATTCTTTGATGGGCGTTTTGAATACTCCTCTATAATGAAAAAATACATTAATATAATAATAATATATATAAATAAATAATAAAATCATGGCAAATTCAAGTTGGAAGAGATGTTAGAGATCATTGAGTCCAAAGACTCATGGTACAGGCCAGAAAAGGGAGGCCCTAAGAGATGAGCTCATCTCATACCAATAGTGGCTATTAGATCTTAGGCAAGTAACTTGACCTCACTATTTAAATTATGGTGTTGCCTTTTGGATCTGGACTGCAAGATGGTTTCACTATAGAATTAGACTTCAATTCAAGCAACATTCATTAACTGCCAACAATGTGCTAGGCACAACACAGGGTGATAAGGTTACAAAGACAAAAATGAAACAATACCTACCTTCATAGATCTTACATTCTGCTAGTAAGATATGATATATACACAGACAATACAATACAATACAAAGTATGTGTAAGATTATACACAGCAACTTTAGGAAGGACAGAGTCATAATGATTGTAGAGATCAGGAAACTCTTGTGTAGGGAATGGTACCTGATGTGAAACTTGAAGGAAAGTAGGACTTCTATGAAGATGAGGAGAGAGTGAGTGCATTCCAGACATGGAAGGCCACCTCTACAAAGGTGGAAGCAGGAGATACATGCTGGGAATGAAGAATAAGTAGAAGGTTAATTCGATTGGAATTGAGAGTGCAAGAAAAGAGGTAGACAAAGTGACTCAAAAAGGCTGGTGGGAGTCATGTAGTGGAGCCTAAAAAAAGTCTGCCTGTCTCTCTTTTTTTTTATAAGGACAACATTTGAGGGGGTGAAAGCCTATCTTGAATAACCATCTAAATTTTTCAGATGAGAAAATTGTGGCTTAGAGATTAAAGGGGTACAATGAAATAAGCACTGTGATTTTCATCTCCAAAAGAGTGCTATTCGGTTGATAATGTTAAAACACACATGTGTGCATGTGTGTGCACAAACACACACAACTATCTAGCTTGTGTGTACTTACTCATTAGATTGTGAACTCCTCAAGGGCAAGTACTGCCTTTTCCTTTCTTTTTATCTCCAACATTTTGCATTATGTCTGGAACATAGTAGGTGTTTTTGGTAAGTGTTTACACACACACCTGCTCACACATACACACACACACACAGGAATGCACAAACTGAATCTACTCCTCAAGAGATGAAAACCACAGGAATATCCTGAGGTAGAACACTAGAAGCCACTTGCCAAACTGAAATCAAGCCTACTTGATGACTCGTTGGGTCTGATTATTTGTTGGCTTCTTAATCCCTCTACCTTTGCTATTGCCTAGCCTACATATTTGCATTTTATAAACAGGAATATGATGGATTTTATAAATCCTTTGCTGGAATCTAGGCAAACTTTGTCTACAGATTTCTACATTAGGGTTTTTACAATAGGTTTTACAATGTGCAAACAATTCCAATGGAATGAGCATAATCCCTTGATGGAGGAGGACCTGCGTGGAAACTCTCTGACAAATACAAATAAGGCTGTTTGGGTTAATCCCTCAGGATATTTATGTATTTATTCCAGGACCTAGGATGGAGAAAAGAATTCTATCCTTACAAATAAATTCAGTGAAACAAAAGTTGGACTTTATTGACCAAAGTGGTCAGCTTTAAGGATGGTAGAGTTTTGAGGGTGTCAAGTAGTGTGGTCCAGAGGATGAGTAGAACAATTAGATGGGAATTGCATTGTGGCACATTTAAGTTCTATTTAAGAAAATCATGAAAATTAGAGCTCCCCAGATGTGGAAGAGGCTGATTCAGGGCAAGTAGGTTTTCTCTCATTGGAAGCCCCTAATGAGGATAATGGAAAAGTTTGATTTTTGTCCAGCATGTTATGTTAATCTTCAAGAAGGTGTTCATCTACATGGAATTGAGATTACCTTCAGCTTAGAGATTCTGTGATTCAAAGATGATGCTTCTAGCCTAGGTTTCCTTCCCTCCCCCACATAGTGAGGAAAACTGTTTCAAATTATTTAAGATTTTAGTCCTATGTAAATATGAGTTTTTATTTCAACAGATGAACTACTGAGTTTTATATTTGATAGGACAGCCCTAGAGATTCATAACAGCCTGGTACTCACCTTGACATGTAGAATTGCAGCAAACTCTTCCATAGTCACAGGGTTTTGTGGGTCAGAATGATACATCCAACAAGCAGGTAAATCAGATTACTAAAATCATGATGAAAGAAAGAAGCATCTGTTATGTGTACTTTATATTTCCCAGCTCCAACTCCCAATGCAAGACACCCTTTCATGTTGAGATCCATTTTCCAATATCTTCATTCTCCTGAGCCATGGAAGGGTCAGCCTGGGAGTTCAATATCTTAACAAAATTTTCCTTTCTACCAGTAAAGTGGAGACAGTATACAAGCAGTTGGTCTCACAATATGTGGCCACATAGGAATTGGAGAGAATGGCCAAAATCTTCTATAATTCTATGACATATAAACTTTCTCTCCAAGTTTGGTTTCATTTGCAAATTTGAAAAGACTATCTTCTAGGCAAAAATGTTTAATAGCATAAGTAAAGATCCCTGCAAAGTTACACTGGAGATGTCTCTACAAATTGATACTATACCATTAATGACTTGGGACTGGCCATTCAAGAAGTTCTGAACTCACCTACATGAATTATCTTTTAGCTTCTTCATCTTTTCTATGAGGCTAACATGAATAAAACCATTAAATGCTTCACAAAAATAAAAAAAACAGGTAGACTACATCTACTCATTCCCTTGCCAAGTAACCTTGTTGAAAAGGAAATGACTTTAGTTTATCAAGATCTATTTTTGATGAAATCATGCTTGGCTTTGTGATCACTGCTTCCTTTCATAGATATTATTAACTATACCTTTAATGATAAGTTATATATTTTTCCAAGACTCAAATAAAATTCATTGACCAATAGTTTTCAGATTACATCCTCTTTCCTTTTTTGAAACCTGGGATACCATTAGTCCTTCTGTCCTGAAATATTTCTCCCTTTTTCCTCTATTCTTCAAAGATCATGAACATTGACTCAATAATAATACTCAACAATTCTTTCAATTTCCTAGGTTATAGGTCTTCTGCATTTTCATTTCCATTCAATACATTTCTATTTTTCCTATTCTTTTACTCCCTTGTAGAAACACATTTCATTCATGAATCTCATCCCACCAAAACTCATTTATTACTATGTGAGAAACTACCTCCTTGCTTTAAAAACCCTAGTTTCCCTTGCTTATTATATGCACTTTGCTCATTGCATTTCACAGATAAAGGATCTGAGACTTGGGAAGGGTCAAAGACTTGCCTGTGATTATACAGGTCATGAGTGTCAGAAGTCAATCAGATTGGGATCCAAATCCAGAGCTCCTGCTATTAGTCTAGTCTTGGTGTCAGAAAAGCTGGAAGCGTTAGAACCACCAGGTATTAGACAGAAATGAATTAAAAATTAAATGCATGATGAATCTGAGGTTTTTCTGGTGGCACTTACCTGGGTTTTATTTTAAAGTTTCACTACCATCTTGGTTCTGAAACCAAAGCCTGGAATTGAGCGCGCTGTCAAGCCACACAACGCCAATGAATGCTGCTAAGAGGTCATGAGTTAAAAATTTTAAGAAGCCCTGTATAAAGCATCTAAGGTCCCTTTGTGTTTTAAATCTATGACTGTCTACCAAACTGAAGGACTACAGAGTCATACTGCCCTCAGTGTTGTATGCCCATGAAACCTGTACAGTCTACCAGTGCCATACTAGGAAACTGTATCACATCCATTTCAATTGTCTTAGGAAGATTCTGAATATCTCCTGGTAGCATAAGTTAACTGAGGTCCTTCCCTGAATTAAACTGCCAAGATTTCAAACTCTGCTTCAAAGAGCACAACTCTGATGGGTTGGCCATGTTATCCAAATGTCAAATGTTTGCTTGCCAAAAAGACTATTTTGTGCAGAACTCATACATGTTCACACATGCGAGTGTTCACATGATGGTCAGAAGAAATGATACAAGGACACTCTCAAGGTCTGTCTCAAGAACTTTGGAATTGTTTGTGACATGGGAAACACTGGCATAGGACAGCTCAGCATGGCATGCCCACATCAGAAAAGGTGCAGTGCTCTATGAGCAAAGAATTGAAGGATATCAAAAGAAATGTGAGATGTACAAATTTAGAGAATCTACCCCAAATGTTCACATGAACTATTTGTGCCCAACTCACGATAGAGTATTCTGATTTCATGTTACTCTGACCAGCCACAGCCTGACACACTGTAACATGATTCTAACATAGCGGTGCCATTTCACTCATCTTTGAGAACAAAGGACATCAACCAAAGTCCTCTTCAGCTTTAAATCTCTGACTTTATGGTCCTGTTTCTCTTGGATTAGCTCTACCATTAACACAGATAATTGAGAATTATTAATATTTCAGTATTGATTTCTCTAATAGTTGTTAAGGGGTGAGAGATGTCACATTAATTCAAGAACTCAGTGAATTTCTTTCAAGCAGTGTACTGTGCCCACCCACATAAACAACCTCACTCCCCAAGGGACCATGGGCACCATTACTGAAAACATGTTTGTTTGTTGTTAAAACTTTCAAATTGATGCCTGAGATATATGGTAGAAATTCTTCTTATAGGGAGAGGTATTGGGGCCATCGACAGCACCCTTTACAGGGTTCCACCTAAGAAAATTATGATCCATCTACTATCTTTTACCTGATTGCAGGGTATTTATTTAAAATAAATACCCCGGGAATCTGGGTTGCAATTCTAGCTTCATTCTTTTTTATATGCATCCTCTTTCCTACCCTATCCTTTGCCTTGAACAAAATCAGTCAGTGAGTCATGTATCAGGTCAGAGGGATAGAGAAAGGAAGAGGACAGGCTGCAAAGCTGATATCTCTTCAGGCCAGGTAGATCCTGGCTTCATGAGCAGAAGATTACAAAAGAAATTTGAGAAACCAAAGGGAGGTGAGGATATAAACAATTCCTTACCTGGAGGCAGCTGGTGGCACATTAGATACAACAATGAGCCTGGAATCCAATTCAAAATCATTCTTAGATACTTATTAGCTGTGTGACCCTGATCAAATCATCTAACCTTTGTTTACCTCAGTTTTCTCAACTGTTAAATGGTGCTAATAATAGCACCTTCCTGGCAGGGTTCTGGTAAGGATCAAATGAAATCATATTTGTTAAAAAGTGCTTAGCACAGTTGCTAACACACAACAGACATTATATGAATGCTTATTCTCTCCCTTAAATCCTGTAAATGAGAACTGGGCTTTCCTAGAATTAGAAAGAGAGTGTTCTGGGAAGACCTAAAGTGATCATCTCTGCCAGTAGGAGTCTAACTTCACCCTTGGGTAGAAACATAAAAAGGATTTAGATAAACACAAGGACATAATAGAGGCAGACTGATGTATAATGAATTGAGTATTATATTGTGAGTCAGGAGAGCTGAATTAGTGTGACCATGGGCAAGTCACTTCACTGTTTTTAATTCAATCCAATTTATCCCAAGAATTTGTTAAGCAGCTAATACGTACCAGATGCTGGCACTTTTTGCTTCAGCTGCCTGTTTGAAAAATTAGAATGGGGAGGGTTTGTCCCAGATGACGACTGAAGTCCTTTTCAGCCCAAACATATTGTGACATCCTTCCTTTTCATTGTATATGCACAATCATTGTTTCCTGAAGCATAAACTTACTTTCTTAACTGAATGCAGCTATCTGTTCTAGCAATTTCATAAGTTAGTTTCTCTTTGATTACTCATATAAAATGTCATTGATTCGAGTTAACTCAAAGGTGTTTGGCTTTTTTTCCTGCTTGAAATGTTGGAGGCTTACTGCCAATTGGTAGTAGAGGTGCTCCATCACTGCACCGCCATGAATAGATCACATCCAGATCCCTGTCTCATTAGCGTGGTGATGGGTCTGCCAGAAGGCCTTCAATACCCTAAAGAATAAGATGTGCTGAGCCCCCAAATGAGGGACAAGAGACTTAAGGCAAGAATTGGAGCTTTGCAGGGGCCTCGATGGGGTGGTTTGAGTTGATCTAGAGAGTCCCCTGGGGTGACAAACACATAATTGCTCTTATCAGCTTTAGGCTGCCATGATTAATGCAACCCACCATGATTTATCACCTAGAAGAGTTTTAAACTAGTTTTCTCATCATGGTAATAGAGAACACTTGAGTTTTAAAGGAATAAAATAGATGCCTTAAGTGATTTGTTGAGTTGGCTATAAACAGACAAAACACCAAATTGCCCAGTCATTTTTAAGGGACCTGGGATTTGTGGATTTCAGATACTGTCAGCTTTTCATGTAAACCTTCAGCTTGTTACAAAATGAAATCTAAGCTTCTTTCTTGATCTGTTCTTTCCCATCTTCATAAACAGATCATATTTGATGACTTATTAAATAAGTAATATGGTATCTAAGTATTAATTTAGATAACAGGTAGGTTTAAAAAAAAGCCCACTGCTTCTGCAAATGAGTTTCTGTGTTCCTAGGAAGTTGTGTCTGAGACTAAGGAACTGAATCTGGACTTTTCCCTATTTCATTTGAGATATTTCCCGCATGATAATGTAACGAACAAAGATGTATCATGAAAATAGTGGTTGTATGGGAAACATCCACAAAGTAAGGACACTCACACAGTTAACAAACAGCCCTTTGTCCTCTGAGATCTTACTAAAACAAATGAATTTTCTACATATAATACTCAACTGCATATAGTAGCATTTCATAAATTCATAATTTATACTCATTTGGACTTTGCCCGGGGAAAAATGAAATTTAATACAATGGGGCACTATTTAAATTGGTGATGCAAGCATGCTTGGTATAGGCGTGAGCAGGACATCCATAAAGCTGGAATGACAGCAAAAAATTTTCAGACATTTGAATAGTGTTTGGAATAAACAATTCTGGTTTTCATGCCAAGGTCTATGGGCATATGGTGAAATACATGAGCCATAACCCCAAGATCTCTTAGTTCCATCTAAACCTGAATGGAAATTCCTACCTTCACATTGCAAATCAGTCAAAAGTCAAAAAGTCTTTTTAAAGCACCTACTGTGTACCAGGCATTCTGTTAAATCATTGACAATACAAAGAAAAGCAAAGAGGACCAGTTCTCAATGAGTCACATGGAGGAGAAAACATGCAAACTATGTACAAACACTATACTTGCAGGTTGTTAACCTCAGAAGGAAGGCATTCTGTAACCCTTGATTAAGTCCTTTAAGGTCAGGGATCTTATCTTACCTATATTGCGTATCTCCACCAGAACCCAGTACAAGATTTTGCACAAAGTAAGCCCTTACTAAATTAATAAAGAATCCATCTTCCTTTAATTTGAAAAGGCCTTCAGTGATGTGAAACTGATCACTACAGAAGCCACCCATTCCACTTTTTAGTAGCTTTATCTGTTGGGAAGGTTTTTACTAACATCTAGCCAAAATCTAGCTTGTTTGTCACCCATGGATGGTGGTCCTGTCTTCTGTGGCTGAACAGAATGATTCTAATCCTTCTCAACATAGCCCTTGAAATCATTTAACACTATTATCCCCATCCTCTATGTCTTCTCTTTGAATTAAAATATGGCCAATTTCTGAAATTTTCTTCTCACAAAGCTCCATCACTTGATCCCACCCCACCTTGATTATTTCAATATGTTAAGATCTTTACTGAAGAATAAGAGATTGTATTTCCTGATAATACATAAATTATTCAGAGTTTACCTAGCCATGAGTTGTTTTGCTTAGCATTGGGTGTCTCTGATATTGAGAATTGTATATCTGGCATGGGACTTTCTAGAGGATGTCCACCAACTTTGTATTTTCTTCACTGCCATGAATACTGGGAATCTTCTCTTGTAAGTAAGCAAAACATAAGCTCAGCCTCCACTTGTTTATTTTTTTAAAACAATCACAGCCTGAGTTTAGTTTTATCACTGGCCATTGTATAACCAATTGTATAAAAAGCTGCTCTGTCAGGTGTGTCTGTTACTACTGGGAAGTCTTGTATCTCAATTTATTGGCACTTGCTAGCACTGTTAATAAATTCATCAAGCTAAAAAAAAGATGTAAATTATTCAGAAGCCTCAAAAGCTGTGCCCCAAAGGTTCATGAAAAGTATAACACAAGTTTAAAAGTCCATCATCCTATAGAAAATAGTCTTTTCTTTCATTATATCTAGATATTTTTTGATGCCTTTGGTAAAATATTAGAAATGAAATCAGGAAGTCCTGAGTTCAAATTTGAACTCAGACATAGACTAGCTGTGTAATCCCAAGAAAAATCATTTAACCTCTGATTCAGCTTCCTCATTTTTACAATAAGGGTAATAACACCCTTATTTCACAAGGTTATTGTAAAGGTAAAAATGAGGTAATATTTTAAAGTGATTCTCAAACTTTAGAACTCTATGTGAATGCCAAATACTTACTATGATGATGATGCTCTTTTTTTTCCTTTCCCTGTCCTCTCCCCCATTATTCAACTATTCTTTGAGTCTCTGGGAAGGCCTCAGTGGCAGAATCTGGGACTGGTCAAGAGTATAATGAGTAAAAGAACATCTGATCAAGTGTGATGGGGAAGAGGTTATGCCTGAGTCAATCTTGAATTGAACAGCCTTCCTACAAAATGCAAATCATTGTAAGACAAACCATTGCTTGTTTGCTTTTTTACCTTCCTTCACTTACACATCATTATGGAAAATCTAGCTCATAAATTAATTTAATTAACTTAAACATCATTTATTAAATTAATACAAATTATCATATTTGAAAACAACTATCATTGTTTTCAAGATTTAAGTAGCCTGTAGTCCTGTCAAGGCTAACCATCCATAATTCCTTCAACCAATTCATATATACTGGAAGCCAAAAGGCTTGAGGTTTTCAGCTATTTGGGATTACTTATTCTAGGAGTAGCAGGCCCTACTCTTACATTTCATGGTGTCCATTCAAAGTGAAAGAGTTTAGTACTAGGAATTGAGAGAACTATGCTTGAGACCCTCCCTATTTCACTAGCTGTTTAATGTTCAACAAGTCATTAAAACTTGTTGGACAGAAGTTTCCTTTTATAAAAAATGTAGGTAACACTGAGAGCATGAAGGAGAGTAAGACAAAGGGACCACTCAGGATTTGCCACACCAAAATTATGGGTCTCATCAGTACTGGTTCATGACCAGAAAAAACCAAGGGAGTTGATATTTCCAATGTGCCTAAATGGTGAGTCACACTATCTCTAAATT
Source organism: Pseudocheirus occidentalis (assembly GCA_028646575.1). Taxonomy (NCBI): domain Eukaryota; kingdom Metazoa; phylum Chordata; class Mammalia; order Diprotodontia; family Pseudocheiridae; genus Pseudocheirus; species Pseudocheirus occidentalis. Next base: position 170,828,076 of record CM053600.1, read on the forward strand.
TTTCAGAAGTTTTTGAGGCAGCTTCTGGTTCTTGCTTCCTAGGATGGCCACATAGGATAACTCAGCTTCTGTGATTAACAGGCCATGGATGACATATTTGGTCCTGTAACTCTCTGAAATTCAGGTCTCTGGAAAGGCCTTATACTCTTCCTACAATGAAAGCACTCTTGCCAAAGACTTAGTACTGATCTAATTTATTAAGCTTCTCTTGCAGGGCTGAGTTAAGTAAAGCACTTTCCTTGTTCACCTTGTTCAGATTGATAATATCAAATAAAAAACTATTTATTTTCTTTGAAAAAATAAAATTTTTTCAAGATAGGTAAGATGATTCATACTTTCATTACCTCAAAAAAGGATTATAGGTTGACAAGAAATGGGAGACAATATTTTAAATGTATCATGTAAATATGAGCTTTTATCAGAATTGCCAAAATGGCCTTACTAGTTGACACACGGCAAAGAAGGTCAAAGAAACATTGCAGAGTTCACTATTTCTAGGACAAGTTGTAGGTATGTCTTCCTTAGGAACTGAATTTACAGAATGACAGAATTTCAGGAAATTTCAGAATATTTTAGAAGTCTTTTTAAGACATCAAAGGGCAGCCCGACTGAGACATAAGCAAAAAAAAAAAAAGAAGGAATCTCCAAGATAATGAAAAGCAGTAGCCTTTGTCTGAAGAGCACTAATGAGTGGGAACCCAGTCCACCCCCCAAGAAGTCTTTTCCATCTTTAGAGAGCCATAAGCATTAAGGCCTCTTTCCAGTCTCCAAGCCAAAATCTGTTTCCTTACAACTTCTACTCATTACTCCCAGTTTTGCTCTCCAGGGCCAAGCAAAATAAAGTCAACATATCTTTTCACATGACAGTCTTTAAAATATTTAACAGTAGTCATCACATTCTTAAGTCTTTTCAAGACTAAATATTCGTAGTCTTTCAACCAATTCCAGTACAGCATGATCTCAAAGCTATTTACCATACTGGTACACTCTTGTGGTACTTCTCCAGTTTATCAATGTGTTTGCTAAAATATAGTACCAAGAACTGAATGCAGTAGTCCACATGTGACCGACCAGAGGTAGAGAAAAGTCAGATGATGGTCCTAGACTATGTAATACTCTTAAAGGCACTTACAGTTGCATTATATATTCTGGCTACTATATCAGACTGTCAACTCAAATTGAGCTCACAGCCCATTAAAATCTCCAGGTTTGGGGGGCAGGTAGGTGTCACAGTGAATAGAGCACCAGCCCTGGAATCAAGAGGAGCTGAGTTCAAATCTAACCTCAGACATTTGACACTTACTAGCTGTGTGACATAGAGCAAGTCACATAACCCCAATTGCCCTGCCTTTTCCACTCCAAAAACAAAAATGATAAAATCTCCAGGGTTTTTTGTTGTTGTTATTCATTTGTTTGTTTTTCCAGGACTGATTTTTGTACCATTCTCCATAAACTTGCATTTGAAAAGTAATTGTTTTTAAAACAAGTGTACAATTTAACAAATATCTTTATTAAATTACGTCCTGATCCCACTGGCCCTATGGAGATATTGTTTTTATCTAGTATGTTTCATCTAGTATGTTTATCTAGAATATCATCTAGTATGTTTACTCCAACTTCTAGCTTTGTGTACTAGGCAATTATTTAAGTTTGCCATGTCTTTATCTAAGTCACTGAAGAAAATGGTAAATAGCACAAGGCCAAGTAAAAATTCCTAGAACGTTTTCCTAGAGATACCATTTGAAATTAACACTATCCCACTGATATCAGTGGAAATCTGGCCAGTCAATCTGTTCTGAGACCATTTAATAATACTATTTTCTAGCTTACATCTCTCTTTCTTTTCCACAAAATTGCCTGAAAATTTTTCCCCCCAGATTCCCTTAAAAGAGAAAATGACTTTAAAAATGGCAGGATTGCCTTTGATGAAAACATGCTGGTACTCTGAGATCGGTGTTTCCTTTTTGTACTGTTCAGTAACCACCCCTTCAAAAACGCATTTTTGCCAATTTCCCAGTCACTAGATGGTCCGGTCAAACTCTCCATATTTTTTATTCCATATCCCATTTCTTTGCCTTTTCCATCGTCAGTCTCCATATCTATAATGGATTTTTTTTACTCCTACCCCTTGCAATCTCCTTCTTCTTTCTTTATTAAATTAATTTTTGTTTAACTAAATATTTCCCAGCTAAATGTAAAATTTTTGAATAATCATTTTTAAAACCTTTTTATTTCCAATTTCTCTACATCTCTGCTTCCCCATCCTTGAGAAGGCAAGCACTTTGATTTTAATCATGCATGTGAGGTCCTGCAAAACATATTTCCATATTAGTCATGTTGCAAAATAAAACAGAAACAAAATAAAATAATAAAAATAAATAAACTTTAGAATATACTTCAATCTGCATTCAGAGTTCATCAGTTTTCTCTCTCTCTGAAGTTAGCCTTTTTATCATAAGTTCTTCAGAACTGCCTTGGATCATTGTGTTGCTCAGAATAATTGTTTTTACAGTATTGTTGCTATTGTGCATAATTTTCTCCTGGTTCTACTCACTTTACTTTGTATGAGATCTTATATGTCTTCACAGGTCGATATTTTTTCAGAAACCATCCTACTTCTCATTTATTATGGCAAAATAGCTTTCCATTACAAATACCACAAGTTGTTCAGTAATCTCCCTGTTGATGGGTATTCCCTCAGTTTCCATTTCTTTGCCACCACAGTAAGACCTGCTATAAATATCTTTGTTACAAAAATATCCTTTTTCTCTTTTCTTTGATACCTTGGGATACTGACCTTCTAATGGTATTTCTGCATCTAAGGGCATTCACAGTTTTATAGTACTTTGGGTATCACTCTAAATTGTTCTCCAGAATGATTGACCAGTTCACAATTCCACAAACAATGCATTAGTGCCCCAATTTTTCCACACCCTCTCCAAAATTTGTCATCTCCCATTTCTTTCATGTGAGCCAATTTTATAGGTGTGAGGGAGTATTTTAGAACTGTTTTAATTTGCATTTCTCTCTAAGTAATAGTGTGATCTAGAGCGTTATTTTTAATTTGACTATTGTTAGCTTTGATTTTTTTTTCCTTTTGAAAACTGCCTTTTCATATCCTCTTACTATTTATCAGATGGGGAGTGCGTATAAATTTTATAAATTTGGCTAACTTCCCTATATATTTGAGAAATAAGACCTATATCAGAGTAATTTGTTGCAAAAATCTGCCGCCCCCCAGGTTTGTGTTTTCCTTCTAACTTGAGGTGCATTAGTTTTGTTTATGCAAAAGCTTTTTAATTTCATGTAATCAAAATAGTCTATTTTGCTTCCTATAATCTACTGTATGTCTTATTTGGTCATTAACTCGTCCCTTACCCATTGATCTGACAGGTACAATTTTCCATACTCCTCTAATTTATTTATAGTATTACCATTTATGTCTAAATCATGTTTACATTTTGACCTTATCTTGGTATATGGTATGAAATGATGACCTATGCCTAGTTTCTGTTTAACTACTTTCTGGTTTTCCCCACAACTTTTGTCAAATACTGAGTTCTTACCCCAAAAGTTGGATTTAGGGGTTTATCAAATAGTAAATAACTATGGTCACTTACTACCCTATTATGTACCTAATCTATTTCACTTCTCAATCACTCTATTTCTTAGCCAGTATAAGATGGTTTTTTTTGCATGATTACTATTTTGTGATTGAATGCATAATGTGTGAAATGTGGAACTTCAAAGCCACCTTCCTTCACATTTTTTTCATTGATTCTTTAATTATTCTGGATTTTTTTGTTCTTCCATATGAATTTTGTTAGTAATTTGTCTAGCCCTATAAAATAATACTTTGGTAATTTGATTGATGTGACAATGAATAAGTAAATTATCTTGGATAAAATTGTCAGTTTTGGATTACATTGACTCGACCTACAGATGAACAATTAATAGTTCTCAGATTGTTTAGATGTCTTTATTTGTGGGAAAAGTGTTTTGTAATTGTATACATTGAGTCCCTGAATTTTTCTTGTCAGGTAGACTTCCAAGTGTTCCATATTATCCACAGTTATTTTAAGTAGAATTTCTCTTTCTATCTCTTCTTGCTGGTCTTTAATGGCAATACCTTAAAATGCTAATTATTTATGTGGGCTTATTTTATGTCCTACAACTTTGCTGAAGTTAATTGTTTCAACTAATTTTTTAGCTCATTCTCTAGGGTTCTCTAGATTTTCCATCTTATCTTCTAAAAGAAGATAGTTTTGTTTCCTTATTGCCTATTTTTGTGCCATCAATTTCTTTTTTTTTTCTCCTCTTATTACTCTATTGCTACTTCTAGTATAACATTGAATAATAGGGGTGAAACTGGACATTCTTGCTTCACTCCTGAATTTTTTTGGAAAGGCTTCAAGTTTATCCCTGTTAAGGATAATGTTTCTTCTTGGTTTTGGATTGTTATTAATTTTTTTTTAGAAAAATACCTTTGTTCTATTAGCAGTTGGAAAAAAATTAACTAATACAGAAAAAAGTTTAGTCAGCAGGAGAGGATAGTCCAAGGGGACTTTAGCCACCAATAAAGAGAATGGGTAGCAAGCTCCCCCAGGAGAGGTTTTGGATTATTTTAAGAAAAGGTGTGTTAATTCTTGTGCTTTCTGGTGTTTTTAATAGAAATAGAGATTGTGTTTTGTCACAGGTTTCTTTTGCATCTATTGATATAATCATATGGATTTTATTGAAGTGTTCAATTATGCTGATAGTTTTTTTCTACTATTGAACCAGTACTGCACTCCTGGCATAAACTTTCTAATCATAATCAATTCCCTTCCTGGTATTTTATTTAAAATGTGTGTATTGATATTCGTTAGAGAAATTGGGCAACAGTTTTCTTTGTTTTGCTCTTCCTAGTATAGCTATCAAAATCATATTTGTGTCATAAAGGGAATTTGACCAGGCTCCTTCTTTTTACTTGTGTTTCCAAATAGTTTATGTAGTATTGGGATTAAGTGTTTCTTACATGTTTTGGTAGAATTCACTTGTGAATCCATCTGGTCCTAGGAATATTTTTAAGGGAGATCATTAATGGCTTATTCAAATTGCTTTTTATAACATAGGGTTATTTAAGTGTTCTATTTTGTCTTCTGTTAGCCTGGGTAATTTATATTTTTGTAAATATTTGTCCATTTAACTTAGACTGTCAGTTTTACTGGCATATAATTGCACAAACTATCTTCTAATAATTACTTTATTTCATCTTCATTAGTGGTACATCCATCTTTTTCATTTTTGATACTAATATTTTGGTTTTCTTATTTTCTTGACCAAATTACCCAGTGGTTTATCTATTTATTTTTTCTCATAAAGCCAGCTCTTAGTTTTATCTATTGATTCAATTGTGGGTTTTTGTTTTTACTTTCAATTTTATCATTATCTCCTTTGATTGTCAGGATTTCCTTGTTATTTATTTGGGAAATGCATTCTTTTTCTAGTTGTTTGTTGTTGTTGTTGTTGTTGTTACATGCTTAATTAATTTTATCTCTTTTTTATTTTTTATTGATGTGTGCGTTTAGATATGTAAATTTCCCCACTAAGTACTACTTTGACTGCATCCAATAAATTTTGGGAATTTTTTCTCATTACTGTAAATCACTTTAAGTTATTGATTACTTCCATAATTTGTTCTTTGATCCCCTCTTTCCTTAGGATTAGATTATTTTCTTTCCAATTAGCTTGTAATCTAAGCTTCCATAGTCCTTTATTAAATGTAGTTTCTACTGCATTAGAGACTGAAAAGGGTGTATGTTATATTTCTTCTTTTACATATTTGATTGGGGGGGTTTTAATACATGATCAGTTTTTTATAAATGTGCCATGTGCAGCTCAGAAAAAGATATATTCCTTTCTATTTCCATTCAGTTTTCTCCAGAAGTTTATCATATTAAAATTTTCTAAGTTTCTATTTACCTCCTTCTTTATCATTTATTTTTATGGTTAGATTTATGGAGTTTTGAGATGGGAAGGTTGAGGTCCTCCACTATTATAGTTTTACTATCTATTTCCTCCTATAACTCACTTAACTTTTCCTTTAAGAATTTGGATGGTATGGACTTGGTGCATATATGTTTAGTATTAATATTACTTAATTGTCTATGTTGTCTCTTAGCAAGGAGTAGTTTCTCTGCTTATCTCTTTTAATTAGGTCTATTTTTTGTTTTTGCTTTTTCTGAAATCATGATTGCTACACCTGTCAATTTTACTTTATCTGAAGCATAATCAGTTCTATGCCAGCCCTTTATTTTAACGCTGTGGGTGTCCCTGTTTCAGATGTCTTTTTGTAAACAACATATTGCTTGATTCTTGTTTCTAATCCATCCTACTATTTGTTTCCATTTTATGGGAAGGTGAGTTCATCCCAATCACACTCATAGTTATGATTATGAACTACACATTACTCTCTACCCTATTTTCTTCTGTTTATACTTTCTCTCTCTCTCTCTCTGTCTCTCTCTCTCTCTGTCTCTCTCTTTCTCTCTCTCTCACTCTCTCTCTCTCTCTCTCTCAACTCTGTTTTGCTTCTGACCATTGCCTTCTTTAGCAATTGAGTGTGTGTGTGAATGCATGTGTGCATGTATGTGCACTTCAGCACATATGCATACATACTGTTCCCCCTTATTGAACCAATTTGGATGTGACTGAGATTCAGTCGTTGCTCACTCCTCCCACTATCTTTCCCTTTACTATAAAAGCTTTCATTGCATGCATCTTTTATGTGAGAAAATTTTCCCAATTCTTCTTCTCCTTTCCCCCTTCTCCTGGGGAATCCCTCTTTCTCACCTTTATTTTAGATTTTATACCACATCAACATAAATGACTCACTCTTGCACCCTTTTTTCCTGTGTAGAATCCTTCTAACTGACCTAATAATGATAAAGTTATTACAAGATTCATGTATCATGCTCTCTTATAGAAAAGTACCATTTAACCTTGTTGAGTCAATTATGATTTCTCTTTCATGTTTACTTTTTTATGCTTCCCATAATCTTGTATCTAAAAGTCAAATTTTCTGTTCAGCTCTTGTCTTTTTATCAGAAATGCTTGAAAGTCTTCTACTTTATTAAATATCCATTTTCCCTTGAATTATTATAGGCAATTTTACAGAATAGATTGGTTTTGGTTGTAATCCCAGTGCTTTTTGCCTTACAGAATATCATGTTCCAAGTTCTCCTCTTTTTTAATGCCATGTCTGCTAAATATTGTGAGATCATCACTATACCTCTACAAGTGTTTGAATGTTTTTCTTTTTCTTGCCGCCTGAAGCATTTTCTCTTTGACCTGGAAGCTCTGGAATTTGTATATAATATCCCTGGGAACTCTTTCGGTGGTGATTGGTGGATTCTTACAACTTCTATTTTGCCCTCTGTTTCTAGGATATCAGAGAAGTTTTCTTTAATATTTTATTGAAATATAATATTTAGGCCCTTTCTTTATCCTGACTTTAAGGTACTCCAACAATTCTTAAATTATCTCCCCCCAATCTGTTTTCAAGGTTGGCTGCTTTTCCAATAAGATGTTCCACATTTTCTTCTATCTTTTTTAGTCTTTTGACTTTGTTTTATTGTTTCTTGATGTCTCCTGAAGTCCTTAACTTCCATTTGCCCAATTCAAGTTTTAAGGAATTATTTTTCTTTGATGATCTTCTGTTCCCCTTTTTATATTTGACCAACTCTGCTTTATAAGGTGTTATTTTCTTCAGTATTTTTGTGCCTCTTTTACTAACTTTTAAACTGTCCTTTCATAATTTTCTTCCTTTGCTTTCACTTTGAGAGAAATTAATATTATATTATTATATTAGTAACTGCTTATGATCCACCATTTCCCTATTTCTGTTAAGAATCAGCTCCTGAAAAGGTCAGTCTCTGAAGGACATGGTTTAGTGATGAGATCACTCCTTGCTTAATATGACATAGTTATGAGTTTCTGAGACTGGTTTTGAACTTGGACCTTTTTGACTCTAGACCTAATGCATCAATGTGTCACCTACCTACTTCTCCATTATATAAACTATGAATTATTCCTTTATTCACCAATCTCAGACCAACTGAAAAATAAACATAGGCATTCTAGGATTAGAAATAAACCTCTTTAAATTAAAAAGCCATGTTTTCTCCTTTTTTTCTTATTGAAAAGATAGAATATCCAGAACTAGGTTTTCTAGATTGAGTTCAGGTTAAATTATTATATTCAAATGGTACTAGATCTGTTGTATTGCAGGGAAAGAAGTAAACTGCAGGCAATATTTCCAAAATCAGTTTTTGTCAATTGTATTTTCTCAGAGTTCATTATATTTACTCTCTTTTGTCCAATCCCACTGACATCATCCTGGTTCAAAAATGCATTTTCTCTTATCTGGACTGGGACAACAGCCTACTAATTATTACCCCCCTCCCTCCTATCTCCTGCCTCCAGTCTATACTTCAAATCATTTCCAAACTAATTTATCTAAGGCACAGTTATGATCAGATTATTCCACTGCTCTATAAAACTATTCAATACACTTCATCGTTACCTAAAGATTCAATTGCAAATTCTTTAGACTGACAATAGGAGGTCTTCTTCATATGGTTCTAACTTCCTTTTTGAATGTTATCTGTAAGAGTGGGGCTTGATCAAATAAATAAATTAAATCATCCCACCTCATTTATACTGATATCTTAATGGTATCTTAATAAAAATCAGTAATTTTAGACTACATGTGAAAGAAATCATTGAATACTTATAGTTAACTTTCACATAGGGAATATATTCTTATTGGCTGATGAAAATGGCCATACCCTAGGGGTCATTTCTAAAATATCAAGCTAGTTTGGGCCTGAGAGATTGGTGAAAAGTGTAATATGCAAGTAACAATTAAAAAAAAAGTCTGGAAAGGAACCACCTGGGATTAGGGTAGAAGGATACAATAATGGTTTAGCTTTAACCTCAGACTTGGTTTCTTCCACTCCTCTTTGAGGGGAGGAGTACCTGGCAAGCTGCAAAGAGTCTGTGGTATTTGGAACTTATATTCCTATTAGCATCTTAATATAACCGCCCCCCTCTCCAAGATAGCAGCAGTGACAGCGTCTGCATTGGGAGCCAAGAACAGATTTGGATTGATGTAGAAAGGTCAATTCATAGCTGCATAGGAAGCACTAGAAAGAAACCACATATACATGAGTTCTATTTCTTTGGAACCCCACAAAGGGGAGAAAAAGAACAAGTAGCTGGGAGTTATCTCTTTGTCATATGTGTTATCTAACTAAGCTCGCACACACTTTCCCTCATATTCTCCATATATTTGTGGGAGAGCATGGCATGAACTTTTGATGAGATGTTTGATATCCAATGGTTTATTATGTCCTCTTTGAAAATACCATTTTCCAAAAGCTAAGAAAGTCTGACTGACTGATAAATCATACCTCCCTTGGGGTGGCTAGATGGCTCAGTGAATAGAGAACTGGCCCTGGAGTCAGGAGATTCTGAGTTCAAAGCCGGCCTCAGACACTTAACACAAAACTAACTGTGTGACCTCGGCAAGTCACTTAACCCCATCTGCCCTTCCTTCCCCTCTGCTCCCCAAAAAGTAATCTTTTAGGGGGGCGGCCAGATAGATGGTGCAGTAAATAGAGCACTAGCCCTGGAATGAGTTCTAATTCAGACTCAGACACTTACCAAAAAAAAAAAAACTAGCCCTGTGACCTTAGGCAAGGCAAGTCACTTAACACCCCCCCCATTGCCCCTCCAAAAATATATGAAAAGATACTTCCCAACTCCGCAGGCATATCTCTAAATCTGTAACAGAACACAGCAGCATTGCTCTGAAGAGCCAGAATGTCAGTGTATGTAGGCAGTTAGGAAAGTAGTCCCAGAGCCTTCACTATGTATTTCTTACTACTCTCCTTCATGTAATTTACCTTGTAAGTACATTGGACCCTGCACTGAACCTTGAACATACTTTGTGCCTTCTTACCATGATGCTTTTTCTCACAAGGTTTCCTCTAATTCAGATCAGCTTCATCTCTCTCTCTACTATCCATCTCTGTTGAAAAGCAACCATCTTTCACAAGGAAGTAATAGAAATGATACCTCCTCCCTGAAGTCTTCAATGATCTTACCATTCAAGAATGCTCTTTCTTTTTTCATACCTTTGGTTTGTCCTCCTTTTTGTGATACTTCTATATTTCTTCAGATTACAGTGAGTCATAATATTCATTCGATGTTATAATATATCATCGCCCTTACTAGATTACATGCCCCTTGACTGAGGATTTGTGTACTATATACCACCACTAAGAGCATTAGTACAGTGCCTCATACATAATAGGTGATAGAATTGTATTATTGAGTTGAAAAAGTCAATCACACAGAGTACAGCTTACACTTCCAGAAAGCTCTCTGCCTCTTGAGTTCTATCCTAAGTCACAGTAGTGTCGTTTCTGAGCTCTGTCTCTGAATGAGAGCACCTGGGAAAACTGCCTACAACAGTCTAGTTTAAAGTGGATGGGGGTGTATGTGAAAGGGAGCTGTATCATTCCATCTTCCCTAAAAGGGAGGTATGCCTTGCCCATGAAGCAAGATAGCTTTCTCAGGCCCTCCTCCCTACTCTAGAAATAATTGCTCCGCCCTCAGCATTGAAAAATTCTGCATACAATTAATGATCACAATTACCCTACACAGAGATCATCCTATATTTTTTTTCCATTTCCTATGTGAAGGGATAAGAAGCAGGTATTTGAGATCCCCATATCTCTCTGCTTGGGAGACCCTGACAGACAAGGAAGCCTCATTAGCATTTCCATTTTGCATTCCAAATGGATGGGGTGTATGTGTTAAAAAGTGAGCCTGCTAGAGCTTTTGAAAGCATTCCCTAATTATATGTTTGGTAATGCCTGAAAGGCAGTGGAATCCCTGTAAATGGGAAAAGTCATAATTAGATAGTTAAAGCCTTTGGGAGTGGACACCAAGAAGAAGATAAATCATAGCATCCAGGGGTGAAAGGCGCCTTGAAGGGTCATCTATTCTGTTCCACCCCTTCACCTTCAGGGAGAACCAGGCAAACAATTTCTGACAGATGGAAAGAGAGCTCATTTTAAAAGGTCATCAGAGTAGGAGACTCTGCAACCCTGCTTGTCAGACAGCCCACTCCAAGGGAGATAAACTAATTCAGTCAGGAAGTTCCTTCTCATGTCTCACCTAAATTCTTCACATATCTTAGAGGCTTATTTCTATTTGTTCTATTCAATCATCATTTTAAAGACAGGACAACTTCAAATTTTTGAAAGATAAGCCACCAAGTGTGAGTTTGAGATACTTCATTTTATTGGTATATTTTGGGTTTTTGTTCCTTCCTATTCCTATGATTTAACTTGAACCTCTTTTTTTGCCTTCCCTCTCATCCTTTTTTTTCCTCCCTCCTGCTTTATTTCTATTTAAGAGGAAGATATAACACAGAAATTTAAAGTCAGTTTTATATGTTGTCTTTTCCCCTAATGTCTAATTTTAATGCATGTGGTTATTCCACTGAATGTGGAATAACATGAACTGTTCTTTCAAAGTATTTAATTTAAATCAAATGACTGAAAAAATGAAATGGAAAAGTATTCCCGAGAAAATGATCCTTCCTCTACTATTTTGAGTTAGTATCCTATGATATGGACTACCCAAACACCTATAGCCAAGTTCTATCCATCCCTGACCCAACCAGGCTGGCCACTTTCTCCTGGTCACTCGCTCTTCTCACAAATCCATAGAATTTCATAGTGTTTTTCCTCTGCTTCTGATTTCCACTTGATATCATTTCTGGCATTTTCTCCACATACCAATCTTCAGCCTTTTCTTTTTTTCCCTCACACAGTATTTATCAATTTTCCCCTCACTTTTTTCTCCTCTTTCTCTCACTACTTTGTTTCTGTGTGAGAGATAGCACCTCCACCAAGAGTAACCTAGGTATGAAGAGTCAAGCTTATTTGTGTGTTGTATGTGATTTCATATGTAATTATGTGTGCATGTGCTAATTTTTTATGTATGTGGGGGGCATGTAGTGTTTATGGGGATATGTCTGGAGAGGAAAGCAAACAGAGACAGCGAGACTGAAGGAAATGAGTGATGCAGCTGCATTGTTATTGTTTGTGATGATATCGGCATGGGGTACTTCTTTCCAGTTTTATTCAATCAACATCCTGGGAAATGTGTCCTCATTTTGTTTTGTTTTTACTTAGAAGTTTAAAACACAAGTCTTACTTTTTATCTTAAAAAATACTCGACTGACCTAGCAAGGAATTTATTTCAAGAGCCTATTCTTAAATTTTTTTTTGGTCTAGATATATTAAGAACCTATTGAGTACTAGGGACTGTACTAAACCTATAGACCTGGTTATTCCTTCTCTGTGGTGCTCCTAGTGTGTAAACTCCCTCCACCAGAGCAGACAAGTAATTTTTATAACTTACAGTCTTAGAGAGTAGTTTGGGGGCACTGAGATATTAAGTACCTTGCCCCTAGGCACACAGTTGATATATGGCTGAGGCAGGACTCAATCCCTGGCCTTGACTGATTCAAACCCAGGGCTTTCTGACTCCAAAGATGCTTATCAATTATACAATATAGTGGTTCTTCTCTTTTTCTCCATTTTTAAAAAGCAATATATAAGTTTAAAAGTCTGTGTACAATTTTCATGAGAGGTCCCTCAACCATTGCTTATCTTGGATTTAAAAGACTATGGACCAATAAGATGATGCGAATGTTTGGTATGGCATAATTCATCTTGGGGGAAGGAGCAGACAATTAGGATGTAGAGTCAAGAAGGTAAAATCAACTCATCTGGAAATATCATTATTAAATCAAACCTGGTTCCTAGAGAACAATGAAATTTGCCATAAAATACTTTTGATCAACTTTGTGTGTGGATAGAATCTATTTCAAGTTTTGTAGATATAATACTAAATGCCGTGTTCTATAGAGTTGGACATGTTTGAAGGACTGAACAACCACAAAAATCATACTGAAATGGAAAAGTGAAAGGTTCTGCTCCCATCATTACAGTCTAGCCCCAGAGAAAGAATGAAAAGATAAATCACCTAAGAGACTTTACCAACCAAATTATCAAAGAAAGTCTTCAACATTCCACTCTTGGGATGTCTTGTGATAAAACCCCATTGAGCTTGATGCTTCTCTAAATAACCCAATGGTCAATTGCTCGGAATAGTCTGGCCATCCACCTGTAGCTACTGCTTTGCTCAAGTATATTCAGCAAAAGAAATCTCATACGAGAAAGTGATCCTATACAAAGCACAATTTGAAAATCCCTTTTAGAAATGAGTTCAACAGTAGAATGGCCAATAGTCTTAGAATGTCTGGGAAACTGTCTGGTCATCAAACTCAGTATGAGAAAAGTATCTGTCTGTGTCACCCTCTGATAAATTGGGAATGCTGATTCCCCCCCTTGGTATATAATGCTTTGTGGGTGTCATGACATTGGGAGTGGGGGAAGTCAATTTGTATATCTCTTTATACAAATTTATAATGATCTTCATTCATCCACAAACAATATGACATCGAGGGATATAAAAACAAAGCCTATGAAATTAACAAACAGAACTTTTTTATGCATGTTTCAGAATGAAAGTAAATGATGATATGTTTAAACCATCTCTGTAAACATTTTGAAAGTCCATGGTGAATTTCATCCCATTAATCTTTTAAAATATGAGCTCTGCTTCAGTTCCTTATTTTCATAATCGGCATTACTTGCTGCAGGATATCATTGCCTTACAGGGACATCTGCTGGCAGATAAAAGCCTGGGACATTGAAGTGCTACCTTCAGCTCAATTCTACTCTTCATTTGCCAATGCATCTTCTGAATCAATAGCCTACTGTACATCTGTTTCAGATAGGGCATGGCTGTTAAAATTCTAAATATTTCATCATTTCAGGGTCAAATCCTTCTCAGATCTCATAAAACATGCCACCTTCCCATATGCCTCTGTCCCACAAGAGGCTCACAGGTGATGTTAAGGCTGCTCTTTCATACTAACAGTGTATCTTCCCTGAAACAGCAAGTCATGCTACAGAACAGAAACTTCAGGTCAGATGGAATGAGAAATGGAATCTTTGCTGCAAACAGATTCACAACCATACACCATCACCTAGTCCATTACCTGACAAATTTGCACATCACCATGCACATTTGAAATGTACCTCAGAAAAATTCCACTTATAATTTCATAAATGCTGGCTAAGTGTTTGAATGGCAAAGTCAAATAATTAGGATAATACTCTAATGTTTATATCACTTCTGTTTTGTTTGTTGTTGATGGGGAAGGAAGCATTTCATCTTGCTGACTATATAGAGCTATAACTGTGTTTTGGGTGGCTGGGCAAACCTCACAAAATGCAGCATAAAACGTGCCCTAAAAACATCTTTTTCAAAATCAGTGGGCAAAAAGGAGAGAGATCATGGAGCACCAGGAGACTGTTGCTATTTTGAATAAGTATTACAATGTGACACAACATTTTCTCTGGAATCAGATGACCTGGATTCAAATCCTGCCTCTTTTACTTAAAATCTGTGTAAGAGTAAACAAGTCACTTCATTTCTACAAGCCTCAATTTCCTTCTCTTTAAAACAAAAATGTGGACTAATAGCTCTCAGGTCCCTTCCAGCTGTAGGTCTATATATGATCTTATGCATTAGTGTAAAGCTGAGGGCTGAAGAACTCTAAGTGCCTTCAATGCCTTCAGTTTTGGTGACCTGAGACAAAGCTCTGGTCATCATCCTGGTTTCCTCTCTGTGATTGTGCCAAAGTGAGCATATCAGTTCACACTAAGTTATTTTAGCTCCATCAGAAAGTCATTTATGATATCAACTTCAATTTGCTTTGTTACTTTCAAAGTGGGAAAGAGACTCCTAGAAAAGGTCACAAATAAAGTTACCATTTTCCCACAGTGTGGCAGAAAGTGTATTGAGTCTGACACAATAGCTATGTACTTGTGTAAGCCTGGCCATTATTTAAATGTCTATGAGTCTGGGTTTCTGCACCTACAAAATTAGAAGCTGGGACCTAAAGTAGCTAAAGTACCTCTACCACCCCAAATCCTAGAATCCTGGCCTTTCCAATAAGAAGATAAATAGAATACAGAATTACATACTTTCTTTAGGGACTTCGTTGAACAAGGGGCAGACTCATGCCCTCTTTTCCAAAAGAAAAAAAAGTACTCTATCTAATCATAGAAAATGGACATTTTGCAAAATCAACTTTCACTTAAAACAGAAAATAGCAACCCAGTACCCCCAACATGCCAGCAAAATGGTTCATCTCTACAAGCCTTTTTTGTACTAGCACAACAGCAGATACAACAATTATCACATGCCTCTCTGGTAATCTCTTCCTCCATTGTTTATTTTTTTAAGTCAAATTGTTTCATCAGCTAACACATTCCCTGCCAAAAGAAACGACATAATCATTAACTAATTACCACTAAATAGCAGCATTGCACATTTTGACAGACAAAGGCACATTCTACTAGAAGTTGAAAGTGACAGAAAGGGCCTAATAAACCTGCTAGACTCTCCGTGGCCTCTGGTGCTGACATAAGCCATCACCTCCTTTAGGAAACAGAGCATCCTAGTCCAAAAATCCTGGCCTTTTATCTGCTTCCCCTCTGCTTGCTCACAATTAATTTGTCACTAAGTATTTTGTGGTCACCAAATCAATAAAACGATGACTTCAGTTTAGGACTGGTCCCAGGTGCTTTTATGGAGACCTTTGACATTGGCAAGTTTTAACAAAAAATAATCCTAAGAGTACTGTTCCCCCTACCACCCGTGGCAGCAATAAGGTTGTAAGATAAGAGTGACAACCCTCAAATAAGGGAGAAAAAAAGGAAACGAGTCAAAAGAGTGGCCCAAGACTCAAAGCCACTGGCCTTTACTTCTTCCCATTACATTTTACTTTATTAAACACTGAATTGCCTAGAAATCTTCTTAAGCTGTATATTCCTGCTCTCTTCACTGAAGGACTCTGCTTTAGATAAATTAAATATAATTAAACTTGTCTTGTTAAATAATACTTGGACAATGTCTCAAATATATCCCATTGCAGCAGCATATCCTTGTGCTTGATTACCCACCTACCCCCCAAAAAGAATCATTCTCCTTAAAGAAAAGATAAGAATACCCAATAACATTTGAAGAAATCACCCTATAAAATATGCACAATTAAGGAATTAAGGTTGTTGGGAATTGCTACTTTCCATCCTTTCACACAGGATGGTTTGATAAAGTTAACAAAAGATGAATATACTGGGAATACAGAGTAAAACCTGTATGTTTTGCACATTTCAAATAAGACATTTAATATCTTAGATGAAAGCTCAGGATCCATTTTTTCCCTTAGAAACCCCATAAATTTCTGATGTTTCTGATAATGATTATACACTTGATTCAAAGAGATTTCTAAATCAGTAATTTTGCTACTAGAGAAATGTGAAAGGGAAGGAGCAGGATGGGAAGTGGTAATAGAGTCTACCTTAGAAGTCTGAAACCAATTACTGTATAATGTAAGTAGTCAGATTTTAAACAGCTCCTCTGAACTTATCCTTCCCAATGTCTTTGCTATGGAAAGGAAAGAAAGAAAGAAAGAAAGAAAGAAAGAAAGAAAGAAAGAAAGAAAGAAAGAAAGAAAGAAAGAAAGAAAGAAAGAAAGAAAGAAAATTGTGTTCAAAAGAGACAAAAGCACCCAGAATTGTTTTTAAAAGGATGTCAAGTTATGAAGCTAGAGAACTACACTATTTCTTAAAACCAAATGTATGCAATGCTAAGATATTCATATGACAAACCACCACCATCACCATTACCACCACCTCCAAAACAAAACCAAAAAATTCAAGACAAGATATTTAATTGTTTACCTTTCTAGTTCAGCAGAAATGTCCTCCAGCCAATTAGCATGAGCTATAGCTTAGAAATTAACCAGTCATGTTGAGTTCTATCTCTAGATTTACAATTAGTAATGCTATTAATGTGGTTCCTGTACTTAGCGTTACTAATTATATTGCTATGAACTAATGGTGTTAAAAATAGCAATCGCCATCAACTACCAATTAATGCTTAATGAGAGCATATAAACCCTGGCATTGTAATAAATTTCAAAATTATCGTTGCTAGCACTCCTCTTGTGATAGTGCAAAAATGGGTGTAACCAGTAACCACTGAAGTAGCACATTGATTGAAAAAAAGAGTTCATACCTCCATGCAAGGAAAATAAGAATGGAAATAGATCACCATGGACGGAATCTATATTTCTTTTTAACCTTGAATTTGAAGTGAACATTTTCCTGTAGTACAAAGATGGAGGGGGGGGGGAATGACACTTTTCAAGGATGTCATGCTTACAATAAAGTAGGAAGTTAAGAGAAAAAATACAGTTAAGGAAAATTAGAAGAGATTAGAGAGGTATCGCTCAAGGTGTTAACTGTTCCTAGAATATATATAGTAGAGGATCTCATAGAATTACCAGAAACATATTGCATCTTGAATTGCAGCAAACATCCATTTCAAAAGTTGGCATTATTTGTATTGAAAAGACTTATCTGAAAATGGAAGCAGAAATCTAGGAGGAAAAGAGAGAATGAGAATCAATGGCTAACATACAAAATCTCCTTTTTTGCTTCTAATACTCAATACTTTTGTAGTTGAAGATTTCGTGAATTGGCAGCTCATGATTAGAGTGCTGGGCCTGGAAAAAGAATGACACATATTCCTGAGTTCACATGTGATCTCAGACATTTGCTCCCTGTGTGACCCTGGCCAAGTCATTTAAAACTCTTTTTGTCTCAGTTTCCTCATCTGTAAAAATGAGCTGAGGAAAGAAATAGCAAACTACTCCAGTATCTTTGCCAAGAAAACCACAAAGAGGGTCATGAAGAGTTAGACATGACTGAAAAGAGTAACAAGATCATATCATTGAGGGAGGGGGTCAGGGAAGAGAGAATATTTTTACTGAAGATTTTTACTAGCAGTGTGTGTGCACATATACTTACTTTTGTGCAGGCATGTACACATACAGAAACACTTTCAGACATATTATCTTATCGGTCAATAATCCCAACATGTGTTTGTGTATATGGACGTATGTATCATACGTATTCAAGGATTATATATAGATTTTCAAAATCCTTTTTCTTTTCTCCTCATGGTCTATTTCTTATTTCTTTGACATCTGTCATACACAGAAAACATTCTTAAAAGGGGAAAAGGGGGGGGGAAGCACCTTCTTTTTGCAAATGAAAGGCTTGTTTGATTCAAGCTGTTTAAGATCAGCTATGTGTTCATTTAACCTCTCAGAGCCGACATATTTACATAGTGTTGAGCCTACCCACCAACCAGACTCACAACAGCTGTGAATGACCATAAGTATGGATCAAGATGAGGTAGAGGAAGCATTTACCAGGACTAGACTTTAAGCAATAGCTGGAGATTGAAGAGGAATTACACTTGCTGGAAAGTGTTAATTAACAACACAACCCAAGTGAAATGGAAGAACTGGAAAGGTCACCACTCGTTAATCATGGAGGACAATCTGATGCATCTCAAAATAAAACTCAGCCGAAGCCTTCATGGTCTCCTGCTTTTTTTAAGGAGCAAATTGGAAGAATTGTCTTATGTTGACATGGAATACATGGCAAAACTATTATATTCTTAAAAATTTCATTTTTAATTTATGGAATAAAACATGCATTTTTATAACATAGGACAAAAATATAGTTATACATGGAAATAATATGCTCTTAAGAAATAGAAAATGGATAAGTTCCTTTTTTTACAATTACAAGAGGACTTTTAAACTTCAATCCACCTGAATATTTAGAATACAAAAGCTGCCTATCTTTATACCTGTTGCATTATTAAAGATGAAATTGTTATTGGAAAAGGAAAGGAAATACTTCTAAACTTCATAATCATATTTTGTTCAATGAAATTCCTAATTTTCTCAAGCTGGGTAATTCCCTCCCCACTGATACACTGATAGGTAGGTAGGTAGCATAGCAAATAGAGCACTGAAACTAGAATCAGGAAAACCTGATCTATCCTCAGACACTTTCTAGCTGTATGACTTCGGACAAATCACTTAACCTCTATCTGCCTGAATTTCTTCGTTGGTAAAATGGTCCACTTACTTCACAGGGTTGTTGTAAGGCTCAAAGCTGATATTTTAAAGCACTTTGCAAACCTTAAAGTACTACATAAATGTACATGACGGCCCTATGTTTTTTGACTAAAAATTGTTCATCCTGTGATGAGCCTAGTATTGAAACTCGTTTGATGTCTCTAGGCTGGTCCTCAGAAAAAAGAAATGTAATCTTACTATAGAGCCCATATTCAAGGTTTTCTAGTTTGATAGGACCTCCCTGAATTTCTATGTCCCACGTCCCACCTTTAAGAACTCTTGAATTAGCAAGCACCCCAGAACACCCAGGATGGCGTGCTAACCTGTGCTCACAGGTACTTTGATCTGCTTTTCTAGAAAAGACTGCTCAAAAAAAGGGGTTAAGCATTCTACATTTAATCACATTCACTAGATTAGGGGAAAGGTTAGCACCCTGAACATCAGAGAAAATACAAGCAAAGAAATTAACATAAAGAACAACAGACAGGACTCTGACTGATTGAATTAAAGCAATATTGCTATACGTTTTACATAAACCGCTGGATTGAGATCTTTTATAGCTGAGCAGTCAGGGGTATGAATATACTGCTACTCAGAGTCTCCAGCCCGAAATCAAACAGTCCTTCTTATAAGCAAATTTCCAAAGCAAATTATCAACTCAGAGTATATGAACACTTCTCAGTGCCAGAAGGCATCACAATCCTCTGATGCAGTGCCTAATTAGATTAGTACCAAAAGGTGTGAAAACCTTCCTGCAAACAAGCCTTTCCTAAGCAAGTTTCTATTTAAGCAAGTTCCTCCCCCTAGTGGGTTCTATGTGAGTCAAGATGTATATCACAGCTGGGCATATAGGTCTATTAATGGACACAGAAGATCTTCAAATTTCCTTAACATTACAATTCTCCATATCATAAAAGTCAATGAGTGTCAGATTTTAGCCCAATCATCGATATTAATGAAAGTATAGAGGCAGCAAGGTAGTGTGGATTAAAAACTGGCCTCAAAGTCTGGAAAACCTGGGTTTAAGTTCTGCCTTTGACACATCCTGACTGTGTGACTGATCAAATTACTAAATCTCATAGTGCCCTCAAACAATTCTCTAAGACACTGAGCTGTAAAGCAAGTTCAGGTGTTCCTTGGGAGGGGAACTTCATCCTCAGGAGCTCCCCAGGACCCTAATGTTTCATGGGTCTAGTAAAAAAATAGAATTAAGTGAAGTATAAGTCTTACATGGAGGTTAAAAAATACAGGAGAATGGCTACTACTGCTGCTGCTACTGCTACTACTACTACTACTACTGCTGCTGCTACTATTACTACTACTACTACTACTACTACTCTTATGACTACTACTACTACTACTATTACTACTACTACTATTACAACAACTACTACTACTACTATTATGACTACTACTACTATTACTACTACTACTGCTACTATTATGACTACTACATTACTATTACTGCTACTACTATTATGACTACTACTACTACTACTATTATAACTACTACCACTATGACTACTACTACTACTACTATTACAACTGCTACTACTACTATTACTACTACTACTATTATGACTACTACTGCTATTACTACTACTACTACTACTACTACTACTACTAAATAATAATCAATACTAAGAATAGTAGTATTTGCATGTATCAAGTTTTATGTTAACTGCTTTACAATTATTATATCATTTGATCCTCACAACAACCTTGGGAAGCAGTGTAATGTTATTACTTCCTTTTACAGTTGAGTAAACTGAGGCAGTCAAAAGCTAAGTGTCTTTCCTAGTGTTACACAACTCATTGTTTTTATTCAATTGTTTCAACCATGTCTGACCTTTCATGACCAAATTTAGGGTTTTCTTGGCAGAGATACTAAGTGGTTTGTCATGTCCTTCTCCAGATAATTTTTTTTTGGAGGAAAGGTGAGGCAATTGTTATTAAGTGACTTACCCAAGGTCACACAGCTAGTAAGTGTATTAAGTATCTGAGGCTGGATTTGAACTCACATCCTCCTGACTCTAGGGCTGGTGCTCTATTCATTTCCAGTTCATATTATAGATGAGGAAACAGAGGCACACTTGCCCAGGGTCACATGGTTTGTAAATATCTGAGACCAGGTTTTAACTCAGGTTTTCTTGGATTCAGGTATGTGTCCCTGCATCACTATATAAATGCCAGTTAGTTTTGACTATTTTAAGCTGTAAAATATCCAAAGAATAACCAGTATGATGAAGGTCTTCACAAATTCTAGTTAAACAAAAACAAACCAATATAGCCTCTGTATTTGTTTGAACAACTCAAACTACACATTACAAAGACAAATTTTGGAGGTAGTACTCATTGGAAAGAGAGATTTTATAAGAAAATATCAATAAAATACTTGTTAATAGGAAAAATAAAAGATTTAGCAACTTCAACATTAAGGGATCAGGGGGCTTGGCATATGATATTCCACAGGTCAAAGGAACTAGGATTAAAACCAAGAATCACCTACCCAGAAAAACTGAGTATAATATTTCAGGGGGGGAAATGGACATTCAATGAAATGGAGGGATTTTAAGCATTCTTGATGCAAAGACCAGAGCTGAATAGAAAATTTGACTTCCAAATACAAGACTCAAGAGAAGCATGAAAAGGTAAACAAGAAAGAGCAATCATAAGGGATGCAGTTAAGTTGAACTTTTTACATTCCTACATGGAAAGATGATATTTGTAAGTCCTGAGACCCTTTTTCAAAATTAGGGTACTTGGAGGAAATGTGTGTGTGTGTGTGCGTGTGTGTGTGTGTGTGCGTGTGTGTGTAGATCAATAGATATAGATAATAGCTATAGACAGGGTAAGTTAAATAGGAAGGAATGATATCTAAAAAAATAAAATTGAGGAGTGAGAGAGGAAGGTACTGGGAGAAGGAGAAAGGGAGAAGCAGAATGGGGTAAATTATCTCACACAAAAGAAGCAAGAAAAAGCTTTTACAGTGGAGTGGAAAAGCAGGGAGATGAGAATTAATGAGCGAACCTTACTGTCATTGGATTTAGCTTAAGGTCGGAATAACATACATGCTCAATTGGGTATGTAAATCTATCTTACCCTATAGGAAAGTAGGTGGAAGGGGATAAAAGGAGGGGGGGTGAAGGATAGAAGGGAAGGTAGATTGGAGGAGGGGTTTAATCAGAAGGAAAATCTTTTGAAGGAAGAGGGATAGGGTCAAAGGAGAAAACAGAATAAATGGGAAGCATGAGAGGCTGCAGGGAAGTAGAGTTGGTCTTTCACAACATGGCTATTATGGAAGTGTCTTGCATTACTACACATGTATAAACTGTATTGAATTGTTTGCCTTCTCAATGAGGGTGAGT
Source organism: Pseudocheirus occidentalis (assembly GCA_028646575.1). Taxonomy (NCBI): domain Eukaryota; kingdom Metazoa; phylum Chordata; class Mammalia; order Diprotodontia; family Pseudocheiridae; genus Pseudocheirus; species Pseudocheirus occidentalis. Next base: position 170,850,645 of record CM053600.1, read on the forward strand.
GGGGAGGGAGGAAGGAAGGAAGAGAATTTGGAACTCAAAGTTTTAGAAAATGAATGTTAAAATTTTGTTTTTACATGCAATTAAGTAATAAGATATACAGTCAATGGGGTGTAGAAATCTATCTTGCCCTACAGAAAAACAGAAGGGGAAGATAATAAGAGAAGGAAGGGGAGGTGATAGAAGGAAGGGAAGATTGTGGGAAGGGTTAATCAGAATGTGCACTGTCTTGGGGAGGGGAGATATAGTAAGAAAAATTGGAACTCAAAATCTTCTGGAAGTAAATGCTGAAAACTAAAAATCACTTAATTAAAAAAAGAAAAATAATCAATAATATGTTATCTGCACATAGAGTAGTAACTATATTGACTCATGCAAACTTCATACATAAATGTAATAGGGAGTAGACATTTGAACTGTGTTTACAGTGATCATAAGACTTGATATTTATACATAGTATACCCCTAAAAGTCTAACTCAGCTTGAAGCTATTAAAATTCAAAATGACAGTGATTTCTTCTTCCTAACTCCCTATCTTCTAGACTCTACATGAAAGCTTTGGTCTGTCATTATAGCTCCAAGATTATGGCTGATGTTAAACTAGTTGCATTTTTAGGGTGACTGTTCTTCTGCTAATGCTCTGATGTGCCTTAGTTTTCTAAATAAGCCATGTCCAGATAACAACATGAGTGGTGTATAACTCATTCTGTCCATTATATGTTGAGTCTCCTTGGCTTCCATTACAAAAACAAGCAAAACAAACAGACTTCTTAATTGAATCCATATCCCTATCAAATCCAGACCCATTTTAATTATCCCATGACTACCTCATATTTCCGTTGGATCACTGAGTTGTAAGTGTAGGGTTCCATTGATTATCCCATCCACCTAAAGGTGATTAAGAATAATTCTTAATTGAATCAATCAATCAAAACAATGTGAAGAGAGCCTCTATGGTTTCTTGAATTATGCTTAAGCATTGTATGAGACACTTGATCTTCCCTAAAAATTTGTTATAATATGAAGGCACTTTGAGAACTAGAGATAGACATTCTGAGAGTCTATATAAGAGTTTGGAGCAACCATGGCCTCCCATCACACCACTGAGGAGCAAAGAAAGAATTGAGATGTGGCAGGTAATGAAAATATTCCGGAGAATTGTCAGCTATAGAGAAAAATATCCAAACTGAGGGAAGTCTGATGAAAAGATTGGTTCTTTATCGAACTTTTTCTGCTAGTGCTTGTCTATCCACAAACATTATATTATAATCTGTTGATCTGATACCAAAATGGCCAAGGTTAACTAGAGGCAGATAGAAATGTAAAGGAGAAAAAGAGAGACAGAGAGACAGAGACAGAGAGAGACAGAGAGACAAAGAGAGACAGAGACAGAGACAGACAGAGAGAAAGACAGAGACAGAGAGAGACAGACAGAGTTTTTAACTTCTGTCTTAATGTTACAAATTTTCTAACCCAGAGATTCAAAATTATTGGGACTGAACTCAGAACTTTTCCCCTAACATAAACTTACTAAAGCTGAAGAGAAGGGAACTATTACAAACCTTGGAGGACATTTTATTATTCCTTATTCTTAAAACAAGCTAATTACTTTAACAGGGTATATCATTCATTCATTTATTCAATAAACATTTGTTTAAAAAATACTCATCCAGAGCCCTGCATTAGGCACTGGGAAACATAGAAAATCCCTACAAGACTTAGTCCCCACTGTTGTGGAGTCTTACAGTTATATGGGGCAATGAGACATGATTATAGATAACCTACTGTAACATATAATAATGCTAATGAAATCATTAGAAAGGATGGAAAAACAATAATGTTGGTGGATTCTGTGTTCTAGTTTTTCTGCCTACGCAAAGACCCAACATTGAAGCACCAAAATGCCTATTCACCAGTTTCAAAGCCAAAAATCCCTGTGAAGTCAATCAGATGGAATAATGTGAATTCTTTAGATTGCCCAAAACATCATATACATTTCTTAGTCATTTGAGGGGGAAAGTATTTGAAGCATACATATCCATAACCATGCTAAATGACTTAAATTATATGAAAATGGTCAATAAGCTATACATGCCATTTGACCTACAGGTAGAATTACTAGACATATACCCCAAGGAATTAAAAGCTACAGGAAAAGTTCCAATGTAATTAGCAAAAATATTGATGAGGATACTTTTATTTTAGTAGCAATGATAGAGAATGAAAGTTAGGTGCACATAGATCATGAAATGGCAGGAAGACTGATGATATAGGAATGCTGTGGAATATTATTGCAAATGATGAAGATGGAAGAAATGATAAATATGGAAAATTCTGAAGACTTTGGAAATATTTTAGTGTACTAACAAATTGAAGTGAGCAACAAAGAGAATAATTTCCATGAAGACCACAGTAAGGCAGAAGAAAATGTTGTTATAAGACTTTAGAGTTCTACTGAATGGAGCTTCAAATTCTGACAAATTATGACATTTACTTCCCATTTTTTGGCAAAGTAGTTATGGCCTATAGATACTGAATGAAGCCTCCATTTTTGACATGACCAAAGTATAGATTTGTTGATTTGACTTATTTGTTACAAAGAAGGGTTCTACAGTGAATGGAAAGAGACATTGGGAAGAAATAGAGATGCATAAAAAGGGAAAAATTGAATAAAACATTTAAAGTAAAGTAGTATATACATGCATAAAAGTATCCTTTGAATATACTTCATTATCATTCATCTATTTCAGGATGATTTATTTTGTGGACAATCTTTGACCCATGTCTAATCCCCTGTAGGTCAGTTTATTTTCCATTTTTCCCTCATAAATAGTTGGTATGCGCTCAGGGAATGCAAAGAATGCAAACTCATTTTTAATGTTAGCCTAAGCAACAAAACATAATTAGTAAGGTAAATCTGGGGCCAAGATAAAATGATAATACAGTCTAGAGTCAAATATACTAGCAAAAATGTCTTCACTAAGACCTAAACTTGTATGTAAATGGAACCATGTAGAATTAACATTGCCTTCCAGAATCTTCCAATATAAGCCAGACATACTGACTTAGATTAGAGGAAATAATATGGAGGAAATATATAGAGGAAAAAAAGAAACCAAATAAATATGTTAATCATTTTTAAATACAGTAAAGTCTTAGCATCAGGTAGAGGACAGGATTGAGTGCATGTTATGAATAGAAGACAAGGACAAGAATGCAATTGAAATAGAGAACAGAGAGGGTAGCTATTGCTCTCAGAAATCCTAAAAGGTAGGATACCAAAGAACTTCAAAGACTTTAACTGGTGGGTGAGATGATAATGGGTCAGGGACTAGAATAGAGTAGATTGAGTGCTGAGTTTGATAATAATAATAATAATAATAATAATATTTAGCATTTCATTGCTGAACTTCGTGATGACCAAAGATATCATTACCTTTGCAACCCTTGCATTTTACCCTTACAACTTACCCTTGCAACATTATGTGTTTTTATTATCCTCATTTTAAAGAAGAGGAAACTGAGACAGACAGAAGTTAAGTGACTTGCCCAGGGTCACACAGCTAGTAAGTCAGTCACAAAGCTAGTAAGTTCTAGGACCAGATTTGAACTCAGGTCTTTCTGACTCCAGGGTCCCAGAATTCTATTGACTCTTCCACTGTGTGGTGGGAGTGGAATCACAGTGTAAAAGGGGATAAGAGAAATGTTACACTTATAAGTAACCTGACAGAAGACATCAGAAAGGAGGATAATGAATTTAAATTTGAGTCATTGGATAATAAGAAGATGCTGTAGAATTTTAAAAGATGAATTGTCATAAGAAAAATTACTGTTTATTTGTGTCCTTGCATCACCAGAACCTGGCAAAATGCTGGTGCTTAATAGGTACTTAATAAAATGAATAAATGAAAGGAGGTACTTAATACATGTCTGCTTATTAAATAACAGAAAACAAAATTGAATAGAAATTGTGTTATAATTGGTGAGTATAATTCTGAAAGCAGAGAATTCTTGCTAAGGAGTAGGCTCTTATATTGCAGACAAGAGACGTCTACAGTAAATGTTTGTTGACCCCCCTGAATAACTGATTGACCAAGGCCTAGGCCAAGGTCCTGCATATGGCACTGGAGATGGGGAAGAAATCAGAGAGATATGAATCATATAGGAACACAGAACGAGAATTGCCAACTGATGCTATACATGAAGGATAGAGTTGGAGACCCACCAATGGTGGGTGTGGCTATCCCTTCAACGGATCATAGTACGAAGGTGGAGGGGACAATAATCCTGATTTGCTAAAAAAAAAAAAAATTTAGAGGGGGTAAAACTATCAGGGGAGAAAAGACATAGGGAAGAGAGAAGAGGTAGATACTTAATGGAGGCCAGAAGAACTCCCCGGAGCTAGAGACACATGAGAAAAGCCGGTTTCCCGATATGTTTGACTCCCAACTCTTGAACCTATACATTTCTTGGATGAGACCATTCTCTTTTTGATGAACTACTTTCATCTCCCTCTTTTCTACTCTTGCACATTATGTCATCTACATTAATAGATAACATTTATAATAGTTCTTCTCTATAAATTCTCCAATTACTGTTTTACAACTTGCTTTGACAAATACATTTACTTGCTATCCATGATTAACTTTTATGTAATAAGCATTTGCTAGAAAGGAGCTAAACTGGGTCAGAATAAGCTATTTCCTCTCTCCTACTTTGGAGTAACAAGGCCAAGTAGTTTTTTTTAATTCAAAACCCCACTATCACCCCAAAAGAACATCATGTCACTATCTTGCAATTACTTGATGTTTAATAAATAGAAATAATTCTAGTCCATAATCTGTACTGGAAATAGTAGAGGGATGAGTTCCCTGCTTTAATCTTCTCCTTGTTCCCCACAAAGGCAAAAATCAGTCTCCCCATATATGGAGCAGACCAGATTCCATATTGTAGCTATACAAATATATCACTAGCACACACCATTCCCAGTTCCAATGTCAAATCCTGAATTGACATGAAGAGGCATCAATGGCATTTACTGATGTGGTAAATTACTTAGGCACAAAGGAGAAAGTGAAAGTAAAAAAGTTCTGTCTTTGCCAGCATCAGTCTGAGACTATGCCCATTAGATATAGTGAAGTGACAGAGATAAGCATCAAGATTTATGTAACTTCTTCCTACAGGTAACTTCAGTCATGATTGTAACGTATTAAGTAGGGTATAAAGTGAGAAGGGTAAGGAAGCAAGAATTATATTCTAAAGTCATCATATTGATATGTCAGTTCTTTGGGACCAGAGAGGAGGAATTATATCTAATATAGAGAAGAGGAGACTCGGGGACAGGGAGAAACTAGATGATAAAAACTGTCTTTAAATGTCTAAATAGGAAACCAAAAGGTCAGAATCTATTGCAGTTCTAGATGACATATCTAAATGATGAGGTGAAGTTACAGGGAGACAAATTTCAACTCTATATAAGGAAAAGAAATCGTAAGTACTAGAAATATTCAAAGGTTAAATGGGATGTCTCCCAAAGTAACTAGTCTGACCTCATTAAATGACTTCAGGCAGAGGCTGTATTTTAACTTGGCAGAGATGTTGTAAAGCCTTGTTGAGGTCATCCAAAGGCCATTAGTAGTCCCAGAATTAAGAAGCAAACACTCTTAGGAATATGGTAACAATAAGTACCCTTGTTAGAGAATATACTAAAAAATAAATAATTGGGAAGTAAAGATGAATGCTACAAATAGGCTTTTTCTTCACTGTGGTCTCTCTTTGGAAGGGGGGGGGGGGCTCCCTCTCCCTGTCTTCTATTGTCTATATTCCCTGATAACCTCACAAGTACTTATGAGTTGACTACATAATCACTTTTGTAATATTCAAGGAGTATGTATATATACTATATGTATATGTATACGTACATGTATATATGTATATACCACAAGGAAGCCTCAGTAACAGAGTTTATTTTTCCAAGTAACTTAAGCAGATGAGACCTTAGATTATCAAGTGTAATATCTTCTCAAAGATAGAAATTTTAAAAAATAAATAACAACACAATTAATAGTCAACACAATTAATTGCATATATAATTGTCAATAAAGAAGGTATATATAACAGAAAGTCCTATGATACTCTAGAATCCTTTTCTACCCTGGGGTCAACACAGAACTGTTTATATAACCATAGTTTTGAACATACAACTTCAACCCTCATTCAATACATTTTCTAAAAGTAAAAAAAAATCAAAGCATTTCTTTGGAATAGAATAGCAAAATAAATAACAAGGCAAAATCTAGTAGTAGAGTTGCTCTAAACCATCTACCCCTCTCCCATACACATGGAGGTATAGACATCCATGCTAATGAAAAAAAACTGTGTCATGGTTGAAATACCCCTCAGAACTCCTCCTGACAACTGTGACTCACTATTCCTTGGCTTCTCTTCTCATTGTTTTCTGCCATGGTTCCAAAATTACCTTTCTCCTTACTGGAGGAAGCTCTTCTAATCCATTCTATGAATCCAAGGTTAAATCTCTTCCTTCTGTCATTACTTTCTGCCTCTGGTACAGCATTTCACTGCCTCTTCACCAAGCTTACACTGCTATATGTTGGTGATGTGTCCAGTTTTAATGGTCTTTTCTATGAGAGGAGCATTTCATTCCCTCTTATAAGGTACTCTTGGCTAGCACAACTCAATGGCTAATCAAAAAAGTTAGTAGCCTTTTTTATAAGAAAGCCTGGACCACCTTGATTGATACACAAAAGGGCTATTTGGATAAGTGATAGAGGCAGCTCAATGACACAAGGAATACAGAATTAGATTGAGATTCAGGAAGATCCAAGTTCAAATCTCGCCTCAGACAATAGCCATGTGACCCAGATCATTTAACTTCCACATACCTACTTTTCATCATCTATAAAATGGAAGGGTTGGTTTTGGCACATTCTAAAGTCAGTTCCAACTCTAAATTTATAATACTATAAGCACCTTCTGCTTTCTGCACTTCAAAACACCAAATGGTTCCCAGTCCTTGTTCTTAACTCATACAGGAAAAATCAATTCTTTTCATATTTTACCAACCTTGTACATCATGTGCCTAAATGTAAATATAGTGTAAAAAGGTGAAATGACTTGCCCAAAGACACACAAAGGGTCAATAACAAAGCCAGTATGGGAACTCCTATCACGTCAGCAAATCCAATAATTTTTCAACTTGATCATGCTTACAATTCTAACTTTAGATTTAAGATTTAGATGTAAGATTTAGAGATGAAAGGACCTAAGGCCATTATAGTCACACCCCCTCCCCCCATCTTACAAATGCAGAAACTGAGGCCAGTGGGGGGAGGATAAGTAACTTGACCAAGACCACAAAGAGAGTAAGTCTATTCCATGGCTGGTTGGGCACTGATAGGTTGAGGTTCTCAAGGCCAGCAGACAACATGAGTTCCTTTTCTGTACTTGTCTTTGTGGTTTGCTCTGAGTTCGTGGCTCTGGAATTTCTTGTCATCTCTTCCATAGAATTCCAGTGTTTCGATTAAAATTCATTACAGATTTCTGAGGAAGAATCTCATTTTGCCTCTTCTGTAAAGGTCCTCCCTAAGGGGGGGGTGGGGGATGAAGTAAACCAAAAGGCCCTGAGTACAAATAATAGCCAGCATACATATTCCCACCCAGAAAAAGGAAAGCAAAGTAATGAAGAATGATAAAATGATTATTAAGTGGTTCCTTCTCCTATTCAAGTCCTGTTGGTACATTTGCAAACAGCCTCCTCATTAGCTGTTTTCCATTTCTCTTCTGCTGAGTTCAGCCTCTTCATCTCTAAACAGGTTCTTTCTTCCCTGTGGTCTACCTTTGGCAGGGCAGGTAGGGGCACCTTCTCTCTGTCATCTAGCTGCCTCTGCCTTTGTTTCATCTGCAACTGTTTTTGTAGCAAGTATTGCACTGCTGGGGTGCTTTTGAAGGGAATGGAGTCAAGTACCATTCGAGATCTCACAAGGTCCTTTAACAAAGGCCCTGCCACAAACAGGAGACAGGTTCATCTCAGGCTCAGTCTGATCCTTGACTCTCTGACCAGTGGGTTAAAGAACATACACTCTATCACCTTTCTGGGGCTCAGAGAAGTATCCTTATAGCTCAAATCAACTGGAAAGAAGTATAAGGGGTAGGGATTGCCCCTTTAGTGTATTCACAGAGCCCCAGTTCAACAGCCAAATTTAAGTCATTATAACCAATAACAAGAACTTAGAATATTTCTGCATGTGATAAAAATCAAGGGCGGAGTGGGACAAAGCCCCTATCAGCCCCCCAAAAGAGGTACTGCACAAGCAACAAAGGCAGGATTTAAACTCAGGTCTTTTGATTCCAGAGCCATTGTTCTTTCCCTCATAATATCCCTACTTCTCTAATTCACAAAATAAGAAAAGCTTGCACATTGAGTAAAAGTCTGAAATTAGGGGTTTAACTCATGTCAATAATAGCTTAACTAATGTTGTCCTATGGTGAATTTCATCAAACTTTCATTAAATGACAGCACTCTGCTAATTAGCTTCCATTTGTTTCAAACTTAAAATACATATAATGACCAAATGTAATGAAACCACATTTTGGCAAATATTCTATAATTTGATATTCTCAGTCATTTAGACCAGACTTTTCTTTGTCTTTTATTTGTTTAATCTTTTTATTTATTTTCAGTTGTCAGCATTCATTTCCACAAGATTTTGATTTGCAAATTTTCTCCCTGTCTTTCCCCTACTCCCTCCACAAGATAACAGGTTCTACTGAATACCCCTTTCCCGAATCTGCTCTCTCTTATATCCTCCCCTATTCCCCCTAACTTTCTAGTAGGGCAAGATGGATTTCTCTACCCCAGTGCCTGTATATCTTATTTCCCACTTGCATGTAAAAAAATTTAACATTTGTTTTTTTAAAACTTTTATTTCCAGAGTCTTTCCCTCCTTCCCTCTTCACCCACCTCCACTGGGAAGACAAGCAATTCAATATAAGTTTCACATGTGTAGTTATGCAAAACATTTCCATACTAGTTATACTGTGAAAGCCAACTATATTTCCCTCCATTATGTCCCATCCCCTCTTATACTATTTTCTATTTTGACCCTGTCCCTTTTCAAAAGTGTTTGCTTCCAACTACCCTTGCTCCCAATCTGCCCATCCTTCTATCATTCCTCCAATTATCCCCTTATTCTGCAACTTTCCTGTATGGTAAGATACCCATTTGACTGTATGTTATTGCCTCCTTAAGCCAAATTCAGTGCAAATAAAGTTAACTCATTCCCTTTCACATTAATCCTCTTCCCCTCCATTGTTTTCTCTTGCCTCTTTTATATGAGATAATTGACCCTATTGTGTCTCTCCCTTTCTCCTTGTCCCATTATATTCCCCTTTCACCCCTTAATTTTATTTTTTAGATATCATACCTTCCTATTCAACTGATCCTGGGCCCTCTGTCTATGTATACAAGTACACACACATACACACACTCACGTATGTATTTATACACGTATACACCCTCCTAAACATACATATATATGTATGTATGTATGTATACATACACACACATATATTCCCTTCAACTATCCTCTTTCTGAGAAAAGTCTTGTCTTAGTTACATTTTTCCATGTAGGAATTTTTCCATGTAGGAATGTAAATAGTTCAACTTTAATAAGTTCCTTATGATTTCTTTTTCCTGTTTACTGTCTCATGTTTCTCTTGTTTCTTCCATTTGAAAATCAAATTTTTCTGTTCAACTCTGGCTTTTTCATCAAGAATACTTGAAAGTCCTCTATTTCATCGAATGATTATATTTTCCCCTGAAGTATTATACTATTATACTCACTTTCACTGTGTAGGTGATTCTTGATTTTAATTCTACCTCCTTTGACCACCAACACATCATATTCCAAGCCCTTCAGTACCTTCATGTAGAAGCTGCTACATCTCGTGTTATACTGATTGTGTTTCCACAATACTATAATTGTTTCTTCCTGACAGCTTGTAATATTTTCTCCTTGACCTGGGAAGTCTGGGATTTGCCTATGATATTCCTAGGAGTTGTTTTTTGAAAACTTTTTTAAGACAATCAATGAATTAGTTCAATTTCTATTTTGCCCTCTTGTTCTAAAATATCAGGGAAATTTTCCTTGAGAATTTCTTGAAGGATGATTTCTCACTCTTTTTTTGATCATGGCTTTCAGGTAGTCCAATAATTTTTAAATCATCTCTCCTAGATCTATTTTTTAGGTTGGTGTTTTTTTCCAGTGAGATATTTCACACTGCCTTCTACTTTTTCATTTGTTTGGATATGTTTAATAGTATTTTGATTTCTCATAAAGTCATTAGCTTCCATTTGGTCTAATCTAATTTTGAAGGAATTATACTCTTCAGTGAGTTTTTGAAATTCCTTTTCTATATAGACAATTTGACTTTTTAAAGCATTCTCCTCATTGGCTTTTTGGGCCTCTTTTACCATTTGAATTAGTCTATTTTTAAGGTGTTATTTTCTTCATTATTTTTTGGGTCTCCTTTAGCAGGCTCTTGACTCCTGTTTCATAATTTTCTTGTATCATTCTTATTTCTCTTCCCAATTTTTCCTCCACTTCTCTTATTTGATTTTCAAAACCCTTCTTGAGCTCCTCCATGGCCTGAAACCAGTTCACATTTTTCTTGGAAGCTTTTGATGCAGGAGTTTTGACTTTGTTGTCTTTTTCTGGTTCCATGCTTTGATCCTTTTTGTCCTCAGTAAAGAATTTTATGGTCTGATTGCACTTCTTCTGCTTGCTCATCTTGCCAGCTAATTACTTGCCATGGTAGAGCTCTGCTTTCAGAGTGGAGAGAGATGTGTCCCAAATTGCTTGGTCTTCACAGTTGTCAGAGATGTTGTCAGAGGTCTGAGGAGGGATCTCTCTCTACAGCCACCACAATCTCCAGCACACTGGCCACATACCCCAGGACCACCACCAAAAACTGCAACCCAGATCCAAGCAGGTCAAAGCAAGAGTGATTATCCTGTGAATGGTTGTTTTGTCCCCCTACAATCTGCTGGCCAGGAGCTCTGAAGGCAGTCATGTGGCAGCAACTGCAGCATGACCACCTCTCACCCTGGGGGCAGGGGCCAGACCACATTCTTCTCTCATCCAGTTCTCTCATCTAGAGTTCCCCACTGACCTTTTACTTCCTCTTTGGCATTTATGGGTTGAGAAGTCTGGAAACCACAACAACTTCAGGTAATTCACTTTCCCAAAGTCTGTTCTGGCCAGTCTGTGCTGCTGGTCTTGGCTGCTCCAAGTCTGGGCATGTGAGGCCCAAGCAAGACTGTTCTGTCCACAGCCCAGTGAAGCCTGCCAGCCTGCCAGGCTGTCTTCAGTGGGATATTTGTTTCTCTCCATCATTTTCTGATTTCTGTAGCTCTAAAATTTGTTTGAGTCATATTTTATCAGCAATAGATGGTTGATGCAGGAGCTTAAGCAAGTTTCTGCTTTTACTCCACCAGCTTGGTTCAGCCTCCTCTCTTTTATTCTTAATGTGAGTGTTTTACTATAAATATCATTAGGTTTTTTTCTAATTCCAGTTAAAAATTTGAGTTGAATCACATTCAAATGTAATAGTTAAAAGAAGCTAAAAATTCACCATTATTTTACATCAATCATTTTATTTGCAGAAATAAAATTAAAGATTCTACTATGAATTAAGTTTTAGATGATCCATAATTTTTAACCTCCTTTATCCAGACATTAACAAAGATGCTAATAATGAATCTTGGATAAAGTAGCTTCCCATAAATTCTAGGTATCACAGAATAATAATCATCAAAAAGCACCAATTTGAATAAGGACATTTATCAAGCAATTAACCAGGCATATATATTTAGGAAATTTCACTTTTCTTCTACAGAATTGTGTGACAATGTTTATTTATATTTTATTTTTCTTCTCTTATGATAAATGTGACATAATTTGCCATAAAAGGCCTCATGGCATACTTGATGGACATCCCTTCCTTCTAAGGAGTTAGGAGAATGTAGGCTTGAATCTTGACTCTGACACTAGTTGTGTAACCATGAGCAATTCACTTAAACTCTAAGTGCCTCGAACAATTTTCTAAAAACTAAATTAGGGATGAATGGCCTCTAGACAAGAGGCTCCCCTATATTGAAGAAATCAGCAGTAGAGACCAAATTAAAAACAATAATGAAATACCTCTGGAATTTTAGTTGACTTGATTTTATAATGATGCTTTTTTTTTCTTTTGTATGTACTATTTCTTCCTTTCTAAAGTCATAGCTTCTCTTTTTTCACATTTCTTACTACCTTTATTCTAGTCTATGATTCATAGCCTCATTAGAGTTTCTTGGCACTTTTTGTAACAGAAAACTAAATACACCCATCTCCACTGTTAGGGTTTGTGGTCAGATTCAATCATTAAAAATAAGACAATTTAATGTATGCAGTGTCTGATAGTGTTAATCAAAATGAACATAAACATTTATGCATAAAACTGAAACTGAGCTTCTTACTTTTTGCATATAGTTAACCAAGCCACCATTGGGCTAGAAATAACTGGGCCACAAATTGTGTTGAGTTTTACCTTTGGACCCAAAGGTTTAATCCCATTATATACCCTTTGAATTGATGAAGGTGTCAACAAACACCTATGTTCAATAAAGACTGTAATACATTACACTAATACCATGCAATTACCTCAACCACTTTGAATGGAAAAGGATGATGAGACTCATCAATAATATATAAGCTTATAGATAAATGAAAGCCATAGATAATACAAGAGTTCTTGTTTTTGGCAATAGCGTCAAGCTCCACAACCAACTCTTTAACCAGAATTGCTAATAAGCAGCCAAATGGGCTGACTTAAGGGTCACCTCCTTTCCTTGTCCATCCTCTCGAGGAAGTGTTAATGAGTAGTGAATTAGCTCAAAGGTTGGCAGCAGGGAGGACGAGTAGAAGCAGGGGGTCTATGGACGATCCACAAACTAATCAGCCTTTGAATAATTGGAATTGGATCTTTATTATTTTCTCTCTGGTCACCTTCCAATATGCTTGTACATTTTTATAGGAACTTCTTCATTATACTCTGCATTACAACTATTTCTAACCCCACAATGCAAATTACCATGAGCCCACACAGTTGGATCCTGAAAGAAATTAAAGTAGGTCTTTTTAAGAGCCCAGAAAGTAAAATATTAATAAAATTTTAGCATGCAAATTTGTTCCAATCACTCAAATACTAACTATTCATTGATATACCTAGTCTTTATTTCCTGTTTAATTAATTTGGGGGTTTTAACCTGGGATCTTGTTGTCCATGGATAGATTTCCAAGAGCCCACGTATGATCCCATGTATCTAGAAATTTTTAAATGTTGATAACTACTTCAATATAATTGGTTCCCTTTTTATTTCTAGGTATTTGATGTTATTCCTTTAAACACATCAATCTGCAATGGGCTTTGCCAGACTACCAAGAGGATTCATGGAACAAAGAAAAAGGTTAAGAATCTCTAATATATTACCCATGATGCCACAATCTATGCAGTTTCTCAAACTAAAAAAAACACATGATGCCCACTTTGATCACTCTCACTCTTTTTTCCTTCTATCTAATCCATTACCCAGTCTGTCTTCATTTAAAATATCTCTCAGACTCACCTCTACCTTCTTCCTACTGCTCTACCCAGGATCACCTGACCCTGATTTCTCATGCCTATATTACTGTGAAAGGCTGTGAAAGACTCTTGAAAGATCTCTGTACTCAATCCGTCTGCATACCACTACCAGAAGAACACTGCTAGGAGATAACTTTTATCAGAAATCTCCCCTCATGATGAACTTCAAATGGCTTCCTGTTACCAATCACACCAAAAAAAAAAAACCCTTCCCTTTTCTGGCATTCATACCTGCTATAGCCTAGCTCTAGTCGATGTATTTCACATTCTTTCTCTCTGCTCCCTCACAAGATGACAGTCCCACTACAGATCAGGAGTTGTACTCTTTGGGTTCTTATCACCACTTTCCATTCTTTGAGCCTGATGCTGCCCCATTTTTAATGGCCTTTCTTTTACCTTTATCTTCCTGAAATCTTACTTCAAGGTCCAATTAATGCTCTCCTCCACAAAACTTCTCTAAGCTACTCCAACCCACAGTTCTCTCCCTTCTCCAAGATCCTATACCACTTAGAACCAGCTCCCCCACAAGTGGTCATTTAATTGGGTAATGCTTGTTTTTTAATTGTTTCATATGTTATGTGCTCTTTCTGTTTACTGAGTAAGATTATAAGTTCCCTGAGGGTAGGAACCAGGTTGTATACTTCTTTAATATTCACCAAAGCAGTGGTGAACATAGAATTATTAAATTTTAAAATTATAAAGGAGTTTATATAGCAGCTAATATTATAGCTAACATTTATATAGCATTTAATTTATTCAAAATTCTTAACATGTTATTTCATTGGATTCTCACAACTAACTTGTGAAGCAGGTGCTATAATTATAATAGATGGAAAAACTAAGGCTGAAAAACATTAAGTGATTTGACTAGGATTTCACAGATAGTAAGTGTCAGAGGTACAATGAGTCCTTAGTTCTTCAAATTTATCTTCTATGGCACTGCGATGTTAGCTACCTTGAGACAGAGAGAGAGAAAGAGGGAGGGGAGAGAGGTGTGGGGAGGAAGGGGTAGAGGAGGAAAGGGGAAGAGGGGAAGGGAGGATATATGATATAAAATGACATAGTACAATATAAAATATAATATAATTCTTGTGAATGAGTAGAAGTGAAATGGCTCATCCCTAAAGCTTGTTTTCAAAGTAAAGTCAAGACAGGAAGTCAGGTTTCCATTCTCCCAGTTCAATGCTTTTACCCCCTTAATGTCATTTATTCACCAGGCATTTATTCTGGAATACGACCATTCATGAACAATAATGATGGTACAATTTTAATTATCCTGAGGTAATTAGTCTGTGTATTGCCTATACCACCATCTCTCCCCACTGTTTCTCTTACAGTATTACTAATTTGAACTAATTCATCATTCTTTAACATTTTGCCATTATTCTGAAGGGCAACTAGATGGCACAGTTGATAGGGTGCCTGACCTAGAGTCTTGAAGATCTAAATTCAAACTCATCCTCAGACACTTAACTGTGTGAGCCTGGGTAAGTCCTCTAACCCTGTTTGCCTTAGTTTTCTCCACTCTAAAATGATCCAGGGAAGGAAACAGCAAACCACTTCAAATCTTTGCCAAGAAAACCCGAAATGGTGTCACAAAGAGGTGGACGTGACTGAATAACAACAATCATTATTCTGCACATGTTAGGTGTTGAATAAATATTAGCTGAAAGATTACTCCAATGGTTTTGTTGTTTTTTGTTTTGTTTTGTTTTTTAGGATTGGATTTGTTATCACTGGACATTCCCTCTAGCATTCTGATCTCACTTCATCTGTGCCTCTTCTTCTCATCCCAGAAGACTCTTATCTGTCTTCGCCCCCAAATCCAGCACAAGGAATCACCCTGATGTTTCAAGTACCTTCTACCATTACAGAGATTCCAGTGGATCACACAGACAGTTGAACAGGTGTCACTCACTCTTGCCAAGTGATCAGCCCACTTTCCTTTTCTAATGGGCCATAGACAGAACTGTCAACATAGAGCCCAAGTCTTCTAACACCCAACCAAAGAGGATTTCCTTTATACTACAGATTTTCCTGATTAAGATTTATAGGCAAAGCAATTCAAGCAATTTAATGGGAAAATCAGGTGAGGTCAATATATTCAAATATAACATGAAATACAAAATATAAGACCATAAGTGAGCAAGTTATTATTTGACCTTTGGACCGAATTTTTTGTTAACTATGGAATGAAGGAGCTGGAGTGCACGATCTCTTAGTTTCCTTCTGGATTTCAATCTCCTACTTCTAAATAATAGTAAATTGATATCAATTAAGTACATTTCTACATTCATTGCTTCATATAGGTCCCTCTATAATAGAAGACATGAACACTAGATGAACTGAGTATAACTCTTAAAGAACTCAGAGAAAAATTTAAAGTGCTTTTATTTTATTTTATTTTATTTTGGCTCCAACCTACGATTTCATCTATTTTTGAGACATCCAGGTATGGAAACTCCCTCCATTGATACAGATTAAAAATCATTTGTTAATGTAAAGTTAATACTTTAATGGCCCTGCATGAGCTGTACAGTTTTGGTTTCAGGGTGGCCTAGAATGGCCAGAGTAGACTTCAGGAGAGTGAATTACAAGTACCAGTGGCATTTTCCAAACTTATCATCCCATAACCACCAAAAAAAAAATAAAAGATCAGTCACAACTCTGTTGGAAAGGAAGGGCATTGTCCAGCCTCTGCACCTGAGACTAAAGGTCGCATAGGCTCAAGTGCTGCCACATGGCTGCCTCAGGAGCTTGTAGCCTACAGATTGTAGGGGAACCAAGTGACCATTCAGAGGATAATCACTCTTGTTTTGACCTGCTTGGATATGGGTCACTTTCTTGGATGGTGGTCAAGGGGTGAGAAATGCCAGTTTGTCAGTGCGGTGTCTGTAGAGAGGGCACCCTGCTCAGACCTCAGACAACATTTGTGAAAACTGCAGTTATTTCAGATTAAACTCTCCTCTCTGGAAGCAGAGTTCTACCATGGAAAACAGTTCAAAGCTCAAGTAATTGGCTGGATGCATAAGCAAGCAGAGGAAGAACAAACAGACCATAGAATCCTTTCTGGGAGATATAAAAAGATCAAAGCATGAAATTGGAGGAAGAGAACAAAGTCAAAACTCCTGCATCCAAGAAAAATATGAAGTGGTTACAAGCCATGGAGGAGCTTCAGAAGGATTTTGAAAATCAAATAAGAAAAGTGGAGGAAAAACTGGGAAGAGAAATGAGAATGATACAAGAAAATGATGAAAATAGAGTCAACAACCTGACTGAAAAAAGTAACCCCTTAAAAAAATAGACTAACTCAAATGGCAAGAAGCCTAAAGAGCCAAAGGGGAGAAGAATGCCTTAAAAAGTCAAATAGAGAAGATGAAAAAGAATTTCAAAAAATCACTGAAGAAAATAATTCCTTCAAAATTAGATTGGAGCACATGGAAGAAAATGACTTTATGAGAAATCAAGATACTATTAAACAAATGAAAAAAATAGAAGGCAATGTGAAATATCTCATGGGAAAAACCACTGACCTGGAAAATAGATCCAGGAGAGAGAATTTTAAAAATTATTGGGCTACCTGAAAGCCCTGATAAGAAAAAAAAACTTAGAAATTTTCAAGGAAAATTCTTCAAGAAATTCTCAAGGAAAATTGCCCTGATATTCCAGAACTAGAGGGCAATATAGAAGTCAAAAGAGATGGTCAACAGACCAATCACCTCTTGAAAAAGATCCCAAAAAAGAAAACTCCTAGGAACATTATAGCCAAATTCCAGAGTTGCCAGGTCAAGGAGAAAATATTGCAAGCAGCCAGGAAGAAACAATTTGAGTATTGTGGAAACACAATCAGGATAACATAAGATGTAGCAGCTTCTACATTAAGGGATTGAAGGGCCTGGAATATGATATTCTGGAGGTCAAAGGAGCCAAGATTAAAACCAAGAATCACCCACCCAGCAAAACTGAGTATAATACTTCAGGGGAAAATATGTTCATTCAATGAAATAGAGGACTTTCAAGCACTCTCGATGAAAATATCAAAGTTGAATAGAAAAGTTGACTTTCAAATACAAGAAACAAAAGAAGCATGACAAGGTAAATAGGAAAAAGAAATCAAGAGGAACTTACTAAAATTGAACTGTTTACATTCCTACATGGTAAAATGATAATTGTTGGGGCAGCTAGGTGACCCAGTGAATAGAGCCCAGGCCCTGGAGTCAGGAGGACCTGAGTTCAAATCCGGCCTCAGACATTTGACACACTTACTGGCCATGTGACCTTGGGCAAGTCACTTAACCCCAATTGCCCACCAAAAAGAAAAAAAAGAAAAACTGATATTTGTAACTCACAATATTTTCTCAGCATGAAGGATGATATCTAAATAATAAAATAAAATTAAGAAATGAGAGAGGAATATAATGAGAACAGATAGGAAGAGATAGAATAGGGCAAATTACCTCATATAAACAAGGCAAGAGAAAACTGTTACAATGGCAGGGAAGAACAGGAAGGCCAAAGGGAATGGACCAACTTTACTTTAATTGAATTTGGCTTTAGAAGGCAATAACATACAAACTAAATTGGTTATCTTATGCTACAGGAAAGTAGGAGGGAAGGGGTAAGAGTGGGGATGATAGAAGGGAGGGCAGATTGGGGTTGGGGAGGGTAGTCAGAAGCAAATACTTTTGAAAAAGGACAAGGTCAAAATAGTAAATAGAATAATTTGGGGGGGGGCAGGATAGGATTGAGGGAAACATAGTCATTCTTTCACAATGTGACTATTATGGAAATGTTCTGTGTAACTTCACATGTGTAAACTATATTGAATCACTTTTCCTCCCAGTAGAGGTGGGTGATGAAGGAAGAAGGGAAAGAATCTGGATATCAAAGTTTTAAAATCAAACGTTAAAAATATTTTTATTATTTACATGCAAGTGGGAAATAAGACATACAGGCACTGGGGTAGAGACATTCATCTTGCCCTACTAGAAAGTCAGAGGGGGAGTGGGGAGGATATAAGAGAGAGAAGATCAGGGAAAGGGGTATTTAGCAGGATCGCTATTTGGAGGTGGGGGTAGGGGAAAGACAGGGAGAAAATTTGTAACTCAAAATCTTGTGGAAATGAATGTTGAAAACTAAAAATAAATATGTTTTTTTAAAAAAGAAAGTTTGCCTAAGAGAGTTCAAATGATTATAAATATTTTAAAAACAAACAAATTTATAGAGGAAATATTACACAAAGATCTGTTTGGATGCAAATAAAAACCATGCAATGCTACCCACCTTGCAAAAATGCAATCTAATTCTCTATCTTCTGTGAATCCTACCACAAGTAGAAGTATTTCTTGTCTGACCTCATTAAGCACATTATTTTGCTCACTACTACTAATCAAATATGTATACTGCCTTGAACTGTTTAAAGTAGTCTTTTACATATATATTATAATATAATATTTTATCTCATATATACAATATATTACAATACATTATATATGATATAATATGTTATATAAATATTGCATATTATATGTGTGTATGTGTATATATGCCATCATACCTAGAAGTATATAGGCTTTGTGAAGGCAGAAACATACACTATGAGATTTATATTCCTAGGATATAGTGCATGTTTAATAAATCCTTATTGGTGATTGAATCTGGATTAGTAATAAAAGGCAGAATCAATTTATTTCCCCAATCCATAAAAACATCTTAGATGAATTTTGATTGTTAGTTGTGCCTTTAAGATTTTAAAGACTTAAATTTCTTTGATACAAACCCTAGTTCTGCTTATGTAATATATCTGTGACCTTAAACAAGCTACTTAACCTAACACTCCCCTTATCTAAAAAATGAGCAGATTAGACACTTTCCAGAACACTTTCCAGTGTTCTGGAAAGTTCCAGATAAAGAGAGAGCAGATGCATGGTTTCAGTGGTTCTAGACTTTTGATAAAATGTAAATACTCCTTTTTTCAGGTCCCCATCAGTTCATTTCAATGCAGTTCAACAAATTACCCGATACATATTTATTAAGAACCCGCCATGTCCCAATGGCTGGGCTTAGTTCTGGGGTTTTATAAAAGTTGAGCTGTTCCTGCCCTCAAGGAGTTTGCTCTCTAATAAGTACATACAAAACACCTAGGAGATGAAGGCAGGGGAATGGAAATCACAGATATGGTGAGTGAATTACCATAGGACAAAAGATCCCGGCAGTAGTAATGATGTGATTATTCTTTACGTGACTACTTTTTGCCTTTTGGAGGTGGGGAGGGCAGGGCAATTGGGGTTAAGTGATTTGCCCAAGGTCACATGGCTAGTAAATGTTAAATGTCTGAGGCCATATTTGAACTGAGGTCCTCCTGACTCCAGGACCAATGCTCTATTCACTGAGCCACCTAGCCGCCCCAATTGTGATTATTCTTGCCAGAGCAAAAGATGAATAGGGTGATGAGAGTTAAGCATAAATCTGACAGCCAAATGCCCATGCTGAATAGGACACGGTGCTCCGATGCATGCTGGCCAGCTGAAGTGGGTTTTCACTTACCCATTTTTTTTTCTTTTAAAGGAGAATGAATGATGGGTAAAAAAATAAGGTCTATGACCTAAGGATAACATACCAAGTTGGTGCCAAAAATATCACGCTTTAAGAGCTTAAAAGACAGATGCTTGGAGTGGAATTCATTGAAGAAGTTGCGTTGAATTGGATTGTGGTCTTGAAAGATGGGTAGAATTCCAGGGTTTTCATTGTATCCAAATAGATCTTTGTATAACAGTTATTTCTGTTTTGCTCAATTTTTATATTTAGAATACTTTGAACTCTCTAAGGCAAATTTTCTAAGACTATAAATTACAGATGAATGTCAATCTGCACCAGTGAAGGGAATTTCCATAGCAGGAGGTAGCTATATAGATAAAATCATAAATTGAAACCAAAGCACTTTTCTTAAAAGCATTTCGAATGAGTCCCTATTTTACTTAAGAACAATACTCAGCTTCATATATGATGTCAGTGTCTCATTCACCCCACCATAGATAGACCAATCTAATGCAACTAATTCAGGAAAGCACTTAATAGAGATCATTCTGCTTTTACTTAGGATCATAGGATTGGGAGATAGAAAACAAGTTAGAGATTATCAAGCCCAAATCCCAGGATATCCCATAGTTAAGGAAAACAAGGTTCAAGCGGGTTAAATAACTTTCCTACCCATAGTCACATAGATCACAAATCAAGATTTGAATCCAGGTTCTTGGACTACAAATTCCATGCTATTTCCACTAAGTCAGTCTCTTAAATTGTGATTCTCTTTCCTTATCTCTATTCAATTAAAAATATGCCAGATGGATTTTTTCTGTAAATGGTTCTTTCAATTAAACCACTACAATTTATTGGGCACATATTAAATAATGTTCTCTCTAAATGACTCCAAATTTAAAATTTCCTCTTAGGTATTTGATAAATGATTTGCATTTTTTACACATCTCTAATGAGCATAATGTTTCTCACAAATCTTGCTGGGGATCACAATTAGGAATACTGCTATTTAAGATCAAATCTAAAACAAAACCATGTGACAAAGGGGCCACAAAATGTTTGGCTTTTTTTTTAATTCATCTCAATATATTTATTTTTTTCTCCCTCTATCTTTCTTTTTGGAAGCATATACATAGAGAAGGCTTTCTGAGCTTCTCAAAGGGAAGAACTTAAGCTTCTTTACAAGCTATGGCATTTGCTCTTATGGTATGCAGCTACATTATCAAAAGAGGATCAGCTTCAGGATGAGAAGAAGTTTGCTTGGGTGCTCCCAGGAGGTGTAATAACTTACCAACACAAGGTGGTGCTCTATTCTTATGAAACAGTAAAATGTCTTTGATTTGAATGTTGAAAGTAGGGGTCAGATAATATCCTTAAAGCTTGACCACTTTTTTTCCACCAAGGCTTAAAAAAAAAGAACAAAATAAATTAAAGGAAAAATCAGCTGGGTGGAAACAATCACCTGAATGATTAAAGAAGACTCTTAAAAAACAGTTCCTTATGTTTTAAATTATTCCCAATAACTCACTGTCTTCATTGAGATTTAGAGAGAGAGACCTTAATGATCATCAAATCCAAGTCCCTTCCTTTATGGATGAAGGCCCAGAAACATTTCAAAAAACCGATTCAGATTCAACTGGATAGTCAGTAACATCATGGCAAATGAACCACATGGATAATAAATAATGTCTCTATGATTCAAACAGATCCTCTGACCCCAAATCAAGTATTTTACACTATGGTATATTGACTATGTTAACTGTATTTAGACTTATGGCAGTCAGCTGCATATCTTTTATTGACTACTTTTCCACAATTTTTTTCCATTTAGGATTAAGATTTGGGGGGGGGGGTTCTTTTTCTTTTTCCCTCTGTTCATTGCTTTGCATTAGTTTCACTACCCTTGTTTCTGTGATTAAAGTACAAATTTTTCTGGGTAAAAAAATTTAAATAACTTTTTATACCTATAGACAGATATATACATGTCTATACAGAACATCCAAGAAGGTAGTAGTCTAATACCTTATCATGACTGGCCAGGGGCTCTCACATTATGCCAGTGTATATGAGCTGGCTCATTCTGCTATGCTAGAAATACTTTGAGTACTGACCCAGTGATAATCTATATATCTGTAAACTAAGGACTAGACTAGCTAAGTTTGTAGACATTCTTCACTGAAAAAACTGAACAATTGGTCGCAAACAACCAGGAATTTTTCACCAGACCATGTCATAGAAATCAGTCCATTGAGACAAGTAGAAGCTTGGGATCTTCATTCCTGCATCAATGAAATCAATCACAGATTATTGAAGTATTAAACATTTACTTTCTACCTAGGGGTTTTGTGAGGATATAGCCAAAAAGTCCTAAGTCATACAAAATGACAAATGTGTGTGTCTGTGTGTGTATGTGTCAGAGAGAAAAAGAGAGACAGAGACATGAAGAGAGAGAGAGAGAGAGAGAGAGAGAGAGAGAGAGAGAGAGAGA
>CM053600.1:170873870-170889782 GCA_028646575.1 Pseudocheirus occidentalis
CTCTGTGAAACTCTGCTTCCAAGGGGGAAAGCTCTGTTCCAAATCGCTGGGGTTTTCCCAGCTGTTGGAGCTATTGGGGGGGGTGTTGCAAGTCCCCCCAGCTTTGGCTTGCTGAAAGCGCACCCCAGACCACCACCCAAGACCACGATCTGGATCCAGGCCGCTCGATACAAGAGCACTTTGCCCTGATCAATCTATTCAGCTCCCCTATGGAGTCCGCAGGCCAGGGGCTCTGAAGCAGCCTGGTGGGGGCCACCAGCAGATCTAGCAGTTCCCTTCCCCCACTGCTTCTTTGCCTGGGGGAAGAATGGCTGAACTGCTTTATTACCCCCAAATTAATTTTCAAAGTTTCAGTTTTCACTAACTATCTCTGACTGAAGCTCCCCTCAGGCAGGTGCTTTAGATTGTCTTTGAAATAGACTGCCATGCGTTTTTGGGCTGGCCATTCTCTGCTCCGCTGCTGTGTGAGCTGCACTTCTCCTGTCCCATCCTGGTCCTCACACCTTGGCAGATGTGGAGGTGCTGGAGGCTCTAGAACCTCTGCAGGCTGGCTGCGGGGCTTGGCTAAGCTCAGCCAGCGTCCTTCCCACATTCCCAGGCCTGGCCGTGGTCTTGGCTTCAGGCTGTTCCAGTCTCCGCTCTAGTGGCCACGCTGAGCCCCTGCTACAGAGCTGCCTTCAGTGAGAGGTGTGTTTTCTGTATTTTTGTGAGTCTGAGAGTCCTAGACTTTCCTAGACTTTGTCTGGGCTCATATTTTCTGGGTGTTTAAGGTGGTGCTGTGGGAGCTGCGGGACCTTGCTGCTTCTACACCGCCATCTTGGCTCCACCCCCCCAGAGGCCGAATTTGAACTCAGGTACTCTTGACTCCAGGGCCAGTGCTCTATTCACTGAGCCACCTAGTTGCCCCTTCTCTATGAATTTGACCCAACTGAATTCCAATTCCTTGTTTTACATATGAGGAAATTAAGGCCAATGACTTACCCAATGTCGCGCAAGAAGTATTTGATTAAGGAAGTATGCAATCTCAAGTCCTCTGATTCTAAACTCAGCACTGCTGCCATGTTGTTACTGCTAGAGTTTCTTAGGAAACTAAATTCTCGGAGGGAGAAGCCAAGACAGTGGAGTAAAGGCAGAGACTCTCCTGAACTCTTCTCCAAACCCCTCCAAATACCATTACAATTGACCAAAAAAATTCTAAAGTGACAGAACCCACAAAAAAACAGAGTGAAAGAATTTTCCAGCCCCAGACAACTTAGAATGTCAGTAGGAAAGGTATGTTGCAACAAGGTAAGAGGGGAGCACAGTCTAATGCAAGTTGCACCAGCACAGACAGGGCCCTAGAAAACCAGGAGCAGGCCTTGGGAGTCACAGAATTAAGAATAACAGCAACTGATTCCAGAGCTCTCAGCCCACAGATGCTAAGGGTGTTGAACATCTGTCCAGAAGACAGTTACAGAGGTCTCTTTGCTAGCACTGAGACAGGACTCTGTTGCTTTGCCCATACTCAGATCTGGATTGCAGTCCTGGGTGGCAGTTCTAGGGATTTGAGGAGCACTACCCCACCAGAGCTTGCAGCCACAGTGGAGCAGGGACCTTCCTCACAGGTCCAGGACAGAAAAGAGTGCTTGTTGTCACTCACAGACCAGAGCATAGGCCAGGAGAGTATTAAAGACATATCTACTTATATTGCACCAGCTTAGAGAACAGAAAACTTAAAGGTCCATAGAAGCATCTCTGAAAACAGCTGCCCAAAACCCTTGAAGCTTGGGAAAGTGAGCCCTCCACCCTGGAAGCAGAGTTCTATTTTAATAAAGAGTTAAAAGTTGAGAAATAGGCAGAGAATATGAGCAAACAACAAGAAAAAAAAACTGATCATAGAAAGTTACTCTGGTGACAAGGAATATCAAAATACACATTCAAAAGAAGATAACAAAGTCAAATCTCCTACATCTAAAACCTCCAAGAAAAATTTGAATTGATTTCAGTCCATGGAAGGATTTTTGGGAAGTGGGAAGAGAAAATGGGAGAGAAAAAGAAAGAAAAGTCAGAAGATGAATGATGTAAGAAAATAATGAAAAAAGAGTCAACATCTTGGTAAAGGAGACAGAAGAATACTGAAAAAAATAACATTAAAAAAAGACTAGGCCAAATGGTAAAAGAAACACAAAAAAGTCGCTGTAGAAAAACTTCCTCAAAAAGTAGAATTGAGCAAATTGAAAAGGAGGCACAAAACTCACTGAAGAAAATAATTCCTCAAAAATTAGAATTGAGCAAATGGAAGCTTTTTATGAGAAATCAGAAAACAATAAAACAAAGCCAAAAGAATGAACAAAAAAATAGAACATGAAATCTCATTGGAAGAATAACTAATCTGGAAAATAGATTCAGCAGAAATAATTTAAAAATTATTGAAATACTTAAAGCCATGATTAAAAAAAGAGCTTTGACATCTTCAAGAAATTATCAAGGAAAATTGCTCAGATATTCTAGAACCAGAGTGTAAAATAGAAATGGAAAGAATCCACTGATCACCTCCTGACAGAGATCACAAAATGAAAACTCCCAAGAATGTTATAGTCAAATTCCAGTGCTTCCAGGGAAAGGAGGAAATATTGCAGGCAGCCAGAAGAAACAATTCAAGTATTGTGGAACCACAGTCAGGATAACACAAGATTTAGCAGCTTCCACATTACAGGATTGGAGGACTTGGAATATGATATTTTAGAGGGCAAATGAGCTAGGATTAAAACCAAGAATAACCTACCCAGAAAAACTGAATATATTCCTTTGGGGGAAAATTGACATTCAATGAAACTGTTTACATTCTTATATGGGAAGAGGATACTTGTAATTCATAAGAACTTTCTCATTATCAGGGCAGTTAGAATGAGCATATATAGACAGAGGGAACAGGTATGAGTTGAATATGAAAGGGATGATATCTAAAAAATAATATTAAGGAGTGAGAGAGGCATGTATGAGACAAAATGAAATGGAGATAAAGAATGGGGTAAATTATTTGACATAAAAGAGGCAAGAAAAAGATTTTTCAGTAGAGAGGAAGAGGGAGGAGATGAGAGTGAGAGAACCTTACTCTCATCAGAATTGACTCAAAGAGGGAATAACATATACACTGACTTGGATATAGAAATTTATCTTATACTTCAGGAAAATGGGGGGGGAGAAGAGGGATAATAGAGGGGGTAGGAATGATAGAAGGGAAGGCATATTGGAGGAGGTAGTAATCAGAAGCAAAGCACTTTTGAGGAGGGACAGGATGAAAGGAGAGAGGGAACAGAATAAACAGAAAGGAGAATAGGACGGAGGGAAATGTAGTTAGCAATAGTAACTGTGAAAAAAAAGTTTTTGAAGCATGTTTCTCTGATAAGGGCCACATTTCTAAAACATATGGAGACTTGAGGCAAATTTATAAAAATAAGGGTCATTCCCCAACTGAGAAATGATCAAAAGATATGAACAATTTTCAGATGAAGTAATAAAAGCTATCTATAGCTCTATGGAAAAAATACTCTTACTATTATGGAGAAATGAAAATTAAAATAATTCTGAGATCCTAATGACAAATAGTGGAGGGGATGTGGGAGGAAAATGAAACTTTAATGCATTGTTGATGGAATTGTGAACTGATTCAACCACTCTGTAGAGCAATTTGAAACTATGCCCAAAGGGCTACAAAACCTAGCAATACTACTACTTTATCCCAAAAGACATAACAAAAAACAAATAGGAAAACAATGTATATGTACAAAAATATTTACAGCAGCTCTTTTCTGATGGCAAAAAATTGGAAATTGGTGGTATGCCTATCATTTGGTGAATGACTGATCAAAACTGTGTGATTGTGATGGAATATTGTAGTACTATAAGGAATGGTGAGTGGGATGTTCTCAGGAAAACCTGGAAACACTTGCAAAGTGAAATATATTGTGTACAAAGTAGCAGCAGTATTATAAGATGATCAGCTGTGAATGACTTAGCTATTTGAAGCAATACAATGATTCAAGAGAACTCTGAGGGACTTAGGATGAAAAATACTATCACCAAAGAAAGAACTGATGTTGTCTGACCTCTATCTCTATCTCTATCTCTATCCCTATCTCTGTCTCTATCTCTATCTCTGTCTCTGTCTCTGTCTCTATCTCTATCTCTGTCTCTGTCTCTGTCTCTGTCTCTGTCTCTATCTCTATCACTATCCCTATCTATTGATGTGTGTATATATACATATACACATGTGTATACATACATATATACATACACACATATATGACACAATTCAAACCATTTGGGCATTGCAACTTAAATTTGCATATGGAATATATGAACAAGACAAACTATTTGAGGGAATAATGTTTTGTTTTTTTTTTTGCTTTTTTTTTGGAGGGCAGTTGGGGTTAAGTGACTTGCCCAAGGTCACACGGCTAGATTTTTTGTGTTAAGTGTCTGAGGCCGGATTTGAACTCAGGTACTCCTGACTCCAGGGCCGGTGCTCTATTCACTGCGCCACCTAGCCGCCCCGAGGGAATAATGTTTGCTAATGTATACAGAGAATGAAATTTAACAAAGCACAACAATAAGTTCCTGAGTGTGGAACAAAGTACATTCTCTGTTTTCTGCGTATGTGCCATTCCCTGGAAAAATGCCATGTGGCATTCTATATGTGAAAACCCTTAATGCCTTTAAAATGTGCTGGAGACAATTCAGTAATAAGCTTAAAATTCAGAAAGTTCTTTGAGCTGTTAGGTGGCAATTTCCAACTGCACTAAAACTCCCTACCAGGCACAAAAATAACCCACTTCAGATGTTGATCAAGGGCTATGTGGTTAGTGAACATTGGTGCAAGAGGAATAATTAAACTTGCTATTGCAGTAACACATGACCGAAGTGGAACACTGAGCTCTGCAAAAGTCCTTCTGAAAATTCCAGAGACTGTTTTAAGGCAAAAGCATCCATTTACAAGATTTAAATGTCTGTCCTCGATGTGAAGATGTTTATAAAGAGAGAAAGAAATTCTATTTGGAGAATCAGTCCCATGACTAATTTGTCAATTTAGAAACTGTACTGAATTAGGTCTTTACTTGTATCAATCTAAATGCTTTGAAAGGAACATAATTACATGTTTTTCATACCATAGAATTTGACATGTTCAACCTGTTTCTAAGCATCCAAAGTAATTTGCATATGTCAGCCTTCATGTTCAAAGGGATTGAACCTTGATTACAGCCTTGAAATAATACAGACTAGAATTTGGTCTTAAAACAATATTGACTATCAACTTATATTCACTATCTACAGGCCTTCGTGGTAATTTGGGTTCATAAAGTGTAACACAAGAGGTCAGATGCAAACATCTGTCAGACATAAGTTTTGTTTTTGCTGTCCTGCTGTTTTTCAGTCCTGTCCAACTCTTTGTGATACCATTTGGGGTTTTATTGGCCAATTCCTTCTCCAGTTTACTTTACAGATGAGGAACTAAAACAAACAGGGTTAAGTGACTCACCCAAGGTCACACAGCTAGTAAGTTTCTGAAGTCAGATTTGAACTGAGGAAAATGAGTCTTGGAGTCCTAATGCTCTATTCAATATGGCGCCACCTTGTGGCCTCAGATATAACTACATAGCAGCAGATTACAGAGTCACCAATTTCCATCACCACGTTCATGGTCCAGACCTCTATCATTAGATCCAAAAACTCAAGAAAACTACCTGCTCTGATTAATAGGAAAGTGTCATCTGAGTCAATGGAGCAAATGTCCACATCAGTGAAATCATAGATCCCTTAAGTGTTAGAATAACATAAAAAGGGCCAACATAAATATCAACTGGGGATCAATTTCTTAAGGATAGCTTTTGTCTTTGCCTGCAGGAGCTGTGATCTAAACCTCTAAGACTATACCTCTCTGAAGCACCTGTCCGATGTTATCTTCTGATTTGTGTATGTAATATATACCCCCACGAGACTGATGTAAGCTCCATGAAGACAGGGACCATGCCATGTGTAAACTTTTTGTTATTTCTAATATTTGTCACAGTTTGTCACACATTTGGGATCTCCTAGATGTTTATTAAATTGAATTGGAGAAATAAAGAGCTAGTTTCTCTGGTAGCACATGAACTATTCCTTTTAAAAATGCTTGGATGATATTCTGGAGAGCAAAGGACCTAGGACTGCAACCAAGAATCACTTACTCAGCACAATTAAACATAATACATCAAAGGAGAAAATGGTCATCCAATGGAATAGAAGGATTTCAAGCCTTCATAAGGAGAAGTCTAGAACTCAACTGAAAATTTGACCTCCAATATCAAGACCCATGAGAAGCATAAACAGGTAAAAAGGGAAAAGAAAACATAAAGGATTCAATAGAGCTGAACTGTTTACATCCCTACACAGGAAGATGATACTTGAAACACTTAAAATTGTGTCACTAACAGCACAGATAGAAGGTATATATACATGTATATGTCTATCTATATCTCTATCTCTCTATCTATCTACACACACGCACATATACATATATACACAGACAATATGGGATACAGGTATAGTGTGAATTTGAGGAAATGTCAAAAAAATTAAAGGATAAGAAAGAGGAGTACGAAGGGTGCAGAAGGAAGGGAAAGGTAGAATGGGGCAAATGATCTCATATGAAGAGGCAAGAAAGGCTTTTTACAGTGGAAGGGATGATGGGAGGGTGGTCAGTGGGCATTGCTTGCACCCTACTCTCCTACTTTTGGCTCAAAGAGGGAATAACATACACAATCAATTGAATATAGAAATTTCTCTTACTTGACAGGGAAGTAGGAGGGGAAGAAATTAAATAAAGGTGGTAGGGGTGGGTGGGGACTGAAATAAGGGATGGGAGATCAGGGGAAGTGGTTGATAGAAGCAACACACTGGTGAGATGGGAAAGGGTGAAATGAGAGAGAGGACAAATGGGAGGAAGAATGGGATGGAGGTAGATATGCAGGTAGTAATCATAACTGTGAATGTGAATGGGATGAACTCTCCCACAAAACAGAAAGAAATATCAGAATAGATAAAAAACCAGAATCCTATAATATGTTGCTTACAAGAAATACACTTGAAGCAGGGAGACACACAAAAAGTAAAGGAAAGAGGCTGGAGCAGAATCTATTTATACTTCAGTTGAAGCAAAAAAAGCAGGGGTAGCAATCCTGATCTTAGACAAAGTGAAAGGAAAAATAGGCCTAATTAAAAGAGATAAGGAAGGAAAGCACATCTTGCTAAAAGATACCACAGACAATGAAGCAATCAAATTAGAAGAGCAAAGAATAGTGTACCTGTCAGATCTACGGGGAGGCGAAGAATTCATGACCAAACAAGAGATAGAGAGCATTATGAAATGTAGAACAGATAATTTTGATCATATGAAATTGAAAAACTTTAGTAAAAATAAAACCAATGCATCCAAGATTTAAAGGAAAGCAGAAAGCTAGGAAACAAGCTATGTAGCAAGGTTCTCTGATAAAGGCCTCATTTCTCAAATATATAGAGAACTGAATCAAATTTATAAGAATACCAACAATTCCCCAAAGATAAATGTTCAAAGGATATGAACAGGAAGTTTTCTGATGAAGAAATGAAAGATATCTATAAGCATATAAAGATGTACTCTAATTCACCTTTGATTAGAGAAATGCAAATTAAAACAATTCTGAAATACCACCTCACACTTGTCATATTGGCTAATATGACAGAAAAGGAAAATGACAAATGTTGGAGAGGACAGGGGAAAACTGGGGCACTAATTCTCTAGAGGTATAGATATGAATTGATACAACCCATTTGGAGAGCAATTTGGAACAATGTCCCAAAGGCAAGCAAACTGTGCATACCCTATGGTACAGAAATATCACTGCTAGGTCTGTACCCCAAAGAGATCATATAGAAGGGAAGATGACCTACATGTGCAAAAATATTTATGGCAGCTCTTTTCATGGGGGTAAACTATTGGAACCTGAGAGGATGTCAATCAATTGGGGAATGACTGAACAAGTTGCAGTACATGAATGTAATGGAATAGTATTATGCAATAAAAAATGATGAACCGGCAGATTTTAGAAAAACCTGCAAAGACATCTAAACTGCTGCAAAATGAAATGAGAACAAGAAAAACATTGTACACACTATGCACAATATTATGTGATGATCAACTAGGAATGACTTAGATCTTTCAAGAAACACTGATCCAGGGCAAGTATAAAGGACTCATGAAAGATAATAGTATCCATATCTAGATAAAGAACCATTGGACTCAGAATGCAAATTGAATTTTTTTACTTTATTCTTTCTCATAGTTTTATTTCCTTTTGATCTATTTCTTTTCCCACAACTGTAATGAATACATAAATATGTTTTATGTGATAGCACATATATAAACTATATCAAACTGACTACTATTTTCAGAAGAGGAGAGAGAAGGAAGGGAGAAAAATTTAGAACTCAAAAATCTTCTAAAATGACTGCTAAAATTTTTTCTTGATATGTTATAGGGGAAAATACAATACTATTTAAATAAAAATGCTTGGGAAGCATTTGACAGTGTAATGATAAGTACAATGATAGAAAGAACATGAATAGACTAGTGCCAGGTATTTATTCAGTTAGAATCAAGATTTTTCTAATCTCAGACCCTCATTCGACCAAAAAGTTCAATGTTCTTAGTTCAGAAATCTTAATAAAGAAACTTTATGATTCATCATAGTTATTGGAAATGCAAGGTACTGAACTCACTAAGCAGGTTTCAATAGGGTCTTGTGTTCCAGGACTCTGTAGGATTTAAAAAATCATTCAAATGAATTAATGAACAAATAAAGATCCTTGTAATAGCATGTGAGTCAATTAAGAGGTGTTTATTAAGTTCTAGCTATGTTCTAGCCATTGGGCATAAAATGATCTCTATAGTCTATAAAGATGATAAAGGTAGGTGGCAACAAATGTTGGAAAGTAGTTCAGTATAAAAATGGCAGAGATGTAAAAACTAAACAGTAATCATGCCTATATATGAATAAATACTTTCTTCAAAAAAAATATAAAGAGATATTTAACAGATTAAGCATTCAAATTTATTTTTTTGGTAAATAGCTAGTTACAAGTATTGAATTGATTTTTGTTATCAGTCATCTGTGTAAAACCAAGCTTTTTAGAGCCACTTGTTAAAGCTTGCAAAAACAATCATTAGAACCAAACTCAAAATCAACATAAAACTATTAAGAAAATAAAAAAATGAAAAGGTAAAGCATGGAGTCAAAAAAGCTCCAATATGACCAATTAAAAGAAGCTCTTGGAAGAGAAAAATGGGAAATGGATAAAGGAATTGACATTTACATGTATTATTATTATTATATCCTAAACAAGTTTAACTGATATAAAACATAATCAGCCCACTAAAAAAATCAAATAGCCTAAAAACCATGTCAGCCAGGAAACATTCTTTGTCAAGTAAAGAAATTTGACATCCAAGGGAAATGGGAAATATCAATTAAAAAAATAATCTGATTGTAAGTTTTTATGGAACAAGATGGTGGAAGATTATAAGCAGTATCATTTTATAATGAGAAATGGTCAAAAAATTTTTTTAAGATCACAGAAAGCTTGGTACAAGACATAGTCATTACAGGAATATTTAAGGATGGATGTAGAAGACAAAAAATAGTAAATAAATTATCTATCAACATTTCTATAAAGCACTCACATATATGTACATACATATAATAGTTTACATACTGTTTTATAGTTTCACATATATTACATTTCCATGAAGATGATAAAACCAAGGCTCATAGAGGGCCACAGTGTTCTAGAGTTAGAATAGACCTTGGAAATTATCTAGTCTATTACTTTTGATTTACAGATGAGAAAACCATGGTCTTTACTTAGTCCAAGCCTAGTAAGGGCTAGAGTGGGGAATTAAATTAGTGAATTCTTATTTCTGAAGTCCAATGTTCATTTTTTAGGTAGTGTTAAGGACAACTTTAGTCCAAGCTAGGTAATTAAGTAGAACAATCTAAATTAATGAAATTTTTTCCTGCATTTTCAGTCAGAGAAAACATTTTCTGTTCTAGAACTATCATTACATGAAAACATTATATATTATCAATTTCACAGTCAGGAATTGCTGATGGACCCTAATTCAGTGAGAGCCTTCATTCTTATTCAACTGGTGGCAGCAGAGGAAGAAAAGGCATATAGTTATATAGCTGTCTCCCCTGCACTGACTTTAACTTTAACCCCAACTTTAGCAAAGCATTTGTTTATTTCCTTACTTGGATTAGAAATAATAATGATTCACAGTTTATAAGAAAGGTCCAACTTAATATAGAAAGATCTTAGACAACACAAAAGTGAAATATCTCATTGACTTAAAATTGGTTCCACTGTGTTATCTGTGGAATGAAAATAATAATAGCTAGTATTTATTATAGCAATTTCAGATTTGGAAGGTGCTTTTCATATGTTAACTCATTTGAGACTCACAATAACCCTTTGAGGAAATGTTATTATTATCCCCATTTTACCTATGAGAAAACTGAGTCTGAGAAGTTAAGTGACTTTCCCAAGGTGACATAGATAGTAAATATCTCTCAGTATTCAAACTTAGATCTTTTTGACTTTGATGCCAACATTTTATTTCCTGAGTCCCTTAGCTGACTTTGAAAGAAAACAAGAGTCACCACTTAGTCACCAAAAGGATTTTTAGTTATGTCTACTTTGAAACAACCAGAAAGACTCTTTTCCACCCTAGTGTGGGTGTGGGAAAAGATATCATGCAATGACAAAATCAATAGAGGACAAGGCAATTCCTCTTTTTCTGAATATTTACAAAAGACAACTTACTGAATCTTCTTCTGAGCCTTTTGGTCTGTTGGGATTAAGTGCCACACTCTTGACCTACATCATCCTGGCTAACTTGTAAATTCCTCCCTATTTCCTGCTTTGTCCTTTAGTACTCTCTCAGAGACAGCCCCCAGTACTTTAGGGATTAGATTTGTGTTTCTATGTATTTTAGGTTGATGAGGAGCCAACTCTGTACAGAAGCCAAATAACCTACTTGCCATTTTAGCATTCTCCATATAATTCACATAGGGTCATAGATTCAGAACTGCAAGAGAACCTTTAGGAGACTTACTCCAATTTGTTCATTTTTATAGATAAGGTAACTAAGGACCCTGGAAGTTGAGAAACTTGTCTAAAGCAATACAGGTAATATAAGAGATGACCATTTGAACCAAGGTACTTTAACTCTAGAACTATGCTCTTTCTATTTTTACCATAGGTGGGTAGGTGGTATATTGTATAGAGCTCAAAACTTGGGGTCAGAAAGACCCAATTTGCTTCAGTCCCTTGCCACCTGTGTAATCCTGGGAAAGTCACTTTCATAGTCTGAATTTCCTTATCTTCAAAATGGACTGTTGGGAGAATCAAAAGAGAAAATATACATAAAGTGCTTTTCAAGTCTTAAAGTACAATACCATGTAACAGCATCTAGTATTGGGCCTTTGTGCATATTGAATAATATTTATTCAACTTGAGTGTCAGCCTTTCAATTGGCTGCTGACCAATGACTCTCAAAGAACTTTGTTTATGAAAGGTATGCACCATGCCTCTTCCCCCATTAACTTCCTGAGATGACCTAGACTTTTTGACTTGGGATTGGGAAACCCTTTTCTTAGATGCCACCTTTGTTTTTTGCTAGCTATTTGATTTCAGGGAAGTCACTTTCCCTTTCCTATCTTTGGTGTTCTCACCTATAGAATGGGAATGATAATATTTGTGAGTCTCACTTCATAGCCTCCTTGGAAGACTTCAATGAGAGAATAAATACTGAGTGAGTGTTTTGTAAATTTTCAAGGGGTATAAGAATGTCATCTATCATCTTAGTATGAAGAGCATTGGGCAGGGCTTGTTGGTATATCTCTGCCTAGGTAGCTCTGAGACCCCAAATAGTTGTGGACCTGAACATTCAAGGAGTCTATAGGATCTGGATAGGAACTAGAACTATGATTTCATTGTCATAGTCAACTTCACACACACACATACATATGTACATATATGTAAATACATACACATAAATTTATATCTACATATCTATGCATCTATCTATCTGCCAATACCAAAGCACATTTGTATGTCTTGTAGCTTTAGAGAATTTCCTAGGACAAAGAAAATGTTTTGCCCAGGGTCACATAGCAAGCCAGCTCCAGGACTTGAACTCAGGTCTTATTGGCTATAGGGACAGCTCTCTTTCCCCTACCCCATGGATGCCTGAGAGTAGAATGCACTTATTCTTAATGGTCAATGTTTCCATGTTGAGCATCTTTCTGCAATTCTACCCTTTCTCTCTTGGATCACAGCATCTTTTCTTCTTATCTCTTATTTTGCCCTGGTGTCATCTTCCTTTGTCCTCTAGTTCCTAAAAGAACTTCTTGTCTCTTCTAAGAAATCTTCCTCAGCTCCTGTCATAAGACTCATTTCCATTCAATTCTCCTGACTCTCCCTTAACTTCCCAAAGCTAGATTCAATCTATGGAATGCTATATATAACTGAGCCAGCTTTTCCTCAGTCCCCTATCACAATCTCTTCACATCTCTGTTTTGTTTCTTCTAACTTCAGTGGGAGTCCCTAATATTCTTTTTGTTTGTTTTTTTTTCTCAAGCTGGCATAGTTGGTAATTGCCAAAGAATGTCTTGATAAGGAAATATAAATACACAGATTGAGATTAAAAAAATAATGTCTTGCATGTCGTATGTTGATGGGCATTGATAAGTAGTAAATAAAAGTATTTACTCAGTCTGAATGCTGGCTTTTTAAATGGTTAATAATAAACAGCTCTCAATGAACTTTGTTCCTCCTTGCTTATTTGGACTCTGAATTCAAGCTTGGTCATGAGAAATGTTTATTTTCCCACCCATGATCATACAGAAATGTTAAAAGTGCATGGGGTTGTTTGTAGCAGGCAGGCTGAAAGAACAACGAAAACGGTTGGGATAGTATGTTGGAGTTGAGAAAGTGTCAGTCTATACAAGTTCAAGCCCTGTTTCTAATGCATACTCTTTGTGGCCAAGGGCATGTTGCTCAATCTCTAAGTGCCTAGGCAGAAGACAGTGGAATCTGGAATTAGAATACTTGGCGACTCAGTTTCTTCATCTGCACAATGAGAAAATTGAACTAGATGACTAATAAGATTCCTTCAGGCAAAAAAAAATCTGTGGTCCTATGAATTCTCTAAGATGATAAACTACAGATGATTTGCCATCTGCATTAGGGGAGGGAGTTTCTAATTGGAAGTTACTCCCCTCTTCCCCTCCCTGCCCCCCAGAAAAAAGAAAATGTTTCTAGAAAAACAGGAAAAATGTTTCTAGAAAAACCTGGGAAAACAGGTCAAAGATTTTTTTTTTTAACATGGAGGTAATATACACCAAGATTCACAGTTCATTAATGAATAGTCTGGGGAACAAATCCACAAACCCACTGTGGAGAGAACTGAATTTCTTAGCAGTTTGCTGAAGTGCTAGCCTGAACCTTCTACTGGTCTCAATTTCCATTATTCCAGACAAAAGCATGCCAAGTATCTATCTAGGACGTAGCATTGGTTTCAAACACCTACAGCCTTGATTAGCAATTACAGCAAGTGAAGTGAAGAAAAACGACATCATATAATGGTCTTCCTGATTAGAGGAATAATCATGTAAGTGCCCAATTAGGGATATATGATGTTCTGGGGGAGGGAGATGAGAGTTAAAAATAGACAAAAGAATGAACTGGCACAGAGTGGTAATATACAGGACTGCTCACATTTGCATCTGTTCAACTTGCGATTTCCAAATGATTGTGATCGCCACCGTTTTGATATTTTCCTCCTGCTTTAAAGTTGGCAAAGCACTTTATATTCTTTCTGGTTTGATTCTCACAATAACCCTGTGAGCTTGGTGTTACAGATAGAACGATCCCCTTTTTACAGCTGAAGAAACTGTGCTTGAGAGAAGTTAAATGGATCACCCCAGATCCTAAAGGTAATAAGTGTCAGAGCTGAGATTTGATCCTAGGGTTCCTGAGATCATCGGTCAGCACACTACCCAGGATGATGTATCCTACTCAAACTTATAAAACCATAGACCTTTGAGAGACTGACTACACAAAAATAATACTCCTGTATATCTAACTTTCTATTCTTAGGCACTAAAAATTTCTTCAACAGATTATAGAGCGTAGGTTTGTATAGAAGATACCAACTTCATATTCTGTACACACCTGTAATCTGTAGTGTAACTTCAACACATTGTCTTTTTTCTTTAGTATTCCATGTGCTTGGCACAGTGTGTGGCACATAGGTGCTTAATAAATATTTATCGACTGGAGATCACTAAAATATCCTAGGGCACTACCTAGAGCACACCTCTTCTCTTCTCCTCTCTTCTCCTCTCTTCTCCTCTCTTCTCCTCTCTTCTCCTCTCTTCTCCTCTCTTCTCTCTTCTCCTCTCTTCTCCTCTCTTCTCCTCTCCTTTTTTTGGAGGGGGAAGGCAGGGCAATTGGGGTTAAGTGAGTTGCCCAAGGTCACAGGGTTAGTAACTGTTAAGTGTCTGAGGCCGGATTTGAACTCAGGTCCTCCTGACTCCAGGGTCAGTGCTCTATTCACTGCACCACCTAACTTCCCCTTTCTTTTCTCTTTTAAAGAAAGTTTTGATCAAGGTTGGGAGATAAGACAGAATGCCATCAGAAAGGACTTTGTAGGAAGTCTGCTTGAAGTCTAATATGCTAAATTATTTGACCAAAATGCTGATGGTTCTTGTGAAAGCTGGAACAAGTTGAGTTAAATTATTTTTAGTTACATTTGTTTTCACAGAATTCACAACGTGTTCAGTATGCTGATGACTCAGTCATCTCTGAGCCCCGTTTTCAGTCAGATGCCATTTAAGATGAAGCAATCAATACATGTCAGTAGTTTACTGGATAGCTTTTAAGAAGCCTTTTTAGATAGACAGACAGAGAGTGAATTTATTAACTCCTTGCTATTAGCCAAACACTAAACTAAGTGCAGGTATAAATATAAGAAAACAAGATGGTTTTTGCTTTCAGAGAGCTTATATTCTAATAAAGCAGGCAAACAGACATATACAGTAGTCTGGAGAATGAGCTGAGCTGGGAGCAAAGGAAAATCCTCTATAACCACATTTTTTTTGAGCCCACTCTAGAATTGAATGGTGTTTGAAGACTCCCTTATAGCACATGATTTCCTTGAATAGAGAAATTAACATTTTCTTTTGTCATGAGGAAGAGAGATTATTTTCATCTCTAAGACAAAAATTACTTCCTGCTGAATTGTTAAAGCTTTATTGGATATATCTAAAAGGTACTTGGAAAAAATATCATTTCACTGTACTCTGTTTCTTGCACTCTGTGTTCTGGCCAGATTTATCTCCTTGCTATTAAGATTTGACATGTTGTTCCCACATCCCTGACTCACCATTTTCTTTGTCCAGGATGTCCCCTGTACTTGAAATGCTTCCCCTTCCTTATTCTGGCTCTTGGGATCCCTATTTCTTTCCAAGGTTCACATCATAGGTGTCTATTCCTGAGTCCTACTTTTCTCTCCTTCCAAGTTGTCAGTATTTTCTCTTCTCTCAGAATTATTCTGTTTATTGCTTATGTAATAATCATCTATCTATCTGTCTGTCTGTCTGTCTGTCTATCTATCTGTCTGTCTCTCTAATCTATTGATAAATTGATCTATTGATCTATCTTTTTGTACATAATTTAGGTAGTTGGATGTCACAGTGGATAGAGTGCTGTATTTGGAGTCAGGAAGACTTGAATTCAAATCTAGCTTCAGATACTTACTAGCTGCGTGACCCTGTGCAAGTCACTTAACTC
>CM053600.1:170889882-170933974 GCA_028646575.1 Pseudocheirus occidentalis
TTACTCAGGACATCTCCATGGTGGGCATATTGTGAGAGGCTGATTGTATGTCCCTACTTAACTCTTATTTGCCTCCATTTTTAAAAACTAAAATGGGGATTAAAATAACACCTCACCAGGTTATTGAAAGGATCAAATGAGATATTTGTAAAACACTTAGCAGAGTTCCCATAACAAATGCTCATTCCCTTTATTTCCTTCTTTTACACAGAGAAGAGATGATGTAGTGGTGAATTGGAAGCTGGCCAACCTCAGTGTCAGGAAGATCTGGGATCACACTGAAAATACTGACTCTGAAATCTAGGCAAATCTTGTTAACTTTCAGAACCTCTAAGCAACTGTCTAAGACTCTAAGTTACTTCTAGTTCTGTGAACATGAATTTCCTATTGAAGAAAATCCTCCTACCATTGCAGAATTTCACCTTCTTTGCAAGAGAATTGCATAAGTCACAGAGAGTTATGTGACTTGCCCACGGTCACGTAGCTAGTGGCAGGGTTTGAACCCAGGTCTTATTGATGCTAAGGACAGCTCTCCACCTACTTTATCATGGATGTTGAGTAGTCCTAGAACATTTTCTAGTCTGCATTGTTGGTCTGAGTTTCACTCATCATTGAAATTACAAATCTGAACAGCAGCAAAAAGTCTTCCAAGGCCCTCTTCCACTTCCTCAGTGGCATAGCAGAGTGGTAAAAAAGGAAGGTGAGTATGCTAAAAGTCTTCCAGATTGAAGAATGCTAATAAACTTTCATTTCACTATTGGTGCCTCTTGGGGTGAACTTTTTAGAGGAAATAGACGAGAATCACTTGGGAGGGGCAGGCATGGATTGATGGCATTTTGGATTATTGGCGAGAACTCTTCAGTCTGAGAACAAAGGTCCATTTGAGTATTTCAGAGTACCTGGGGCATCCTGTGTCTTAGGGGTGGGGACTGTTTCATTTTTGTTTTCACATCCATAGCACCTAGGAAGTTGTCTTACACATCATCAGGTACTTCATGAATTCTTCAACTAAAGAAAATCAGAGTAGGTTCTTAGAAACAGTATGCTTCTGGAAGAATAGCTTTGGGTTGGGGGAGGGTAGACTTCTATAACCTGTCAGAAGCAGACCAGAAAGGGACTGCAAAGAGATAGTTTCCTTTCACTGTGATAAGGGCTAAATTCTCCTCTCCACTCTCCTCTTCATGTAAAACAATGAGTAAGTTATGTTACTTTTATAGGTTTCTTTTTTAATTTGTTAATTTTTAGTTTTCAACATTCACTTCCAAAAGTTTTAAATTTTCACACCCTCCCTCATCACTCCCTCTCCAAGACAGCATACAACATAATATGGCTCTACACATTCATTCTTATTAAACACATTTTCACATTAGTAATGTTATATGGAATAATTATAATGAATGGGAGAGACCATGAAAAAACAAAATAAAACAAATAGTCTTACTTCACTCTTAGTTCTTTCTAAGAGTTCTTTCTAATGATTCCATAGTTCTTTCTCTGGATATGGCTGGCATTTACCATCATGAGTCCTTTGGAGTTGTTTTGGATCCTTGCATTTCAGAGAAAGGTTAAGTGTATCAAATCAGTCATCACACACTGTGGCTATTTTTGTGAACAATGTTCTCCTGGTTCTACTCATTTCACTCAGCATCAGTTCATATAAGTCTTTCCAGGATATTCTGAAGTCTATTTGTTCATCATTTCTTATAGCACAAGAGTATTCCATTACATTCATATACCACAACTTGTTCAGCCATTCCCACACTGATGGGTATCCTCTCAGTTTCCAGTTTTTGACCACCACAAAAAAGAGTTGGTATAAACATTATTGTACAAGTGGATCCTTTTCCTATTTTTATGATCTCTTTGGGATATAGCCCTAGAAGTGGTATTGCTGGGTCAAAGAGTATGCATATTTTATAGCCCTTTGGGCATAGTTCCAAATTGCTCTCCAGAACTGTTAGATCAACTCACAGCTCCACAATGAATCAGTGTTCCAACTTTCCCACAGTCTCTCCAACATTTATCATTTTCCTATTTTGTCATGTTAGCCAATCTGATAGATGTGATGTGGTACCTCAGAGTTGTTTTGATTTGTTTCTCTCTAATCAACAGTGATTTCTCAAGACCAAACAGAAAACATACAAACTAGAGAATCAGCTAGAATGTTGACTTTAAATAAAAATTTAACTTAACACCTAACCTCCCTCCACCCTTCCAAACACACACACACACACACACACACACACACACACTGATAATAGCTTACTTTCCTTTTAACTACTTTCTGATATATATTGTACAAGTATTACCCATTTTTATGGATGGAGAAACAAGCTCAGGAATGTTGTGTCTTGCCTAAGGTCAAAGAGATAAGAAGCAGATAGAAGTGTGGTAGTCATACCCAATAATAAGCAAGGAAAGAAGAGGAGTTAAGTCAGAACCAATGACAATGATTTTTGGATATCTTCCGTCTTTGGAGAAGTTATGCAGGGTTTGGATTTTGCAGTGGCAGGAAGTGTGGGATGGTAGAAGGCACTGGACTTTTGACAGGCTTGATTGATGATGCATTCATCACTACCTATATGTTAAGGTGAAAAATAATTTTGTTTTGGAAACTTCTGCTGTCTGTGTTCTACCAGACATTTTGTTAAGGTTTTGCCAACCATGCAGGATCTGTTTTCTTCTGTGCTCTGGAAGCTTATATTTAAGTGACAATGAATATTTTTGATAACTTGGATTCTGTCCATTCACCTCCTGGCCTTTGTCTACAAACCAGAGTTTTTTCCAGTGCTTCTGAGGTCACCCTTCCTCCCCAAACTCACCTCACTGTTATCTCTTGCCTCCTGACTGAAGTCCTCGGGCCTTACCTTCCCCTGCTTCTCCTGCTATGATGTGGACCTTCTGGGTCTCATAATATGTGACATTGCCACCTACCATATAGTTGGGCCTTAAGGGAAGATCGTAAACAGTCAAATTATTACCTCCCTCAAATTATTTCCTTCCAACCAAAAATTCTTTGTTAGACTCATTCCTTTATAATTGATATGCTCTCACTCTCATATTTTCTTCATCCCAGTAGTTATAAATCTTCAACTGTTGATGTAGAAACCCCATTATCCATTTGCAACTGCCCACTCCATTGCTATTATCCTCCTTAATCCTCCCCCTCCCCATCCTGCACTGTCTCACTTCAGATCTATCTGTCCATTCTTATATGTTCTCTTTAGTGTCTGATCCACAATTAACACACTCACGTGCATCTTAAATTCATCCTTTCTCACTTCTTCCATCTTTTGGCTCTCACTAGACCTGGTTCCCTCCCAATGGCACAGAATCCATGGCTGCCTTTCCAACTCTGGTTATACAGTTCTATGTTGAAGTTCAATTTCCCATAACTCATACTCTTAGACTCCCTTGTCACAGTGAGGGGAATTAGAATAGTCCTTGCCTCCCTCTACCCCATGTCCACTTTTAGACTCTCCCTTTACCACATCACTCAGAAATTTCTACATTGAGCTTCATGCCATTTGAATTTACCATCCAATCCAGAAATTTAGGGCCCTTAGCTATAGACAGCCAGTCTATTCTTTTTTCCTCAATGGGTTCAATGCCTTACTCAATAGTAAAGTTTTCCAAAATCCTGCTCTCCTACTAAGAGACTCCAGTTAACATACTGATACTCCCTCTGACAACCCAAGTTCCTAAGCCCTAAATCAGTGGTTTTCAACCTGTGGGCTATGTTCAATTTAAATACATCTTGCATATCAGATATTTACATTGCAATTCATAACAGTAGCAAAATTACAGTTATGAAATAGCAATGAAAATAATTTTATGGTTGGGGGGTCACCACAACATGAGGAACAGTAGTAAAGGGTCACAGCATTAGGAAGGTTGAGAGGCACTTCCCTAAATCGGTTCAATTCCCATAATGTACTCCTCCACTTTATCCAGTTACAGAGAGATAGTCTTATGCATAAGATACATACACACCCATAAATGTTCCACTTGCATGTTAATGAACTCCTAAATTCCACTATGTGATCATGATCTTTGAGGACTTCATCTTCCCCTGGGCCTTATGACTCAACTTTGTTCTTCATCCTCATCATGACCTTCAACCCATTCCCTCCTCACTTCTTTCCAAGACCATCACTCCTGCATTAACTGTGCTTTCCTTCCTTCCTCAGCTTCAGCCCTTAGTGAATTAGTTTAACTATTTTAACCTTGTTTGCCTTCTTTGCTCTTATTTATGTGCTGCTGAGCAGAGATGGTGAAAATCACAGAACCATGCTGACTGGGTCCACTACACATTTATATTATAGCATCTCAGCTGTACCTCAGTGCAACAAGGCAACTCTTTTGTTCTTCCATTATCAGTTCACTATCACATTCATCAAACAGCTATTCCAAATATTTTCATCTCTTTTCAAGTCTCCCAGAAT
Organism: Pseudocheirus occidentalis; assembly: GCA_028646575.1. Taxonomy (NCBI): domain Eukaryota; kingdom Metazoa; phylum Chordata; class Mammalia; order Diprotodontia; family Pseudocheiridae; genus Pseudocheirus; species Pseudocheirus occidentalis. The sequence continues at coordinate 170,894,328 of CM053600.1, forward strand.
AACTTTTCCCCTAAAGCTCAGCTGAGAACCTCATCTCATGCTTCACTGAAAAAAATGGAGGCCAGTCACCAAGAGCTCCTGTTTCTCTTTCCCTCTTTTCACATTACCCGTATATCTTCTTCCACTGGCTCGTCCTTTACCTCTGTCTCCCACGAAGATATGCTTTTGCTTCTAGCTATTTTCTCCACTACCATCTTCCTCCATCACTCACATATCTAATCTTTTGCTGTCTACCTGATTCTACTGTGTTGTCTTCAAACACATTTATGTTTCATCCATCTTTAAAAAAATCATCACTTAGTCTTACTATCCTTACCAGCTATCATCCCATTTATCTTTCCTTCCTTTCTCAGGTTAACTCTTTCAGAAAGCCATTTATACTCAGTGTCTCCACTGCCTTTCTTACTACTTCGAAACCATTGGCAATCTTATCTCTATCTTTATTATTCAACTGAAACTGCTTTTTCTGAAGTTTCTAGCAATTTCTTGATTGTCAAATTGAATGGCTATTTCTCAATTGTTCTTTTGGATGTCCCTGTAAATGTTGTCACCATCATACAAGCCTTTCCCTAAATATTCTCTCTTCTCTATGTTTTTATGACACTGTTCTCATTTCCTATGTGTTTGTTGATTCCTTCTTGGTCCTCATTGCTGAGCCTTTATTCATGTCATGGCCACTAACTATGAAGTCCCCTAAAACTCTGTCTTGAAGCCTCTTTGCTGTTCACTCCATATTATCTTGCTTGGCAATCTCATTGGCTTCCATGGTTTCAATGATCACTTCTATGCACCTTTTCTCAGATATGTATATCCAGCCCTAATCTATCTTGAGCTTCAGTCTGACATCACCAAGTGCCTTTTGAACATCTTAAGTGAGATGTCATATATGCATCTCAAAATCTACATGTCCAAAACAGCACTCAGAAATTTTCCACCCAAACTCTTCCTTCTTCCCAACTTTCCTATTACTGTTTAGGGTACCACCGTCCTCCTAGTTACCCACATTCAAAATATTAGTAGCATCCTCAACTCCCCACTCACATTTATCCCACATATCTAAACAGTTGCCATATCTTGCCTTTTGTTCCCAGTATCTCCCATAAGCATCATCTTCTCTCTGTTCACAGAGTTGCCAACATCATTCAGCCCCCCATCACCTCCTCTTTGGATTACTGTAATACCTTTTAGTTCTCCTTGCTTGAACACTCTACCACTACCTTCTACTCAGATATTTAAGTGATTTTCAGAAAGCATAACTTATACCCCCCCATTCAATAAACACTAGTGGCTCCGTATTATTTTCAGAATCCAATATAAAATCCTGTATTTGGCTTTTAAAATCTCTCACAACCTGGCCTCTTTCTATTTTTCATGTTTTTGTTTGTTTGTAGACTTTACTACCCTCCACATAATCTATGCTCTATCTACACTGGGTTAGGTGCTGTTCCTATCATGCAAGACTCCATCTTTCTACTCTGTGCCTTTCATTGGCTGCCCTCAGTACAAGGGGGGGGGGCTCTCTTTCCTCACCTCTGTCTCCTGACTTCCTTCTAAATAACTTCAATCCCACCTTCTGCAAGAGGCCTTTTCCACACCCTCCTGTGTGACCTGGGCAGTCAGTGGAGCCTGTAGTTTGGATCTTCAGTACTTTCTGTGATGGAGATGGTTGAGTCGATCCTTGACTTCCTGATTATCATGCTATTCTTACTGCTTCAAAGGTTCCGAAGCTGCTACTGGGCCCCCAGCCAGACAGCCCAGGTGGGCCGGACTCATCACTGCCCTCTTGATTCTTCTGCCACTTGAATGCCTCCTCAGACCAGCATGGTCTGCACCAGTCCCACCACCTGCCTATGCCATCCCGAGGCCCCCATCTGTGAGTTAAGATATACATGGTAGCCAGGACAATAGCATTGAGGCCCAATATCTTCTCCATCATTGGCCCTAGGCACCCTTGGGCTGTAGTTGGCTTGCTTCCCTGAATTCCATCAACAGACTACTATGTTCTCTCTTGTCCAACCTCTGTCTCCTTCATTTTTGAGAAATTTGAGAAAACAGTAGCAAATTTTTTCTGACATTCCGTTCTCTGGTGTAATGTTTTCTTTATGTGTCTGTAGGCCTTGGTTGGGTACTGGCTTGGGAGATTAAAGAAATTTTAGAACTTAAAAAAAGAGGCCTTTTCCAAACCTCTTCTACCCATCACTGCTAATGCCTTCCCTCTACAACTGCCTGTCATTTACATTGTGTATATTATCATATATTATGTAGATACATAGTTATTTGCTTGTTGTTTCCTCCACTAGTATCTAAGTTCCTTGAGGAAAGAAACAGTATTTTTGCCTTTCTTTAATATTCAGGGCTTAGCATATTACCTGAAACATAGTAAATGTGTTAAATGATTGACTAATAGCTTTTACTTATGTGGTGAGAGACAGACAGGAGTTGGAGAGGTGGGGAGATAAAGAAAGAGAAAGAGGAAAGAGAGAGAGAGGGAGGAGAGAAGGAAGAGAGGGAGAGAGAAGAAGAAGAAGAAGAAGAAGAAGAAGAAGAAGAAGAAGAAGAAGAAGAAGAAGAAGAAGAAGAAGAAGAAGTAGTAAAGAGACGGAGAGGGAGAGAGAGAGAGAGAGAGAGAGAGAGAGAGAGAGAGAGAGAGAGAGAGAGAGAGAGAGGGAGAGGGAGAGAGAGAAACACAGTGTAATGGATAGAAAGCCAGCTTTGGAATTGGGAAGACCTATGTTCAAGTTCTGTCTTTGAAAAAGAATCACAGATTTCAAGAATTAGAAATCAGAGTCACTCTAGTCTGACTAATACATGAAAAGAATTCCTACTAAAACATAATACGGGTCCTTCCAGACTCTGCTTAGTGTCCTCCAAGAAAGAATGATTCACCCCCTGTCAAGGCTAGTCTGTCTGGTTTTGGATTGCTCCAATTATTGGAAAGATTTTTTTCCCCCTGATATCAAGCCTTACTTTGCCTCTTTTAAAATTTGACCCATTCCACCTGGTTCTAACCAGCAGGGCCCAAAAAAGAAATCCATATGTCTTCCTGATACTTGAAGACAGTTACTATATCCATATTGTCTTCTCTTCTCCAGGATGAATATTCCTGGTTCATTCAGTTGGTTCTTATAATACATTGACTCAAGGCTGTTCATCTTCCTGGTTACCCTTTTCCGTATACTTTCTAGCTTAGCAATGTCCTTTTAAAACTCTGTTGTCCATAAATGAGTACATAGTAGCTTTGACTGTGACACACCCTCTCAGTCCAACAAGCAGATCTACATGATTATATGGATGAGTTACTGATCTGCCTTGTTGGGGGGAACTTTCATATTTAGACTTATGGATGAAATCATAGCTAAAGAACATATACATATACATATATGTGCGTGTATATAGGTATATATGCAATTGTATATATTTGACAATGTGTACATACATACATATATTTACATATATACAAACCTATATATACACATATACAAACCTATGCATACATATTTAAACTCCTATATATTCATGTATACACATATATTTATGTGTATACATATATTTGAGGTATAAAATAATTGGTAGCAAAGAAATTTAGTTTCACATATCAAATATCAGAAAATTGAAAAACTATTGTAAAAATTGACTCTAAATCTCTTTCAAGTTACAGACTTTACATAATAATACATAAAACACTGATTGTGTTGTGAATCAGTGCAAAATTCTTAACCCTCTTTATTCTGTTTCCTTTATTAACTTATTCTTGTTACAAGATCTTCTTTCTAGTCTTAATTAAATTTAAATCATATTAAGGTTGCAAGTGTGTATATTAAGTGGGATTGACTTAGTATATTAAATAGAATCTTTAAAATATATTTTTCTTAAAGTATGTTTCATAATTGAAAGTAGGAAACCAACAATGTGGTTTTGTGGTAAATAAAGAAAGGCTTTACTTACTAGGTGAGAGGAATTGAGAGCATTAAAGGCAAAATGAAGCATCAGGATGACAAGTGAAAAAGGAAATGCTGTGTCTTTGAAATAAACTTGGAAGCCAGAATCATGAAGTGAAAAGGATCTGAGACTCCAAAGTTGTCTCAGACCTGCTAATTACTATCTCAGTGACCTGGGGCATCAAACTTAATCTAGACTTAAGTTTCCTCATCTTTATAATGAGTCTTGGACTAGATTGCTTCTTACATCTTTTCCAACTCTAAATCTGTGATTTCATGATCTCTGATCCTATATCTATGTTAAAATTGAAAAATTTTCCGAGGAAAGATATTTCATTATAATTACTGAATATTTGTCACCTCATTTCCATAAATCTTGTCACAAAATTAACTGGACCAATAATTTTGAGTCATGTCTCTCTCTTTTTGATTCTATCTGGAGTTTTCATGGCAAAGATACTAGAGTAGTTTGCCATTTCCTTTTCCAGCTCATTTTACAGATTAGCAAACTGAGGCAAATAAGGTTAAATGAGTTGCCTGTGGTCACACAGTCAGTGAGTGTTTGGGGCCAGATTTGAACTCAAGCCTTCCTCACACCATGCCTGGCACTCTATCTAATATTCCACCTAATAGCCCTCATTATGTGTACATGGCCAGCAAAATATTCTTATACTAATGAGGCTTACAAAATATTTAGAAATTTCTTTTCCATCTGACACACCACAGTACCCAGTAAGACCCTGATCCATGATTTTCATAGTCCTATAATTAATGCCTTCTCTGGTCTATAAATGATTGAATGCTGTAAACTTCCACAATTGTGGAAAGAGTGGCCTCATTCATAGATATCAGTGGGAGTGAGACACGTGGAGGGAACTCACCTGCCCTCTGGCATTGTAAAGGTCCTTTTAAGAAGTGTTTAGCTGCTCACTTCTAGTTGAAATGTCTCTGCCAGACAGGCCAATCAGTTGAGCTCTCTGGGCCCGTTCCTCCATGCCACTCCACTCCTGACAACCAGGGCAAATTCTCTCTTGATTCCCTTGTGGGAATCAAGATTCCCTCTCTTCTATACTGCCAGGATTTATTTTCCTTCTAGTCAGCTTCACTATTTCTACTCCCTGGATTTACTCCCTGCTGGGTTCAATGTCTCATAGTGGGGAAATTGTTATTCTTTATTTTTCATTTTCAAATGAGGATGATAATATTACATATTGGGGTGAAAGTGGATGATGTGAGATTTTTGACTTGCATGTGAATTGGATTTAAGTGAGGCAGAGTTGCACAAGGTCGTCAGCCTCAGTCTCTCTTTCAAGGTCATCAAACTCCACTGGCTAGACAAAAGTCAAGACAATTGGTGACAGCCTGGTATGCATTGGATGACCAAGGCTAAACACTCCATAGCACCTACTTTATAGTCTCCTTTATAGCTGTTGGAAAAAATTGTTCTCATCTGCACACTTGCCAGGGGAGAGTATCGTATGCTTGGGTTCCACATTCCTCTAACTCACCAATGGTTTGAGGCTTCTGGCTGCTCATGTTACAGCTTCTTGGCGTCACAGGTGAGAGTGGAGTGGATAGCAATGGTGATCAAGCAGCTTCCACAAGTGTTCACCCCGTAGAAGTCAGTCTTCCCCGAACACAGATACATCACTTATACATCTAGTAGCTCCATTGCAAAATACCATGGATAATTCAGGTAAGGGAGAAAGAAGTCACTTCACTTCCCCCCTTGTCCTTTGAGGTGTGAGGGGAGATATGAAGAAGAGTTTCTTTTTAGGAACAGATGTCTTCTCTCCTGTTTCTGTTCCTGCATTTCTGGACTTTTTAGCTTTCACATCAGTAAACTTCTCACCCTTGAGATGCCTTTGTCCATGTGTCTCCCTCCGCAACTGGGGCATTTCTAGCCGGGGTCACCATTTAAGGAAGTTTCCAGGCCATTCATGCTCACCTCTCTCCCATAACATTCCTGACTCTCCAGTTTTTTTCACATTGCCTCCAAGCAGGTACTCCCACCTCCATTCCCAACATTTTTCAGTTAAGAATGACAGATCCTCATGGGTAAGGACATTCTTTTTTATGCCTTGATATATATTCTTAGAACTTAACTGTCTCTGACACACAGAAAGCAATGAATAAAAGCTTGCTCTCTCTCCCTTCCCCCCCATCTCTGTCTGTCTCTCTGTCTCTGTCTCTGTCTTTCTCTCTGTTTCTTCCTAGAAGACTCTTCTCTAGACTGCCAGGGGTTAATCTTAAAGTTCTCCTGCCTTTATTTTCATTAAATCTGGTGAGCTAGCTTTTCAAAGATTACTCTTCAGCAAATCAATTGTAAATTACTCTCCAATTCCATCAGCAAAAGCTTTCCTGTCAATAAAGGGGCAACAGAACATATGCATATCTTAGAACTTATCTTAACACATTGATATGTGTTTAATCTCTGTCACCTGCCTTTTTACATGATTTCATGAACTAGATAGGGAGAAAATCAATTAATCCTGGATGTCCCTACCAGTTCTTACCCCTTCCCCCCACTATGAAATCACAGGCTTGATCTAAAAACCTTTTTCTCTAATAAAACTTTGTACTCTTGGGACAAGCAAATCATGTTGACTCTGACAGAACCTTTTGGGCTCCCAAGAAGGGATCATAAGGAGCTTCCTTTAGAAATCCTCAAAAGTCCTAGAATTGGCCAAGAAGAGGTTAGTTGGAGACATGAGTTTCCCTTAGGAAGGTTATATCAACTTCAATAAGACTGGGGATTTTAGTACAGTCCCCTGACTTAGTAGAGAAAGCAGAAATAGACTGGAGAGTAGAGTCCCACATGTGCCAGAGAAAAAAATCTCAAGGGGGTGATAAAGACTTTCCCCCTTACTTCACTTAAGGGAGTGTTTGCCAGTGGTTAGGGGATGAGGAAGACGAGAAAGGCACAATCCCTGATTCCAGAGGCCTTGGAAATTATATTGCCTCTGGTATCATGGTGAGATGAAGTATGCCATCTGGGAGGGAGAGTGACAAATATGTCCTGAATCCTATCTCATCTGTGAAGAAGAAAATTCAAATTGTGAGTAATAATAAAGATGAATTAATCAGTCAGTAAGCATTGACTAAGAGCTTATTATGTACCAGGCACTATGCTAGGAACTGGAGATAAAAATACAAAAATGAAAAAATCCCTACTCTCAAAGATCTGTATTCTATCAGGGGAGATCTATGAGTAAACCTTTGATTAAAAAGTACTTATGAAATAAATACCAGATACTTTCTATTTTTCAAGTAGATAGGGCATTGACATCTGAAATGATCAGGAAAGTTTGTCCAAAATGGTAAAACACATTCTCCCATTTGCTGAGCAGAATGTTTCACATTTTTCCCCTTTGAGAACAGTTTCCTCCCACCCAAATATTTTTAATAGACTTAAGATCTGGAGTTATGAGAAATTTTTTTCTTACTTCTTTCCATTTTCCCTTGAGAACTCTGTGTTGTTGGTAGTGGGAGTAGAGATTAGATTCTCCTCCTCAACATGCCAACAAATGGGGCAATTGTGTACCCTTAACTCAATATCTACTGTCAAACAAATATTCCATCTGTCATCTTGTGAAAACATTTCTCATTTATGTCCCTAGCTACCTTTCCTCTCTCAATGTGAACATAAGCGATCAGATTTTAGAAAACTCAATTCAGAACACAGGGACCAGGAGGAAACTATAAAGTTCTGAATATTTGAAAACTTGTGACTAGGTTCCATGTTTATAATGTTAAAAATGGAGAAAAAAGGTTTGGGAACTACAAATAAAATTTCCAAAGGAACTCAAGCTAGAATGTTTCTAGAAGCTGAGAGAGTGGCTTTATAAGGAATAAATTTTAGTACTTGTAAATAAGAGTTGTCAGATTCTATAGAAAACAACACATAAAAATATTGTATATATAGGGAGAAATCAGATATGTGGCTAATACAGCAATAAAAACAAACAAACAATGTACTCCAGCCTGAAATTTTCATTCCTGCAGCTTAATGGCAATTGGTTGTTAAGACGCAAACTGGAAAAGCAATAATTAGAAGTTAGCACTCAGAAAGGCAAGGTTTTTAAGACCCCAATTCTATCTCTTAATATATTTGTAACACATGTGCTCCTTCAGAGTGAAAACTAGGGGAGAAATGCTTTCTCCTGGTAGTGACCCTCCAACCAACAAGCCTTATTGGTCTTGCACTACATAGCATCACCCTAAATCATCATGCCCCTTTTGGGGGCTGAGCCTCCTACACTACCCTGCATCTTCTCAGGGATTTGGGGGTCATTATTTGTTTCAGGAAAACTTGGACCAGAATCTTTGGGGCAAGACTAGACTGTGTCTTGACATGATTATACCTAACTTAGGTATACTATTTTGTGCTCTGCATCCCTTTATTTCCCCAACCTCTATTAGCTCTGGATACCAAAATTCCTAGTTAGGTCTCTGGTTTCCTTACTAATTCAGGGAGTTAATTCAGAACCCAGAGACCGGAGCAAGCATTTTGGCAAAATCTCTCAAGAAGAAACACTCTGACCTCCAGGAAGACAGTCCCTTGGCTTCTGCCTTGGCCTTGTTCTTTTTCCTCTTAAATTGGTTAGAGGAGGACCTTGCAAGCTATGAAGTGTCCTAAACGTCCCATTGGTTTTCTAACATCATATCATGGGACAGAACTGTCCAGTGACAATGTCGGCATTGGGAACCTAGAAGACATTGGATGTAATGTGGGGAGGCAGATTTATACTTCCAAAAAAGTTCAGCATAAAAGTTACAGCATGTTTAAGAACTTTATGAATGATTAATCAATGGGAGAAAAGGACTTCTTATATCTAGAAACTGCGTCATCCCTTTGCCATATATGTTTTTTAAGCATGAACCCACTTTCCCTTGAATTATGTATATTTTGGTGGTAAAATATGTGATAGAATTTTTGGGAAATGCTGAATTTCATTTGGGAAATGCTGAAATATCAATTGTCCTGGCTATGCCACCTTAAAAACTCTTTTCTACAGTTCAAGTCTGGCTGACATGATTATGGCAATCAGTACACTAACTGGGGGCTTGTGTTATGGTTTTAGAAATAAAAGCCCCAACCACTTAAGGATACCTCTAGAACCTGGAGAGAATGGAGTAGTTGCCTTCTGGAAACCCAACCTGGCAATGCAATTGAAGAGTCGGGAGAGATCCAAGAGTTAATCTATGTTATAGAGAGAGGGCATATTCTCCATACTAGCAGTGAATATTATTGTTGCCAGGGGAATAGTATGGTCTAGGGCCTAGGAACTGCCAGCATAGCTTTCTTCTTGTTGCCAGTGAAGACTGACAGAGTGGTGCTTTCATGGTAAATAAGGCAACCAGATTTTTAGGGAGGTGCATGATAAGCCTGGTATACCTTCTCAGATATGATTAAAAAAATCAAATGAAAGGGTATTTATTGAGTGAATAAATGAAAAGCTCATATAATTACCATCCTGTTATTTCTATCCTTTCCTAAAATTTAGGGTTCAAACAACATTAACAATGAGGATTTCTGAAAGAAAATTGTGAAGTGAGTAGAAGTCTTCATGTAATGTGATGCCTTAATGTAAAGCACAGAAAAGAATTATAACCAACTAGAATCAATGAGATTAAGTAGAGCCCTTTAGCTATTTCTCAACTACAGTTACTGCTTGATTGCCTTTCCTGAACCAATGGAATCTTATTCAATACTATCCTCTCCCTTTTCCATCTCAATTAATTAAACAGGAATTATTAGGTTTTTAGATTTACAGTTAGAAGAAATCTTGGCAATCATCTAGTCTGATGCCCTCATTTTACAGATTAGGAAATTGAGGCAAGGAGAATTGATGTCGCATACCCAAAGTCAAAGAGATAGTAAATGGCAAAGACAAAATTACAAAGCCAGTTTGTCTAACTCCAATTCCAGCCATCTTTCCACTGTACTATTTTTTTTCTGAATACAAGGCATTTCTCTCAAGTTGATTATGTCATGATAGGAATAGGAAAGGATAAATCTAGATACATCCAATGTTGGAAAAAGACAAGTGAGATAAAAGACCCAGGCAAATATCATTAATTCAGAGTCTGCAAAGGGACAAGGCTCAAGCTTGGCTGAAGTTCACTTTAATACTAAGATAAAAGAGTTTGCTAATGAAATAAATAACAATCAAAAACACCATTAGTCTGCTCACAGTTTAGTTTTTTAAAAAGAGAAAATTGTATTATTATCATCATTTTTTTAAAAAAGAGAACATATTATAATTAAGGAAACACCTATTTGAAACTATTTGCCCAGTTACATAGAAGCAACTAGTGAACTAATTACAAAAGTCTTTTATTGATTCATTATTGTTTGCCCCAGCATCCTCTAAGAGGCAGCATTTTGTCAGTGGGAATGAAAAGCAAACATGCATTTCTGTAATCAGTACTTTTTATTGATTCAGACAACTAGTTCTCCCAGTTAATCACAATCATAATAGCAACTCCCCCAATAATTTAGGGATCATGGACTAGAGAAGACCTTAGAGACTGTTCAATAAGCTTCTTGTTTTAAAGGTGATGAAGCAGATCCCTAGAGAGAAGTGATTTCTCTCCCATGAAGTATGTATTGATTGGGAAAATGGAAATTATGCCCATGGAAACCATAGCCCAGGTTCAAGGTCACTTGGGCTTTCAGACTGTAATTATTCAACTCATGACAGGGTTCACCCTTCTTTCTCTCCCCCTACTCTCTATTCATGTGGAGGGTTTAAACACTTCATAACATTCAACTATACCAATCCTATGAAATTATCATGAAAAAAATACGTATTTTTTTCTGTCACCATAAGGCATATTTAATTATCTCATATTAATTTATTGTTAGGATTCTTTTAACTATTCCACTAACTATCTGAAAAAACAAACAAAAACACAAGCAAATAAATTCCTGTTTCATAGGTCATAGACCGACTGAATCATAGTCTTTGTATTTCCGGTGTACTTAATTTAATTCTTGATTTCATTGGTTTGGATTTGTCATGTGCTGGATAGGACCATACTTAGTATCAAAAAGACCAGAATTAAAAACCTAATTCTACACTGAATGGCTGTGTAATCATGGACAAGATTCTTAACCTCTTTCAATTTCAGCATCCTAATTTGTAAAACACGGATAATGATGCCAGGAGTACCAACCACATGGGGCTTCTGTGAGGCTCCACTGAGATGATGGACATAAAACATTTTGCAATTTAAAGTGTTGTAGATGTCAATTATTTTCATTGACTGAAACAACTCAAATATCTCCTCATTCCTTCATGAATAAGAACTTTTGGTAGTTACAGTCCAATAATTAAAGACCTACTTCAATGCAAAACCCTGAAATAGAGGAGATTCTGGTTTTCAAAGGAACACAAGCTCTAATATGTCTTTCCCAATAGGAAAGAGTTTGAGTGAAATATGTTAGAAAGAATATTGTACTTGGGATTAGCAATGGATTCAAGCTCTGAGTCTACCACACTTTACTTCTTTGGATTTCAATTTTCCCAGCTCAAATATGAGGTGGTTGGACTAGATGACCTAGTATATATGAGCATCAGTTGAAGAAACAATGAAATTGTTGATTGCAGAAAAGAAGACTTTGGTGAACATGATCACTCTCTTCTAGGATTTAAAGACCTGACACTGAGAAGTTAAACATGACTTAGTCCAAGGTAACAGAATTAGAAATAATGGATGGGAATTTTTGAAAAAGTATATATTTAGAATCGATGCAAAGAAAAGCTTCGTAACAGAGCTATCCACAAGTGGTATAGGATAGTTTGGAGGCAGTGGGTTTCTTTTCAACTGCCTATTGACTTCTTCAAATGGAATGTCTTGTAGATATATTAAAGTCACCATACCCCAAACCAAACTCATTATCTTTCCCTCAAAACCCTCTCTTCTTCTAAACCTACCTATTTTGTAGATCATAGTACCATCCTCCCACTCATTGGGAAATTCAATCTTTATGTCATCCTTGACTCATTACATTCTCTCACTCCCCTATCCTATCAGTTGTCAAGTCTAATATATATATATATATATATATATATATATATATATATATATATATTCTATCTTGAGAACATCACTTACATAATCCCCCTTTGCTCCTTTAATGCTGTCACCCTCTTATTCAGGACTTCATTGCCTCATGCTTGGAGTATTGCGGTAGCCTTCTGGTTGATTACTTTCCTTGAAGTCTCTTTCCAGGCTGGTCCACCAGCTAATCATCTTCCAAAGTGATCTTTCTAAAGTGCTGTTCTAACTGTATCATCCACTCCCCTCTGCCCCCTTATCTGCTTGACAAATTACAGTGGATCCCTATTTCCTCCAAGATGAAATACAGAATCTTTAATTTGATTTTTAAAATCCTTCTTTCCTCTTCAGTATTCTTACACTTTATTCCCCACCAGAAATTCAGTGACATTGGCTTCCTTGTTCTTCCTAGTACAAAGCACTCCATCTTTTGACTCTGTGCATTTTCACTCATTGTTCCCAATGTCCGTCATGCTCTTTTTCCTTATTTTTGCATCTTGGCTTCCTTCAAGGCTTAGCTAAAATCTCATCTTCTGTCTTTTCAAAAGCCTTTATAGGAGAAAGACCTGATAAATAGAAGTATAAATAGAATGATTTTACACACACACACACACACACACACACACACACTAATATGCACATTTGTATCTAGTGGTAGACATCTGTAGGGTGGGTGGGGAGGGGAGGGAAAAAGAAAAAGAAAAGAAATTTACACATTGTTTTACTATGCATTTAAAAGGAACAGCAAGTTGTACAGAATGGATTTGTAGTGTAATGTGCAATCATCTTTTTTTATTATAATGTGTTATAGAAATGCTTGTTTAATTCCATAAATTAAAAATAAAATAAATAATTTTTAAAAAATCCCTCAAGACTAGTGCCTTACATCTAAGATTAACTTATTACCTTCCATCTATCCTGTATGTTTCTTGTAAGGGCATAGCTGTTCACATGTTTTCTTACCATTAGAATGTCAACTCCTCAAAGTCAAGGATTGTTTTTGCATTGTCTTCAGTGCTCAGAACATAGAAAGAGCTTAATAAATGCTTATTTGGCTGATTTACTGTAATGTTAATGGGATTTAAATCTTCTCCACCCATTAATAGATCTCATGTGGAGCCCATTAAGGGAAGCTTGCTTAGGGAAGGTTTGTTTGTAGGAAGTCTTTCACACCTTTTGTTAATTTCTTATTAGGCACTGAGTCATGAGGGTTGTGACACTCTCTCACTCTAAAAAAGGGTATATAAACTCTGAGGTCAGCATTTTGCTTTGGAACTCATTCATTGAAAGAGTGTTCTTGTGATTTGACCAGATGAGACTCTGAGTAGCTGTTAAGGAGCCCCTCAGCTTTGAAAAACCCAGATGTTGGTGCTTCCCTCTCTGGTAACTATGTTTGTATTGCTTTGGTAAGACAGTTGGATCTATCTGTTGATCTGTGCTAATTTCTCAGACAGTTAGACGCCCTGCCTGTTGATCTTTATTTCTCTGCTTGTAGTTTCTCTGTATTTCCTGTGTATTTTCTTCAAAGTTCAGGGTGCTGACTTTTCCCCTGAACTGGTGAATGTAATTTAAAAGGATTGTTGACCCCTTAAACAGCTATCTTTCCTAGTAAAGCTGTTCTAAGGACCTGTGCTAGGAGCCATACTCAGTATGCCAGTGTGGTTGCCACTACACTTACTATTGTCCAAGATATACTTAGTCAAGAATGGACAGGCCACCAGGCAATTATTATTTTATTTTGAAGGCCCCAAGAACTCTGTAAACCAGGTAGGGTTTGCAATTTATATTGGTGAAGTATTGGTGAGATCACACAATCCCAGAAGCCATCTATTCCAGTCTTTTCCTTGAGGCAAACACCTCTACAACATGGTTGAAACTGCTCATATGTATTTGACTTGAATACCTCTAGTGAAGGGGAATTCACTGTCTCCCAAAGGTACTCATTCTATTTTTGTTTAGCTCTAGTTATTAAACAGCTTGTCCTGACATCCCACTTCAATTTGTCTTGTCCACCCATTGCCTCTTTCTACCCTCAGGAGTTGCCAAAAAGTACAAATCTAGTACTGCTTTCATGTGATTGGCCTTAGAATACATAAGTTGATGTATTGTCTATATTGAGAACCATATACAAAACTTGGGAGTCCCATTGACCAGCACCCCTGTTTACCAACTAGATATAATGTATATATGATAATTATAGAGGAGAAGACATGAGCTACAGTGTGGAGGAGGAAAGGCTTCTTTAGAAGGTAGCATTGGAACTTAGTCTCCAAAGAAGCCAGAGATTCTGAGGGTTGGGAGTGGGGAGAGCATTCTAGGCATCAGGGAAAGCCAGTACAAAAGCAGAAAGTTGTGAATCACAGTGTTGTATGTGAGGAAAAGTAAGGAAGCCAGAATTTCTGGAGCATAGATTACACAGAAGAGAACCATGTATAAGAAGGCTGAAAAAATAAGACAGTGCCAATTTATAAAGAATTTTAATTGCCAAACAGAGGCATTTATATTTATATTTATGTTTATATTTATATTTATATTTGATCTTGGTGGTAATTAGGGAGCCACTGGAATTTATTGACTAGGTAGGTAGCATGGTAACAAGCAAACCTGCACTTTTGGAAAATTAAATTAGTACCTATAAGGAGAATAGGTTGGAAGGGGGAAGAGACATGGTTCTGGGAGAACAAATAGGAGGCTGTTATAATATTCTAGGTCAGAAGTGACAAGACTGGTGCATGGACAGTGACTATGTGGATGAAGAAAAAAAAGCTAATTTCTGAGATATCACATGGGGAAAGAAATTATGAGATTCAGTGATAGGTTAGTTATGTGGGGTAAATGGTAATGAGGATGATGCTAAGGTTGTGAACTTAGGTGACTGGAAGGATAGTATTAGAGAAGTTTGGAAGACAGGTGAGTTTAGGGGAAAAGATAACTGGTTCTGTTTTGAACATGTTGCTTTTAAACTGCCTGTGGGCATTAAATTTGAAATGTCTAAGGAGCAGTTAGTAATGTAGGGTTATAGCTCAGGAAAGAAAATAGTGACGGACATATTGATGTTGGAATCCTTTGTATGGAGATGACAGTTGAATTACAGATGTTGATAAGATCACCAAATGAGAAACTATATGTAGAGAAGAGGGGGTTCAGAAAAAAGCCTTGGTAGAAACCTATAATTGGTGAATATCATATGATATCCAAGCAGAGAAACCTTAGATGGAGTGCTCGTGTAGAGAACTAAGAGAAAGCAATTATGAAAACTCAGAGAGAGGAATAGCCACACTGTGAAAAACAATATCAAAGAATGCAGAGGGATCTAGAAGAATGAAGCTTGTAAAAAGACTATTAGTTTTGACAAAGAGATTGCTAGTAAGGTTGGAAAGAGAAGTTTCAGCTCAATGAGGTTGGAAGTGAGAATGCTATGGTTTTAGGCAAGAAGGAGAAGCGGGGAAGTGGAAGTTTTCATCTTATTGTTTCATCCTGTTTCTCTCCCATCCATCATGCTAACGATAGCCTTATGAGAGAAGGATGGAAGGACATCTTTTCAAAGTGTACATGATGTTTTATTTTGACAGATCAAATCAGGCAGACAATAGGAAAGCTTCAAGTTGGTCTTCATTGAAATTCAACCATATCTTTCTAAATAAGACTTAATAATATCAGATATAAAAGTTGCATGCTCAAGAAATTTAGTAAAAAAAATAAAGCTTCATTATGAAAATGTGCCTTACCTCCAAGTTGAAGAAAAAAAACCCATGGAAGACACCCTTGCTGAGATGAATCTTCTAGGATTGCTTCCCAGAATTGATGTGCTCTTCATCGAGTTATATGATGTGCCAAATCCAGGTAGAGTGCAAAATATTGTAGGCTGAAAAGGATCCCATTCAAGTGAAGAATTATCTTACCCAAACTTTCTTGGTCTATCCTTATTTCTACACAGAAAAGAAAAGTATGAGACGATGTGCATCCTAAAGATGAAAATGAGTAAGGATGCCACTTTCCATTCCATAACATTTCTCTAGTTCACAAGCTAAAGAATTGTGGGAAAAATGATTCCCCCAAGGCCCAAGAAAGGTCAGAAAGTTCAGTGGTTCTCTCAGTTTTATATGAAAAGTTAACTTTCCATCCTCAGCCACAGACAGAGAAATATTAAACTTACATAGCACAGCACAATTCCAGATATATGCTTCATATTTCAAAATGATGACATCTCCTTTTAGGTTATTTTTAAAGGCCACTTTGGGTTATTCTTCCCAGATTCAATTCAGTTTCATTAATGAGAAAATAAAATTAGGGTCATTGCTCCAACCCTAGGTAAGCAAAGGGCTATTTCTAGATTGGGAAATCAGGCTGCTGGTAAATCAGACTGGTTCTTGAAAGTATCATTTCCTAGTTGTAGGAGTTTATACTACATTGTCAAGAACATCGTCCTTAATACAAATGAGGGAATGTGGTATAATGGATGGAATGTTGAAGTTGGAACAGTGAGACCTGGGTTTGAATCTTGTCTCAAACACTTAGTAGCTGTGTGATTCTGGGCAAGTCATTTACCACTTATGTGACACTAGTCATACCACTTATTCTCACTTAATCTCAGTTTCATCTATAGAATGGGAATGATAATAACAGTTACTTCATAGGATTGTTGCAAGGACCAAATGAGATGATATAGCTAGCATTCATATAATGCTTTTAAGTTGTGCAAAGCATTTTATGTTATCTCATTTAAATAATATTAAATGATATACCTTATATGACATTAAACATTATTCAGATGATGTACTTTGCAGTCCTTATGGCCATAGATTTACAGTTGGAACTTACGTTAGAGGTCATCGCAAAGGTAGCTAAGAGACTCAGTAGATGGAGCCCTGGGCTTGGTGTCAGGAGACCTTGACTGTATTACTATGGGAAAGTCACTTACCTCCTGTTTACCTCAGTTATTTCAACTGTAAAATTGGGATTATAATAATACCACCTCCCTCCAAGAGTTACTGTGAAGATGTTATGAGATAATATTTATAAGATGCTTACCACAGTGTCTGCCATGTAGGAGGTATTCTCTTCTCCTTCATCTAATCCAATTCCATCATTTTACAGATGAAGGAATTGAGTCTCAGAGAGATCAAGATAACAGGGGTCACCTAGAGAGTGTTAAGACTCAAACTCATTTCTCTGACTCCAAATTTTGCATTCAGCTCACTACATCATGCTGCCTATTAGTTGTTACTAAATCCAGGCTGTTGGAAAGAGCTCTAATATATCATATAGAACAAGTAATGAATTGGACTGAATATTCAGTCATTGTTGCCAATGTGAACAAACAAACAACAAAAATATCCAAGCTCTTTTCTCTAGATGGTGCTCAGTAGAGATGAGTTATAGCACAGACAGGACTGTATCATGTTTTCCAGAACTTTGGCAAAATTTTTTTTCCTTATGCATGTGACACAAGCTGGATAGGACATGTGAAGAGTGATTACTTTCCCCTAGGGCACAAGATTTCTCCTGTGGACACAATAGAAGATTTGTCTTTCTTTCTTATGGGAAATGAAAGGAGATGGTTTTTGCAGGGCTGTTTACTTCATAATATAAAACTAAGAATTCATTTTTCAAAGATGATCCAAAGTAAATACCAAGTTTTATGAAAGGCAGATGAACACTTTCCTGTAACACTCACCTATCTGGGACTTAGACTTCTGGCAACTTTTACCTACTTGGAAAATAGCCAAGCCTTGGGAAGGAAGCAAAAGGTGTTATGCATGAGTCAAAATAAAGTTCATGTACTTAAGTCATAGTGAACCCTTTTGACTGCCACTTATGTTTACTTATGCTCTTAAAAATAATTTAAAACATTTTTCAAAGTTCTCAGTTCTAAATTCTCTACCTTCTTCTAGCACCTCCCCATCCATTGAGAAGATAAGCAATATAATAGCAATTACACATGTGAGATACTTCAAAGCATATTTTCATATCAACCACTTAGGAGAAAAAAGCACAAAAAACAAAGTTCACTTAAGTACAAATGAGACTGGTTATTTGATTTGTGAGCCCAAAAAATATTAGGATAACCAAATAGATAAAAATTAAAAAAAAAACTGTATATGTTAATAGCAATGAAAATAAAAAGATGGGACCAAGAAATTAGAATAGATCCAAGATTTCAAAAATTTTAATTATGTCACAAGATCTAAAGTAGGGGAAAATAATTCTACAAATTTTAATAAACATTGATGGTATTATACTATATATACTATATATGTATAATACATATATAGTATAGTATATAGTATATATATTATATATACATATATACTATAGCATATAGAATCATTGATATTTAAAATAATGCTGAATAAGCAGAAGCAGGTTGAACTATGTCTGGTAAACTCTATTGAAAATGGAACAGGTCCACACACACATATAAATAAACTTTAATACAGATTTACATCAAAATGATTTTTTGAAAAAATGCTATTTTTAAAAAAGCTTAAGTATTCAAAATTATTTGTTTTACAAGGTTCTAGTAAATATTAGGATAAAGTTGACTGATTTTTACCTAAACAGG
The DNA here is from genome assembly GCA_028646575.1 of Pseudocheirus occidentalis. NCBI lineage: Eukaryota > Metazoa > Chordata > Mammalia > Diprotodontia > Pseudocheiridae > Pseudocheirus > Pseudocheirus occidentalis. The sequence goes on from CM053600.1 coordinate 170,912,898, forward strand.
CCATCCTAGCATCCTTGAGTTAGTGATAAGATGTCCAAATCTTGATTTTTTAAAATCTAAATCTTAGACTAAGTGTGAGAAGTGTTTGAAAGTCATTTTGTGAAGTGAAACAATGCTAGACAGGAAGTATATTCCAATTGGTTGGGGATTTTATTATACCCCATGCATTTTATATGAAATCATCAAGTTAGTTGGAATTGAATAATTCCAGAAATTGGAGTAAATGTGACTTTATACCTGAGAATGAATCACTGGGCTCAAGAATGAACCTCATTTTCAGTCTTAGGTTATCTTTCAGTTCTCTCCTTTTTCCCTTTGGCAAGAAAAGGACTTTGCAAATTCTAATGGGTCTGGGAGATTTTGGACTTCACATCTTCTCATCAGCATCCTCACAGTGTTCCCCTGGGAAAGCAGTGACTGATTATTGCATCTGCACTGGGAACTGAGGACAAATGGGATGCAATTCACTGTGCTTGAGGGGCGCTTCTTTGAAACTCCACAAATGGGGGAAAAGACATCCAGTAACCAAGAACTTTGAGTTGTCCTCTGGCTACATATGCCTTCTAAGCTTGAGCCCACTTTCCCCAAATCTCTGTATGTGCTTGTGGGAGAGTCTGTCACAAACTTTGGGGAGTATTTTTTGCACCAACTGACCATAGCATATGCTTCTTTTGAAAAGATGCCTAAGGTTTACTGACAACAAGATTCTCACCTTGATGATATTGGAGGAGAGACACACTAGTGGGGGCTCAAGAAGATAGCATTAGAAAATAACACTTGACTCCTTAGGTTTATCTCTAGTACCTTAATAGGTAATTGTAGTCAAGATTCTGGGGATCTGACAGGTCAATTGGAGTTATGATAAAGCTAAGGATGGATTAGAAAAGGTTTTACTTTTTGTATGGGCCAGTTTTAATTTTGTGCTAGAAAATTTGCATGAAACAGAGCATAAGATTCTTGATGACAGTGTTTTATAAATAAAAGAAAATAAAATATTTGTAGAAATACAAAGATGCATAAGCAAAAACATTTATTGTTGAATATATGCACAAAGCTTTGTGCTACATGCAGTGAAGAGATTATATTGATATAGAAACCATAGTCCCTGCATCCATGGAGCTATCTAATTGGGAAGACAATATGTAACCACTTGAAAAATAAATACCAAAATGAGTCAAATAATAATGAACGGAAAAGGTGTTACATGTGATTGATCACTGAAGGATTGGCTTGTGTGATGACTTTAGAGAATCATTGTAGTTTGGAGTTCCCTGAGAAAACTTTATGGAGGTCAAGGAGAAAAACTGGATCCTGAAGTTAAATTAAAGTAACTTTCCTTAAAATCGTCTGTTGATTTTTGTTGTTTATTTGTAAAAATGAGAGATTATGGGCAGAACTAAGCTAATTTCCAGGCTTAGGTAAGTGAAGAAAAAAATATTAAGTTTAACCCTTTTAAAATGTATAAAAACTATACCATCATTTCCTAATGACCCTTAATAATCTGGGCTCATTGCAAAGATGTTCATGTTATTTTTCATGCCTGCCCTAGTTTTGAGGCCTGAATCTGGCACATATACATCTTTTATGTAACATGGAAAGAATTGACAATAGGGAAATGCTATTGACATATTTTTTATAACACAGTTGTATCCTGGAACTTCTGTTTTCTTGGTAACAAGCAACAGATGCATTTTAGAACATGTCCCTTGGTAATTGCAAGAGTCTAGAATTCTTTTTGTTTTTTTCAATTGTGATTACTGTGGAAAAGACCATAAGGTCATTATGTTACTCACTTCAACTTTGAACTTGAACTGAGTAGTTAGTTTTTCAGGACCTTTCATCAGAATTTTTTTCTCATAAAGAAAAAGGAAAAAATAAATCTAAATTTCTGACATTTGGAATTAATGTCATTGCTTGTTGTCCCCCAAAGGAAATGCCACCCATGTCCAAATATTATATTTCTTTCAACTATCATTAGAATGCTTATCCAAAGGATTCTGAGTATTCATTGAATTTATTTAATCTATGTCTAATTTTGTCAACTACATCATCTTAGAGCTGGAAGTGATTGTGACTGCCCTTCTTATTTACAAATGAGTAAATTGAGGCCCAGGGGACTTAAAGGACTTTCCCAAAATCACATGGCTAGTTAATTAATGTCAGAGTTAGGACTAGAATCCACAGCTGCTATCTTCCAGTAGAACACTCCTTCTTTACTGGAAAAATGCACGTCAGGATAGCATCCTACCCAAGAGACTTTGAAAGATGATAACTTCTGGAAGTTATAAAGCAAAAAGAGGGAGAGAAAGGGAGAGAGAGAAAGGAAAGAGGAAGAGAGAATGATAAACAGAAGATAATCTGGAATAATTGATCTTTGTGTAGTGTAATGTTTTCAAAATATTTAAAATGCATTGTATTATTTGATCCTTACAACAACCCTTTGAGGTAGATGCTACAGCTATCTCCATTTCTCAGATGAGGAAGCTGAGCCTCAAAGAGATTACTTGGGTCTGTGACCACAGAGATTATGAGAAAGAAAAACCATGTGGAGAAACATCTTGTAATTCTCTGGAAATAAGGATCAATTATGTCACTTCTGGGTAACCAGATCTTTCGAAATATTTTTACCATGCTTATTTATAAAACAGGTCACTTAGATCATGGCATCCCATCTGCAAAGAGGTCAATGGATTGGTTTCTTATGGTAATCTAGTGAAATATCTCCCTATCAATGATGACAAAGCTATTATGAAAAAGCTATTATGCGTTGTGGTCTTAAAGTTTAATTAGGATCAAACAACTGTGGTATATTAGTTATAAAAATGTTTTTACTTGTGCTTTTAAAAACATGCCTTTTAATTTTCTAATATCACTAGCAGAATAATTCTTCATAACAGAAATTTAGCTCTATCATTTCAGCAATAAATGATAATCTCGGAGGACTCAAGATGAAGCTGCCTACCTACTTCCCACTAAGAAGTAATGAACTTAAAAAGAAGAATATGACATAAACTTTTGGACAGGCCAAGGTGGCAATTTTATTTTGCAAGATTATATGTGTGTGCAAATATTTATAGTAGCTCTTTTTGTGGTGGCTAAGAATTGGATATAAAAGTATGCCCATCGATTAGTATATAACTGTAATGGAATATTATTGTGCTATAAAAATGACAAGCAGGACGATTTCAAAAAAGACCTGGGAAGACTTACATGAATTGATGCAAAGTGAAGTGAGGGATAGGAGGGGGCAGAGCCAAGATGGCGGCATAGAAGCAACAAGGTTTTGTAGCTCCCACACAGCCACCTCAAATACCCACAAAATATGACTATAAACAAATTTTAGGGCTCCAAAACTCACAAAAATAGAGAAAAACACATCTCCCACTGAAGGCAGCTTGTCAGGAAGGGCTCATCACAACATACTGGGAGTTGAAACCAGCCCACCCTGAAATTGACTTGGCCCTGGGGTGGCCAGGAACAGCCACATCTGGAGCCTTCAGGAGAGTGGATCAGCAGTAGCTGTGGCAGTTTCCAGAATTATCAAGCCATAAGAAACAAGGACTAAGTGAAAGGTCAGTGGAACTCAGCTAAATTTGGGGGAGAAAAGTGGTCTGGCTGAACTGCCTCCAGGGCAAGGAAGCAGCCGAAGTGGTGGCCCTGCAGCAGCTTCCCCATGGCTACTTCAGAGCTCTCGGCCTGCAGACTGCAGGGGGGCCAAGTGATCATTCAGAGGCTAAGTGTTCTTGTGTTGTGTGGCCTGGATTTGGATGGTGGTCTTGGGTGGTGGTCCTGGGGTGTGTTTTCAGTGAGCCAAAACTTATGGGGGCTGCAAAAACAAAAACAAAAAAATGGCGGCCTGCCAATAGCTCCAGCAGCTGTGAAAACCCAAGCTATTTGGGATAAAGCTCTCCCCTATGGAAACATAGTCCTACAGAGCTAAAAAAAATCAAGTAATTAATTGACTGGCGACATGAGTAGGCAACGGAAGCAAAGTAAGAACAGCAACTGAACTTTAGATTCCTTCTTGGGGGACAAAAAGGATGAAAGCATGGAACAGGCAAAGACCACACAGTCAGAACTTCCACACCAAAAGCTTCCAACAAACATGAAGATGGCCGACAAGCCACAAATCAGTTTAAGAAGGATTTTGAAAACCAAATAAGAGAAGTGGAGGAAAATTGGGAAGAGGAATGAGAATGATACTGTTAATCAGTAAAAGAGAGTCAACAACCTGACTGAAGAAAATAACACCTTAAAAATTAGATTAAATCAAATGGCAAAAGAGGAGGAGAAGGAGAAGAATGCCTTAAAAATCTGAATTTGCCAGATGGAAAATGAATCTCAAAAGCTTTCTGAAGAGAATAATTCCTTCAGAATTAGAGTGGTGCAAATGGAAGCAAATGACTTTATGAAAAATCAAACAGATCCAAAGAAATGAAAAAAATAGAAGGCAATGTGAAATATCTCCTTGAAAAAACCACTAACCTAGAAAATAGATCCAGGAGGGATAATTTAAAAATTATTAGACTACCTGAAAGCCATGATCAAAAAAAGAACTTAGAAAGCATCCTTCAAGAAATTCTCAAGGAAAATTGCCCTGATATTTTAGTACCAGAGGGCAAAATAGAATTTGAAAGAATGTATTGATCACCTCTTGAAAAAGATCCCCAAAAGAAAACTCCTAGAAATGTTTTAGCCAGGTTCTGGAGTCCCCAGATCAATGAGAAAACATTGCAAACTGTCACAAAGAAACAATTTGAAGTCTATGGAAACACAATTAGAACAACATAGACCTAGCAGTTTCTACTTTAAGGGATCAAAGGCCTGGAATATGATATTCCAGAGATCAAGGGAGCCAGGATTAAAACCAAGAATTACCTACCCAGCAAAATTGAGTATAATGTTCCAGGGGAAAATATGGTCATTCATTGAGGTGGAGGACTTTCAAGCATTCTTGCTGAAAAAAACAGAACTGAAAATAAAATTTGACACTCAAATACAAGAAGCATGAGAAAGTAAACATGGAAAAGAAAACATAAGGAACTTATCTAAGGTGAACTATTTACATGCCAACATTTAAAAACAATAATTGTAACTTATGGAACTTTTCCCAGTATGAGGATATGTGAATGGAATACAAATGTATGTATGTGCATATATATGTGTGTGTATGTATGTATACATACATGTATGTATATGTAGGAGGGTTTATATATGTGTGTGAACACATATCTAAGTATGTGTATATATGAGTACAAAGAGGGCACAGGATCAATTGAATAGGAAGGGATGATACTCTAAAAGGTGAAATTCTGAGGTGGATGGGGATTAGAATGAGAGGAGACAGGGAGAGACAGAATGGGGTTAATCACATATAGAAGAGGCAAGGGATAATCCTTACAATGAAGGGGAAGAACAGGAAGGCAAAAGGGAAAGGGTCAACCTTGCTCTCATTGAAGTTGGCTTCAAGAAGCATCTAATAAGTGCCTACTACATGCAGAGTTAGCCTCTGGGGACACAATGAACCACAAATGAAACAATTCTGGGACTTCATGGAACCAGCTAGATGGTGAAATGGATAGAGCATCACACTCAGAGTCAAGAGGACCTGAGTTAAAATCTTGCCTCAGATACTTACTTTTTGGTGTCTCTGGGTACTTATTTATGTCAAGACTCTGGAAATTACTTGTTTGTGACTCACAACTTTTCTCAGTCTTAATTTCTTCATCTATTAAATAGGGATAATAGTAGCACCTATCTCAAAGGGTGGCTATGAGGACCATATGAGATTGTGTATTTAAGGTGTTTTATGAACTTTAAATGGTATACAAATACTAATTAACAATATCAAGAGTCTAAACAACTTATACAATAATAACAATGTTATAAAGAAACATAACTTTGATAGACATTAATACTTCAGTCTATGAAATGGCATATTAAGATTCCAAAGGATCAAAGATGAAGGTTCCTACTCATCTCTTGACAGAGAACTAATAGACTCAAATTACAGAATTAGACTTATATTTTTGGATAAGATCAATGGAGCGATTCATCTTGCTAGTTATGGCTATTTATCTCTCCCTCTCTCCTTTCCTTTCTCCATCCCTCTTTTCATCTCTCCCTCCCCTCCTCTTACCTTTTCTTTCTCCCTCCCTCCTCTTTTTTCCTTTCCTCTTTCCCCCTCTATGTCTCCTTTTCTTTCTCCCTTCTTCCTTCTGTCTTCCCTTCCCTTTGTCCTCCATCTCCCTCCCTCCCTCCCTCCCTCTCTTTCTTCCTTCCTTCCTTCCTTCCTTCCTTCCTTCCTTCCTTCCTTCCTTCCTTCCTTCCTTCCTTCCTTCCTTCCTTCCTTCCTTTTCATTAAGGGATGGGGAGTGGGAATCAGAAAAAATGCTGTTAATTGAAAAAAATAATAAAATTAATTAACAACACCAACACCAACAAAGGACTCAGATGCACAAAGAGTTTCCACATTTGGTACACTTGGCTTTCTTTAGGTGTCTGAACCTGTGAGGCTGCCCTCTAAAGAAGCTACAGCTGACCATCTTTTGCCACTGTAGCCACAGCCACAGAGATAGGTGCTAATCTCCACTGAAGCAAACATCTCTAAGCTGAGGCAGACAACTGCTATTTTAAAAGGTTCACGTTTGACTTGGACCAGAAGGTGGAGGCAGTGTGAGTTCCAGGGAGTGTGAAACTCTTTAGGAGTATTATAGCTGGTATTTTCCTTTTTCTCTTTTATATTATTAAGATGGATTTAACCTGTCAGACTGTAAACATTGGAGCAAAATTCTAAAGGGAATGGCAAATAGTTTCAACTCTGCTAACCTGGTTTTACTATGCAATTTTCAGGTACTCGGTTTACACAAACCATTAGTTCTAGCTAATTTAAAGTACTGGAAGCTGCCACTTTATTCTCTTACATCTAGCACTTTTCTATCAAACTACAGTCCCATCAACAGTTAATCATGTATTTTCATTGCACATTGAAAAGTGACTATCACGATAAGGCATTCTCAAGGCTATTTGAGAAATTGACTTGGATTTTGGTTGTACCCCAGTATTTCCTACGCATTGAGAGATACAGATACAAAACTGCTGTAATGATCCAATTTTATTGCAACATCAGGAGACTTTCTTGTGGGCATTTGTTTGTGTGTGTGTGTGTGTGTGTGTGTGTGTGTGTGTGTAGACTGACTATATAACCAGCCAACTATTTATACTACATGATTGCAACATTAAAAACCTTATCGATAATTGTGCATTAGTAATCTGTTATTAGTATTTTAAGAGACTACCTAGTCTACTGTACTTTTCATTATAAAGCAGTTTGTTTAACAAAATGGAGCTGATTTTCAGCATTATGGCTGAAAAGGGAGGCTTCTTTCCTATGAATGCGATGCTGTACCAATTCTTTCATATTGCAAACAATGTACTCACAATGTGCTAAAACCAAGAATTGCATTCATTGTGATAGAGTGGTTAGAATGCTAACTTTGGACTTCGAGAGCCCTGGATTTAAATCCTGCTCATGGTAATAACTTGCTATGTGACCACGGGCACATTTGCAGGACCTGCCTCATCAGGTTTTTGTAAGGATGCAGTAAAATGCTGGAACTTTGCTGAAAATATAACATTGCTCTCTGAACCTGGTAAGATATAAACTGCTTGAGGGTAAAGACTTTCTCATTTTTATTGTATTATCGGTGCCTAGTGTGGTGCCTCTCTTAGAGAATGGGAGCATTTCATATGAATAAAAATTCGAATTTATATTGCACTTAAAGGTCTGCAAAGCACTTTGCAAAGATTATCTCCTTTGGTCTTTGCAGAATCCCTGTGAGGCAGGTGCTATGTTATTTCCATTTTCCTGGTGAGGAAATTGAAGCAGACACAGATTGTGACTTACCTAGAGAAGGGCAGTGTTGTGGTTCAGTCATTTCACTCGTGTCTAACTTTTTGTGACCCCCATTTGGGGTTTTCTTGGAAAAAAATGTGAATGGTTTGTTATTTCCTTCTCCAGCTCATTTTACAGATGAAGAAGCTGAGGCAAACAGGCTGAAGTGATTTGCCCAGGGTCACACAGCTAGTAAGTATCTGAGACCAGATTTGAACTTAGAGACATGAGTCTTACTGACTGTAGGCCCAGTACTCTGTCCATTGTGCTATTTAGCTGCTCTTAAGTGTGCCCATAATTCATTCATTTGACATGTCTAGGTCCAGAAAACTTACCTGAATGCATAATGACCAATTCTAATGACTGCCTCTTCTTTACCTTTTCTGTTTACATGGAATTCAAGGAGTAAAAGAAACTTGCATAAGTTTTAGACTCTAATTTCTGAATCATTGGTTATGGAGTAGCCAGGAATTTTATGGTCTGACCATGATGGATTAATTCAAATTAGGGGGAAAGTTAAAAAAAACAAGAATAAACAAACATTTAGATAGGTTTCTTCTACCCTTCATGCTTGGTTGTACCTCCTCAACTTTGACTATGTTTCTTATTAGTTGGTGAGATAGAGGTTTGAGGACATATCAGTTGGTAAAGAAAGATGAGGGTGAATGGGCAATTCAGAGAATTTGGAGTAGTGACTGATTGAGTGTAAACTTACTCATGTAACCCAGTATATCTATGGGATTGACCTAGACACCATTAGTGAGTTTTAGTTCTGCATCCCATCCAACCATCTATCTACCTCCACCTTCTCCCCTCCCCAGCTCATTTGCACCTACTAGAACAAAACTCCCTTCCCTGGTCATCTCTTCCCTATTTATGTGGCATCTTCACCTATTGGAATGTAAACTCTTTGAGGACAAAAAATTTTTAATCCTTTTTTTCCCCCAGTGCATAACACATAGTAATCACTTAACAAATGCATTTTCATTCATTTATCCATCCAATTTAGTCAACACTGTTTTAAGTGTGAATTTAATAGCAGCTCTGTGAACCAGGAAAATACTGCCCAATGATTCTCTAACATCTCAAATAGAGTTTGTACATCAAATAGCCTCTCAGAAACAAACAAATGAGAAAGCAGACCAGAAACTTGTTGTTAGCATTTGGTGTCCAGTTTTCTAGTTTGGAAGATTACATTCATTAAATAACAAGAGTGAAAAAATTGTTGATTGATTCAGTTAAAAGTGTATCAGCTCCAGTGTATGCCTGGAAATTGCATCAGCGTGTTCCATGACTTTTAATGAGTCAATAAGGGCCTATAATCCTTCCAAGAAGAGCAAATAACGGAGATTATATTTACAGCAACCTCTACACTTTGACAGTTCTGCAGAATATTGTTTCCCAGGGTTAGTTAGTGTTCCTGAATCTGATGGGCTGTTTATATGGGAAATAGGATTAGAATGTACCCTGTCCATTCACCCTACACTTAACAAGCTGATTTTAATTTAAAATGACTAATTGAGACAATAAAATATTGGTTGGGTCCAAGGATACACAGAAGCAGAGGAAACTTTTTTCCCCTACTGTAATCAAATTTCTGCATATAAAAATGGCGTGTTTCAATTACAGAAGGAAGAGTTTAACAATTTCTGTCTCTTTGTGAAGGGTGCTATCCTTTGTGGAGAATTTTATCCTGGTTTGGATAACTAGTGGAGACAGGTGTTTACACTTAATGGAGACAAATAGGTATTGCTATGTGTGATACTTCAAAGAGTGCTTTTGAGACCCGAGTTATTGTACTAACTACAGAGTGGGATATTTTGCCACAGAATAAGACAGTTATCTTCCCCACAGGATACCAGTTAGGGGCAATCAAAACTTTACATGGCTTTGAATTCTACAATAAAAATGTTTTCTCTTTTGATAACGGGTAGATATATCAGAAATTAATAAGATAAATCAATTATAAATAAAACTATAAGTAAAACTTTTTTCTTTAGTTTTAACAATGCAGGGGCAGAATTCCAGATACTGTTAAAATCAGTGTAGGTGGCTGTCAGAGTCAGAAACCTGTTGACTCTGAGTGCGTACTCTTTTTTCTTAAGAACTCCCTAAATAATTCATTTTTATCAACTCATTAAAGTAATTGGAGTGTAGGGAAGCCTTAAGGGATTTACAGATTTAAAAGAATGAAATAAGGATAGTCAATGAACTTCAGAGCAAATTCCTAGAAGGTTGTTGAGCCTGGCTAACTTAGGAAGGTTTGTTGTCCTAAAACTTCCAAATCCAAACACTGGATTCCTCTCAATGCTTTGCCACTGATATAAAACATTATCTGGTTAAATTCACAATGCATTCATAGTAGCCAATGAACAAATGAAAAGTTAGCATATTGAAATGAGAAGGAGAATCAATCTAGCATCTATTCTGCTTTGTTAATAAGGTTATGAGTGATACATTAAGTCATTAACCTAAACTGAAATGCCAATAAGTGCTATATTAGAAAGGAAAAGAAATTTCTTAATTCTCTTGATGACGTATAACATGTCAGAAGACATGGTATGCTTGAATATATTCAGGTAACAAATGCATTCGTTTCATTTAAGCAATGTTGACTCAAGGTAACAGAATCTTTTCTCACTTATGCATTCCACTAAAATCCAACTCTAGTGCCAAATCAGGGTGTGGAGGACCAACCATGGATGATTGTTTATATTCCACATGCATGCATTCTTATTATATGTGGTCCTGATGGCTGTATCTCCAGGAGGAGATGACAGACACAACCTTGTCTGGCATTTCTATATTCCTTCATATGTTCACTTATATTTAAAAGTCAGGCCAGCTAGGTGGTACAATGGATAGAACACTGGCCTTAGAATTAGGAAGCCTCATTGTCATGAGTTCAAATCTGGCCTCAGATTCTTACTGGGTAGGTTGTTCTGGGCAAGTCTCTTAACCCTGTTTCCTTCAGTTCCTCATCTGTAAAAATGAGCTGGAGAAGGAAATAGTAAACCACTCCAGTATTTCTGCCAAGAAAACTCCCAATGCAGTCACAGAGTCAGACAGAAATGAAAAATGACAACAATAAATTTCAAAGTCAGACTCCATTATCTGAAACCAAGATGCAGAGTATATGAAAGAGGAAATCTGAGCAGTGATAAGTTCTCCAAATTCTGCCTATGATTCATGCATAGGATTTGTTTCAATTCAACAAGCTTTTATTAAGTGGCTATCATGTGCCAGCACTGGAAATTACAAAGACAAAAATCAATGGTCTATGCCCTCAAGAGGTTTATATCCAACATGGAAGAAATAACATATATACAGATAAGTAAATTCAAACTAATTTAGAGGTAGAGTGGACAAGTAGGGACTTGTAAGTAAGAGGACAGGATCAGGAAGGGATTCATGGAAGAAGGTCCATTTAAACTGAACCTTGAAGGCAGCTACATGCCTGAGCTAGTGAAGACAGTCAATATGTGGATATCCCCATAGCACAGAAAGCTTTGAGGATGGGTCCCACATCACACTCTATGCCTGGGGGTCTGGTTGTTAACCACCTAGTGGTGATTAGTTTTTCAGTCATAGCAACTCAAAGATTATCTACCAAGGCATAGACCAATTGTTACCTATGTGATGAGTCATGTTAAATTTAATCACATCAAACATTCTAAGCCACTTGTGCCCTCTTACTGACTCATTCTTTCCGTGCAGAAACTCTAACTTGCTTAGGAACTCATTGTTCAATTGGGTTTTCTCATCATATACCCTTTCCTCCCCCCTCTCCTTCCTCAAACTGGTATAGTACAGAGAAGAGGGAATTTAGTATACAGAACACAAAGCAAAACCAAGCAAATCCCTACTATCTATGCCCATTTTAACTTGTCTGGGAATCCTTGCCTTAACTCATACTGACTCGCCTCTTAATTCAACATTTTGCCTCATTCTCCCTCATTCATTCATTAAGCATTTACTATACACCTACTGTGTGTCAGTCACTTTTCACATTAGTACTAAATAAGACCCTCTTTAAGCCATCTTTGCCCTCAGAGTGCTTTAATGAGCAGATCCATTATGGTGGCTTGATACCCAGGTAGAACCACTACCTTCCAAACTCTCTAGCTGCCTCTTCTACTTCCACATGCTGAATTGATTCTCATTCACAAGGTTCTTGGTCACCCTCTCATTCATATCATTATTCCTCACTGACATTGTTATTCAGTTACCAAAACCTAAATGTCCTTTCCTCCATCACACACAGCTATGATTTGGGGCAAGATCTATAATTTCTCTGAATCTGTTTCCTCCTCTATAGAAATGGGATGAACCTACCTCATAAGGCTAACATGAAGATAACCCATAACCCTTCTTATAATGTTATGAAGTGTTAAATCAGTGCATTATTATCATTGCTACTATCAATACTAACTAGTTTTCCCCTAGTTTTCCTTCAGAAATTTCAGAATAGCCACAACTGAATCATTTCTCAAATTTTGAACTGCTGTTTTCTAACCCCAGAAGATTTACTGTAGCCAAAACTCAATCTCCCACAATTGACCCTGTACAGGAGGAACAAGAGACAAAGTGTGCCGTAGTGTTCACACAAAAAGGAATTTAGTGCCTATGTAAGTGGAGAGTGACTCATAATTTAGGTTTTCTTTTATAGGTTTGGGGAAAACCTATTTTTCTAAACCAGTTGGTGAACACAACATGAAATAGAGAATAATTTTGTTAAAAGCAACCTTTCTTTTAGTCATAAATAACCCATACATTGTAAGACAAATGAATGACCAATAAACAAGGACTGAGTTTCTTGTGAAACTGGATTCAGTTAGATTGTTTACAGAAGCAGTAGCTGATAATAATTCTCAGGATATTGGCAACTTATATGGATATGAACATATACTTTAGTATTCTGAAGTCATCATGACTGCCCTCTGGTTAAACTTGATTAGAAAATGGTGGGCTTAAGCAGAGCATGGCCATGTCTATGAACATGGGATACTAGAAGTCAGGAATACCTTAGTTCTGATCCTATCTCATGCTTACGAGCCATGTGATTCTGGGCAAGTCACTTAAACTCCCTTCCCTCAATTTCCTCATCTCTAAAGTCAAAGATTGGACTAAATATCCTCTGAGGTCTGGTCTGGGTCTATATTTTTAATTTATGATTCAAGGGAAATGAAGGCTGTTTACAATTCATGCTAGTACTCCTGTTAGAACTGGCAAAAGGAGGCATTAATGTTTTCAGCACTTGTGGCAAGAAATAGTGTCCTGCCATGAGATCTTTGCATTTCTATGATGAATGAATGAATGCAGAAACATTTCATAGGCATTTACTATTTGCTAAGCACAGGGGAAATAAATAATATCACGTACAATTCTTTCAGTTGTCTCCAATTTGATCTCGGACATTCTTTGGGAAGAGGAGTGATATTTTCCATTCAATGATGAATAGTAAAACCCTAAATATCCCAGAGATTCTGAACCTCTTTGGGTCATCATCCAAACCCAGTTCCCCACTTAATGATTCCTTAATCCACTCCTTTTGAACCTCTCACCCCCAAATTCCAATCAAACACCACCCTCCCCTTCTACTGTACTCTTTAATGCTTGCATAAGCAACAAACTTCTTTTCATTCCTATATCTTTTTTTCATTTTTACTCCTTCTTTCCTCTGGCTATTATTGAAACCTGGCTTGCCAGTGATAGCACACCTTTCCTAGCCACTGTTTCTAGCATTGGCTGCATCTTAACTCATTCCTCTAGTTTCATTGGTTGAGGTGGGGGAGTTGGAATACTTCTTGCTCCCCATTGCTGCATGCAGGTTCTCTTCCAATCTCCATTATATAGTCATCTCACCTCCCTTGAGGTTCATGCTATTTTTCTTTACCATCCAATCACCAACCAGGTAGCTATTGTCTGTAGACCTCCAGGTCACTTCCCTTCCTTCCCTGATGAGTTTGGTAAATGTCCCATTTTTTTTCTTCCCCAACCATTTCACATTTACTTTCCCTCAAATGATCTAACTACCTAGTTCTTCAATCTACTTACTTCCTATGACTTATTCATCTACCTCAGATCAGACACATGCAAAAATGGTCATATCCTTTATCTTGACATCACCTAAAATATATAATCTCTATGCTCCAGAATTCTGAAGTGCCCTTATCTGACCATAACCTATTAGCTTCCCATCTTTCCATGTGCTTTCTCTTATGAAACTCTATCGTTCAGCCATACTGTGACCTCTACTCACTCACTCCCAGGGTCAATTCTCTTCCAATCTATTACTTGTGCACTAGTCACTCTTTTCTCCTTTGCCCATTTTTACCTGCTGGTAAACTAATTCTACTTTATACTATCCTCTTCTCTTGAGTACCTAGGCCCTTTATTTCACCAATTGTATTCTAAGCTTTAGCCTTGGATCATTCCCACCATCAATTGCCTTTGCTCCTGTACACATGTTGCTGAATGAGGGAGGGTAAAATCATGCAACTATTCTGATTGGGTCCATTAGAAATTTGTTATATAACCTCAGCTGGGTCCTCACTGCTGCTAAGCAATTGTACAATATCTCCCCATCAGCTCACTTTCCTATTTCCACAGCAGTTTTTCTATACCTTTTTATCCCTACTGAAACTTCCCAAGGATCTCTCTTTCCCCACCCTCTCAACTTGGAATCTTGCTTAATATTTTATTTAAAAAATTGAGGTCATTCATTGTGAGCCCCATATTCTCACTTCTTCCTCATCTCATATTACTCATATGACTTCTACTAATATTTACTCTTTCACCTATGTTTCAGTGATGAAGTGTCCTTAGTCTTTACCAAGGCTAACTAACCTTTTCTACCTGCTCAACTTATCACATTCTACTCCATTTTCTCCAACAGATTTTCCCTTTTATCATTTCTACTCTATCATTTATTTTTCCATCTCTTTCTGTTTATTGAGTTCTTCCCTTCTACATACCTACATACATACCCACATCTCTCCCATCCTCAAAAAACCCTCACTTAGTCCTGTTCTTCCTATCATCCTATATATCTTCTCTCCTTTGTGGCTAAACTCCTTGAAAAAGTCATCTAAAATTCGTGCCTCTATCATTTCCTTCCTTCCTTCCTTCCTTCTTTCCTTCTTTCCTTCCTTCCATCCTTCCTTCCTTCCTTCCTTCCTTCCTTCCTTCCTTCCTTCCTTCCTTCCTTCCTTCCTTCCTTCCTTCCTTTCTTCCTTCCTTCCATCCTTCCTTCCTTCCTTTCTTCTTTGTGGAGGTGGGAAGGCAGGGACATTCGGGTAAAGTGACTTGCCCAAGATCACATGGCTAGTTTTGTGTTAAGTGTCTGAAGTCACATTTGAACTCAGGTCATCCTGATGCCAGGGCTGGTACTCTATTCACTGTGCCACCTGGCCACCCCAATTGCTTCCACTTTCTCACATCTCAGTCTCTTTGTAATCTATTATAATCTGACTTCTTCTCTCTAGAGTTAATAATGATCACATATCCAATGACTTTTTTTCAATCTTCAGTCTATATAAACATTTCTTCAGCCTTTGACATTGTTGATCATCCTCTCCAACTTGATATTCACCAATTTCTCCTGGTTCTCCTCTTATGTTTATGACTGCTTCTTAGTTTTCTTGATGGATTCTTATCCAGAGGATATCCTTTAAACATAGGTTTTCCTCAGGATTCTGTGGGCCTTCCATGCTCATAGTTCTTAAATATATCTATATTCCTCTAACCTTTCTGTTTCTGTATAACCTTGAATCTCTAACTGCCTTTCAGACATCTAAAAACCGAATGTCCAGTAGTCATGGGGATGGGGACTAGAATGCTATGTATGAGGAACAACAAGCTAGTCCATTGAATTGGACTACAGAGCACATTAAGAATAATATTAAATAAGATGGAAAGGTAGTTTGGAGTCAGCATGTCAAGGATTTTCAATTTCAAACAGAGGAGTTGGTATTTTATCCTACAGGAAATAGAGAGTCATTGGGGTTCATTCAGCAGAAGAGTAACATGGTCAAACCTGTGCTGTAGGAAAAATCATGTTGGTGGATGTGTGGAGGAGAGATTGGAGAAAGGATGACCTTGAGACAAGGAGAGAAACTGAGTCATTTGTGATGGTAGGAGTGAGAAGTGTTGAGGTCTTGAACTTGAATGGTGGCTAGATGAATCAAGAAAAGCAAATCATGAAGAAGATTTTTGGAGAGAAGACTCAACAAGAGTCAGCAACTGAGATTAAATTAATGAAAAGTCTTAAGTGGCATTTTCTGTCAAAGACCAGTGAAATATTATTTTTTAGGTCATCATAAAAGTTCTTCAGGAGATTCTATCAATAATTCATGATGCATAACATAGTTGCATTAGCCAAGGAATAGAGATAAAAATCATCAATTAAATTGATTTGCAAGGAATTTTCAGTTAATGTGTTTTGTCCTCTGCTGAGTTTTTGTGGTTGAGACCTAGTCTCAAATTGTGTTTCTAGTATTGCTTTAGTGAAATCCTTCTACAGTGATTTGGGTTTAAAGCATGGTAAAGAATGAGGCTGGTGAATTTGTACAGCTCTCCTTCACTTAAATCCAATTCACTTGCAAGCCACAGCATCACTTTCCTGATGTCATGATTCTCTTTGAGAATGAAGGATATATGGGGCGGCTAGGTGGCACAGTGAATAGAGCACCTGCCTTGGAGTTAGGAGGACCTGAGTTCAAATCCAACCTCAGACACTTAACACAAAAACTAGCCATGTGACCTTGGGCAAGTCACTTAACCCCAACTGCCCTCCAAAAAGACAAAAAGAAAAAAAAATGAAGGATGAATAACAACAACAGTGAAATCCTTCTACCAGATGTCCTTGTAGAGCAACCAGGAGTTATCCTAGGATCACACATTTCATAGCTAGAAGGAACCTTGGAGGCCACTGAGTCCAATCCTCTCATTTTACAGATAAAAAAAATCACAACATGGAAAGCTTAAGTGATTTTCCCAGGGTCAAATAGGTAGTAAGTGTCTGGGATAAGATTTAAATTCACAGCTTCCTGACTCCAAGTTTGGCAATCTCTCTACTACTCCATAATGCCTCTTAATGGAAAGATTGAGAAAACATGAAAAGAATGATCCTCTCTGCCCTTCATCCAGGGATAAGTTCAACATCAAGGTGGGGAAAGGAGTCAATTTGGGAATTCATTGCTTAGCACAATTTCTGGCACATAATAAACAATAAATTCTTGTTGTTCACTAGATTTGTTTAAAGAATTATAAATCAAGAACCTAAATTATAAAATAACAATTCTTTTCCTTCCTATGATTTTGACTGGTAAGCTGAGAAAGGAAAATCTTCAGTATATCTTCAGAGTTACATAATCATAACGTCATGAGAATTGCATTACTTCTTCCTGGTTTCTTAGAATCGGTTGTATTTTGGTAAACCAAAGGAGAAGCTGGACTAAAGAATATGACTTTCCTTTTCTTTCCAGCACAGATGAATTATTCATGAAGATTTATTATTTTTCTTTCTCAGTCAAGGTCCTTTAAGATGCCATATTTCCTTAATAGAAATATGTAAAATCAGGCATCACTCAATGAGATTTGATGATTCCTTTTCTTTTTCTTCAATATTACTCATTTCCTACTTTAGTCCTATAATTTCAGGTCTTTGAAAAAGGTTGCATTAACTGTGTTTATTTTCACCATTGGAACTCTCCCATTTTTCCTTCATTTTTGTAATCCTAATGCTATCTTGCATTACTTATAACACAGGAAATGGAACTCTTATTTCTGAAAAACAGAAACACACAAAAAGAAATTGTCCACACCTGGGAGTGTACAGATTGGCAAGTAACTAGTTATGTCTGGGCAATAAAATCACAAATTTCTGGAGGTTTTACAAGATGAATACTTTAGGCTATATCCAGTGATATGCTATAGTTAGCTTTTCCTGGGTCATGAAATTTAAAATTTTAGTTTGAATATTTAGATCTTAAAAATCTGGAAATAACACAAATCAAGGATTTGTTTATTGTTTTATTGATTAACTAGACTTAAGAAAGTGATTGGAATTGTGTGAATAATAGATTACACTTGACAATGTGTTGTGCATACATTTATCCCCTGGACAAATTAATTAGCAGCACACCCCTTGATGTCAGAAGGCTTGCTAACTCATCTCAGTACTCATCACACCTATTTGCTTAGTGCTTATGATCAATCTAAATATAGACTGATCAGATACTTTCCATGTGTAATTTCCTTGCATTTTGAGAGGATTTTTGCTATTCTATAAGTTCCTAGGGGACATACGGGGGGAGGTAATGATAATGGGACCATTATTTCATGCCTGACTATAATAGGAAAAAGTAGCCCTGTGTTTCCTAATTATGTTAAGTTTCAGAGAATTGGAAAAATTTGCTCCAAGAAGGTATTGAATTTGAACTAAGCTTGATCAAAGGGAGGGTTCATCTCCCTTTGATAAACTTTGCCTAGTGACTGGTGATATGGAAATGCTTTAAGTTCTTCTAAAGAAATATTTCTTAAAAAGACTTTGTGATGTGAGCAATAAGATGACAGAATAGACATTTTCTCCAATTCTTATGACCTCTAAAACCTCTTCAGAATAGAAATTATGCACTAAAGATGAAGCAACTTTAGTTGCTTCTATCCATGGCCTAGGATAACAAGAATCTGAAACAAAACAAAACAATTCCACAGAACCAAGGGACTGATCCTCATGGACCCCTGGTTCACTCAGTTCTCTTTTTCTACCTCCCACATTATCAACAGTGAGGCTGTACCAGCAGACCCAAGGTGACAACACAAGCTAACCCAGAAATACCAGTTCTGGAAAAATCAGTCTCTCCTGATACAGAGAAAGCAGTCTCTGAACTGCTAGTGCTAGGCCAGAAAATTGAGTAACAAGAGCAGGACAGATCACCAGGCCAGGGTACTGTATTTGTGTAGTATTCCTTCAAGCCTGAGGCAAGAACATAACATGCAGATGGAGTTAGTTCTGATCACCCAAAATCAGTTGGGGCAGAGATCAATGAATTGTGAAATGCCCATTGTGGGAGGAGTCTGAAACACTTTGCAATCTAGTCCCTAAGGAAAGCACAATCAGAGGGGAGGGAGTCAGGTAGTGAGCAATAAGCAAAATAAGTCAAGAGAAAGACTGGATGTACCAGATTTCAGGAAGAAGGAAATTCAAGTACTCTGAACACATCCAGATAAAGCAACAGGAAAAACAGTAACAGAAGGAAATATGTCTTATAGATCAAGCAAAATAATTCAAACATCAATGAAAACATGAAAGGCAGGTAGGTGGTGAAGTGGTTAGAGTGCTGAGCCTTAAGTTAGGAAGATTTCATTTCCTGAGTTCAAATCTGGCCTCAGACACTAACTAGCTATGTGACCCTGGGCAAGTAATTTAATCCTGTTTGCTTCATTTTTTTGCATCTGAAAATGATCTGGAGAAAGAAATAGCAAACCACTCCAGAATCTTTGCCAAAAATACCCTCAAACAACAACTCCAAATGGGATCATGAAGAGTTGGACACTACTGAAACCAATTGAACAATAACATAAACCCCTGTGTGGGGTATGGGGACCCCAAAAATCCCCTACACAAGAAAAATCAAAAGTTGGAGGCATCTTGAGGAAGGAACAGGAAGCTTTATTCTCTTCCCCTGCAGGAAGAGGGCATTCCTCTCCATGGCAGGGATCAAGGAGAGGAGGCATGTTACAAAAAACAGAACAAGCATTTATACCCTAATGTGGTCAAGCCCCTTCCCCCTGGCTGTCCCTTCTCCCACTGGCTAGGAGGTGGGCTCTCAGTCTTGGTACAAAATCTAACCCAATGGCAGATAACAAAGAAGCCTTTGACTATCTCCTATTGGCAGGGAGGTGGGACAGGAAGCCAAGGTTTCATCCATGGCTTTATTTGGTAAACACCAAAGCAAGGGAGGGGAAAAGGTCACAAGCAAGGGTAGAGGTTAAAAACTCCTGAAAGGGAGCTAATGCTGATGAAAACAAGGGAAGGGGGAAAGATCCTAGGTTGTGTAAACCAGGACTCAGGTCTGTACTGTCTTACAAAAGTCTGTCCCTGGTTTCCAGATAGTTCTCTCCCTTGTCATTCTGAGGAGTCTTCACAGAGGGTGCAGAGAGTGTATCCCATTCACCCCCCAAAAGGAAATCATCCAACTCTTGATAAGACAGAGAATTCTGTAGAGTGCAAGGAGAATATGGAACCAGAACATTCTATTCTTAAGTAACTCAAAAGGGAAATGAGAATTATGACAGCAGAAATTATTTCCTGTGCAATGAAAATAGTGATCAGATTAGAAAAACTGGAATCTGCAATGACTGACTTCACCAAAGAAACAATAAACAAAAAAAGAGAACAACAGAATGTGAATATAGATACACAGAAGTGAAGGACAGTTCAGGAGAAGCTAAAAAATGTCAGAAGAAAATATGCTGACTATGCAAGCAAAACACAATGATTTTGAAGAGAGGATGTGGAAAGACAACTTAAGAGCCATTGCTCTCCCAGGAGAGTGTAACAGGTCAAAAAACCTTAACATCACAATGAAGAAAACAGTAGAAGGGAACTGCCCAGAACTTCTAAACATAGAAAATGAAATTCAAGTAGAAAAAATTCACTATCTCTTCTGGGAAAAATGAAAAAACTAAAAACAACAAAGCTGCAAAGTCTAAGACCCATAGTGCTTAAACTTAACAATTCAATTCAGAAAAAAAACCTCCACATATTCTGCAAGTCTCTAGGAAGAAGACCTTCAAATACAAAGGTAAGGGAATTTGAATAACACAAGATTATTCCATATCACTTGAAAAAGGAGGAGGAAATGGAACACTGTGTTTTGAAGAGTATTGGAGCTCAGGACGCAGCCCAGGGTGAATTATCCAGCATAACTAAGTTTAACCATCCAGGACAAAAAAATTGATGTTGAATAATAGAGAGGAGTTTGAAACATTTTTATAGAGAATGCTAGAATTGAGATTTGCTTCTTTTTTTAAATTTTAATTTATTTTCTTGGTTACATCATTCATTTCCACAACATTTTGAGTTACAAATTTTCTCCCCTTTTTGCCCCTACCCACCAGCCTAGAACATTGATCCCACTGTAAGGCCCCTCCCATAATCTGTTCCCTTTTATGC
>CM053600.1:170934474-170952003 GCA_028646575.1 Pseudocheirus occidentalis
CAGATATCAGATACCTGGTTAATAGCATGGAGACCAAGATGACTAGAATAAGTCTTAGACTTTCAGAAAGGACTTTATTTAAATAAAAAACCACATATTTTAAAATGAGATATTTTGAAGTTTAACATTATTATGACTAAATGGCCTATTGATAATAGTAAAGATTTCTACACCCATGAACTTTTCCCATTATTTAGAGAAGTATTCGCTAAACATTTTTTATCACACAAACCAATCAACAAAATTTTTTATTATGTACCCCAATATGTGTATATTTATTTTCAAAATTATATACATACATTATTCATATGTTTTCTTTTATAAATTATATACCGAATATATCCTAGACAATAAATACAAAGTAAATAATATGTACGTGTATTTATACATGTATACATATACATATATGTATACATATATACATTATGTATAGATACATATACACATGTGTATATGTATTCATTCATACATCAAAGGCAGTAGAACATAGTGGATAGAGTTGTCTTGTGCACCAGAAAGTCCAAATCCTTCATCTGAGACATATTGATTGTATGACCTCAGGCAAAACAGTTAACATGTCAGCACCTGAACAATTATTTGAGACTCAAAGTTGCACAGAAATTGCTACCTGCATTGGTAGAGAAAATGTCCTTACCTAGGTCTTCCTTATACTATTGAAATCGCAGGTCCAATTCTTGTACCTATCCTGTAGATATTATGAGACTTACACACACACACACACACACACACACACACACACACACACACAAGATGAGATGAAAACAAAATAATATTTGATCCTAGAATCAATAGGGGGCCACTGGGGTTTATGGGGAAGATGAGTGACATGGTCAGACCCAAACTTCAGGAAAATCCCTTTGGCAGCTATATGAAAGATGAATTTCTCTTAAGAGACAGAAACCAATCAAAAGACTATTTTAATAGTCCAGATGGATGGTGATGGAGTCTTCAACTAGGCAAGTTGTAATGTAAGTAAGGGGGAAGTAATGGAGTTGTGGAGGTGGAATAGATAGGATTTGGCTACTGATTGGATACTAGGAAGAGTGAAAGTGAAAAGTCAAAGACAAAATCAAGATTGCAAACTTAGGTGACTGGAAAGAAAGTTTGTAAGAGGAGTGTATTGGGGGAAAGATAAGGTAATGCCTTCTGGGCTTGGCAACTATGGGAATTTTATCTTCTGAAGTTTATTTGGGTATTTGGGTCAGAATAGGTTACCCCAAGTGATCTATGATCTATAGATTTTTCCAAGGATTCGAGCAAGCAGAGGGGGGAGTGTTTGCGAGAGCTGTATAGGCGTGCTAGAGACAAGGTCACATTTGCATATGGTAAAGTAGATTGAGAAACTGTCAATGTTCTCATTGGATGATCACATATTTCTTAGGGATCAAGCTATGTTCCCACGGAATTATTCTCTAGCTCACACTTTGGAGGGCATTAGTCAAGAAGAAGACTCCTAGCATGTATCATGGGCCTCCTATGAAAAATTCATGTAAAAGCATGAATAGGATGAACATAATATGAAAGAAATTTTTGGCTTGAGATCTTTATTTTTGGACAGATTGGTGAGATGTATTGGAGTATCAATGGAATCTAGTTACATATCACTATGCCGTGATATTTATAGTGCTTAAAAGCCACAAAACTGATGATATGAAAGAATTTTCTCACATGAAACTCCCTACACTTCTGGAATCAGGTCTGCAATAGCCACTGCTACTACTCATTACACTTCGCCCAATAGAATTGCTGTTCTCTCAGAGGATTCTAAAATTGAGACTTCTTCCCCACTGTCTTTTTTCATCATTGATATGTATTTTTTGTATTTGGAAAGTTTATGTTCTTCATCTTTTATCTGCACTATTTTAATGGACTGCTAATTGGTCTCCTTACCTCACAACTTGCCCTTCTCAAAACGATCCTCCACTCAGTTGTGGAAGGAATTTTAATGAAGTATATATGTCTGATTTGTCACTCACCTATTCACTAAATTCCGGTGATTCCCTATTTGAGGGATCAATACTTAAAATTTTCTCATCTATGATTAGAAGTGCTACCATTAACCCTTCCCTGTTCCAAGGTAACTGGGTTCTGTTGTTCTATGAAGGGAAGGATTAGGAATGATGGTCAAATTGGCAACAAAACTAAAAGATATGAGTATTTGTTATTGTGATTCCATTGTAAAAGCCTAATGTCTCTCCATGTTACATACTGTGATCTAATTTTCATGGAGGTCAAGAATATAATTATTATTATCCTTTCCTGTCCAGTATTTGTGGTTAAGAAATAGTCATTAAAACTTGCTGTGACATGACCTTTACTCCCAATCAATAAATCAGTTGGAGTAAATTAAAAAGTCTGTTAAATGCTTACTATATGCCAGATACAATACTGATGTCTAAGGATACAAACACAGTCATGAAACCCTGGTCTTGAAGGTCTATAACCTGACACATAGTAGCTCTTATATAAATTATTCTTATATGTATATTCCCATACACATATATGTATATACATATATACACACACATATGTACATACATATATAATATGTACATGGCATATAAGGACAAAATAAATATGAAGTAATTTAGGGGATAGGCCACTAGCAGTTTAGTGGGAAGGGGTCAAGAAAGTGTTACTACCATGCCTTTATAAATGAGCAGAGATAAAATCCATATGAGCAAAGGAGACTGCAGTTTGAGAGGTGATCTTGTTTTAAGCTGGTGTCTGTGACCTAACCTTAAAAACAAACAAACAAAAACAACAACAAAAAAATTATTTGGTGACCTACAAAGAAATCAATTGTGGATCGTTAGAAACAATAGGTTTATTTCTTTTCCCTTGGCATACAAATGGATTCAGCTGATTTATTAAGTTATAGACAAGGATTACCCTCTGCTCCTTATGTGTCTTCTGGTTAGTGAAAATAATGTCATCATTTGGACATTTGACATTATGGGAAATGACCTGTTATTAAGAAGGTCCATTGATCTTTGGTGACTGTACCTGTTTACCCCAAATGATAGAGAATGCCCCTCCCCCATGTGTAACAGGAATTCACAAAATACTCTGACCTTACTCTGTTTTTGGGATAGCCAGATATGTGCTCATGGTTAGTTACTGTCAAACAATTGTACTTATCAGAGAACTGTAGTCAATGTTCTAAGCAGGGAAGGAATAGATGTAAAATGAGTGCTTTTCCATTTCATTCATCCAATGTCTTCCTGTGAAGTTGTCATTCAAAAATTATCAGAGGAATCAAAATGCCTCGTTGTACCAAGGACTTTATCTGTAATTGATATTGTTTCCATAATAAAATCATTTGTAGCAAAGAGACCTGGTTAGATATTTGGTACCTGGATATTAAGTAAAACAAAACTATGAATTAAAGGTTCTTTAGGAAAGAATCATGTGTACTTTCATGAAAGCAAGTCATATCTTAAGGGAGAGGTTTGCTTGACTATAATAGCAATATTGATCTTTTCTCAAAATAGCAGGCCAAACTTTCCTTGACCTGAGACATTAGAAATGCTGTAGGCTCCCTGAGGGAAAGGACTGTTTAATTTCTGTTCCTATAGACCCAACACTTATCATAATGCCTCACATCTTAATAAATGTATGTTGATGGATTGACAAGAGAAAGTGCTGCCCCATAAAAATAAGTTATACAATAAATCATTGAAAGGAAATGGCCCATGCTAATGACTTTTTCACCATGTTGATATTCAAATGCATCACCATCATTTTTAATACCACACTGGACATTTAACATAAGTGATAAAGGCCAGCAAAAATGACAAGAAACATGTACATTTCACTTCCCACATCTGCCACCAACATTTCCTAAAATGCAATCAGGAGAGCTGCTTCTAAGGCCAGAACATTTGTTAAATGACTTTCTGAAGTGTATTCTTCCTTTATAAGTAAATAAATGAATGAACATGGACTTTGCTGGGGTTTTGCATTTTTAAAATAGAAACATAGTTTTCATTGGAGGGGGTGTCTCTGTATCATCAGTAAAGATCATCAGTTAATTTGATTTTCTGAACCTGTTAATGTATCATGGAAATACTTTTTATTTTTTAATAAGAAGTGTAATTCAGTAAACGGTTATTTCTAAATATATAGGATTTAAACTTTCTATGACCCACAGTATGAAGTCAAATTAGAATGAAATTCAATTGAGGATGACCCTAGAAAAATGTCCATGAACATTATTACATTCATAACCTTTGAGGGTCCAATTACATGGCCTTGGAAGTGTCCTTGGACAGACACAGAATAAAAAATAGATTTTTAGGGTAGCCTTTGAAGAAATATGCAGAGGGTAATGACAATTTGGTTGTTGGAGGACATCCAGAGCAAAGCAATGCTAAAGGTGAAGGACCTCTATATCATGTTGTATAAGGGGTACTTGAAGGAACTTGGAATATTTGGTCTGAAAAAGAGAAGATTTGGGGGGAAGGAAGAGTGGGGAAGGACTTGAACAGTTTTGAAGTGTTTTCAAAGACTTGAATAGCTTTCACATGGAAGAGATACTAGACTTATTCTTCTTGGTCACCAAAGGCCAAACTCAAAGCAATGGGTGGGAAAGTACAAAAAGACAAATTTGGAACTGATTTGAATGAGAACTTTTTCCTGAGAATAAGAGCTATCCAAAGCAGGGGTGTCTCAGGAGATAGTAGTTTTCACCTGCCTGGAGGACTTCAAGAAAAAAAACAACAACAACTGAGTGACCATTTGGATCAGGTGTATTGAAGAGGGGATTTCTGTTTCGGTATTGACTGATGAGTTCATGGTTCTGTGATCCAATCTTTAAATACTGGTTATATATGTATATGTAATATACATACATGCATATCGATATGTAGATATAAATTCTTTAGAGATTGATAGGAATAAGGACTGGGTCTCAGGGAATGTAAACATATGAATAAGCTATTTAAGAGGACTGATTCACATGGCATTTACAGCCACAAGAGACCTTAGAGATCATCTGTTTCCCAAACAATTCCAGGTAGATGGATGAATAATTTATTAAAAAACTAATTTTCAGGAAAAAGCAAGTGATACCCTTCCTTAGTACTGGGTACCATGGTGATACTCATGACCAGCACAGAATTATTTTACCTCTATTCCTTCTAATTAGAATCCAATGACTTTTATTTCTATGATCCTCTGATAGAAGTAAGCAATAAATTTTAGCCATATGTTTGGGTAGTTTGGAATAATAAGGAATTCTTAGACAATCTATGATTTGAACTGTGACCATCGTGGGGAACTCTCTGTGTGCTAATTGTCTACCCCCAGTAAGATTACAATTCATCTATAATTTAGGAGGTATGTCTTAGGGAATTACCTATGCCAGAGGTGTCAGATGTCAGACCCACAGACATGGGACAGCATGCATCCCTCACCAGAACCAGATTAAAATGCAATTGAAAGATATTTGATATAATAATATAATAAAACACAAAGAATGTTAATTTGTGGTTTTCTAAATCAATATTTATCCTACAGGGATCTACTTCTATTTCAGTTTGACTTGCTGAGTCCTAAAGCAAATAAAAGTTAAGTGACTTGCCCATAGTCACACAACTAATAAATATCAACAGGTTTTGGACCTCAGTCTTCCTGAGTCAAGGGTAGCCCTCTCTCTCAAATGTCAAGTTGCCATTATAATTATGATGAGGTTTTAGTATGCATTTGTGATCTAGTTGATATAGGAGCTTCCAGCAAGAAAACTCCCTCTATCTATGTAGATCTATAGCTGATTTACAGCTTAAAATCTTAGAAATTTGTCTAAGATTTTGAATTGAATGAGTTACCCTGGGTCACTAAAATCAGGGATAGAAACTGAATCCAGATCTTACTGATTCTGAAGCCAGATTTCTATCCATTGAACTGAACTATAGTGCCTTTCAAGTGTGATTCTTCTATTTCTTAAACAATGACTTCTAGTGTGTGAGTTAACATGTATTTGGCTATCATGAAGCCACTAAGACAGGGATGGGGAACCTGTGGTCTCAAGGCCACATGTGGCCTTCTAGGTCTTTGGGTGTAGCCTTCTGACTGAATCCATGTTTTATTTAAATGTAATGGCTGTGGAATTTGAAGATCTTCCTTGCCCCTTGAACTTGCTGATGTAACAGGAAAAAGTGGGGCAAGAGGAAGCCAGAGCCATGGTGGAGCCAGCAGGATGATTAGAAGCAGTGGCGATGGCAATGGGAACTCTTTTTTTTTGAGCCAGCCAGAATTTCTGCTAAGGACTCCTGCTGAGGTCTGCCTGGGATGGGAATTGGGGGGGACTAGAGCTGCTGGGAGCAAGCTATGTGGACCTTGAGCAGTTGCTGTGAGTGAGAAGAGAATCTTTGGTTAGGTAGCCTGTTCGGTTTTGAAGGCTTGAGAATGTGGGTGTTTACTGCATTAATTACCTTTGCCAAATCCATAGCTACTGTGATGGCTTTGACTTTCTGGTTTGGGGACTCAGTTTTCTGGTATTTGAACAAATGTTGTACTTATGTCACCCATGTAGAGGGCCTATTACATTTTGTGATTAATAACCATATCAACATATTTATTTATAGTTACAGTAGGCATTGTGAATACTGCATTGTTGATACAATAACAAATCCTTATATTAAGGGGATTTGTTCTGTGAAGTTTGGGTTCAGTCAAAGGGGTACACTTGAGGATTTAGAGGGCCACATGTGACCTCCAGGCTGCAGGTTCCCCACCCCTGTACTAAGAGAAGGGGCTAGAGAATTTCTTTTGCAATCCCTTTCTCTCCTGTGTGTGGAGAGTAAACTCTTCTATATGATGTAACCATTTCCATGATCCACAGGGAGTGCAGAATGCTTGTTTGAAAAGTATAATACATGATATATTCCTTTTGAGGCACTCCTTATATTTCTTTCTGATCAGCTAAAAGTTGGATAAAAGATTTCTTAGTTTATTTTGTGGGACCCTCCAAAAAATAACATCTTCATTTAGCAATTTGTCCAGGGTAAAAGTTCTGAGGGACTAAATATTCAAATGAAATCCACTTCTAATTTGATTACGTACACTAATTTGATTACAAACATACAAAGAAGGGAAAACTCCTGGGGAAGGGAGGAAAGTGTTCACAGTTTTAGAGACTGTAGATTCCTGACTTTGAGCAGATTCAGGGGAAAATTGGTTTCATGGCTAAGTTATTATGGGTTAGAGGTAAGGGTCTGCTGAATCTGAAATGAAAAAGAGAGGGGGAAAAAAGAGTTATGTTTCCCTAAGGTAGATCTTTTTGAGTATAACAAACCCATAAAGGCGAGGCAATACTTGCAAACCCAGTGGACTATTTCAATATTACAGTGACTGAGAACAAAAGACTTTAAAATTTCCCTTGCTCTCTTGTTGAATTCTATATGGGAATGTAGCTTTGGAACTAAATGGAACACAATCACATAGGGAGCCTCTAGAGGCCACAAGGACTATGAATATTGATGGGAATTCATTCCTGTGTTGTGCTCTGAATAAATGACAACAGACTAGTAAACAACGATTTCCTTGGAGATGCAAATAGATTCCATAGGCTGTGAGCTGCATCTCTTCCCCACTAAGACTTTATTCAAAGCAAGCAGTTCATTTAGAAGGGTACATATCCACTAACAATTAGACTGGAGATGGCAAACCAGAAACAGCAAAGCAGCAGAATTCATTTCACCTCGTTATAACTGGAAACAACGCATTATTATTTTTCCCCCAACGCTAACTAGGATAGAGACAGGACGATTTCAGTTTGGCATTTCAGCAAATAAATTCTTTTTGCTACGGAAACTTGCCTTAGAATATATTCGGCAAGATTGTTTTACTCTGATCACCTTCCTACCCCAGGGTTTGATTTCAGTAAGTGCTGCCTTTCACAGAGACCCAGTATTTCCTGGAAGGATGGTGCTGATGTCATTCCCTAAAGTTGAACTCCATGCTTTCCAGAAGGGAAGATTTCTCTGTGGTTCTAGGGGCTCTGCTCTACACCAGAATATTGATTCAATAGGTTGGGTGATAGGCTAGAACTGTATTATTTTATGGGAGCTCTCAGGAAGATATTCAAAAGGGGACATCATGGTGTTTTTCTGGTGTAGAGCAAAAAGGAGTAATGAACAAAAACATTTCTAAAAGGAAAAGCCATGTGTTTGAAAAGAAGGTCAAATCGATCTTCTGAAGCTGGGGTATAGATTCTGCAGAATTCTGTCTGATGGACCTTGAAGAGCAGAAATTTGGTTTAAGACTCAAACTCTGCATGGCTTCTACCTAGTAGCAGTGATATCCAAAAAAGCAGTGTATACCACCCAAAATGACACTTGTGGAATAGTGACCAAAAAGGGATCTGTTTGAATCTTGGACTCTTTCTCTTTCCACGAGGATATGATACAAAAGCTTGGTCTTTGTGCTGGAAGATGATACTATTGGTCATCATGGCAGCTTGTCACAGTATGATTCATGGAAGAAAAGGCCAATTTTTCAATATTCTATGAGCAACACCTTTGATAATGAATTGTCTCTAGCTGCAATGTGTTGATCCTACTAGAAACAATGTCTCTTGAATTCCTGTTTGACCGGACAACTTTTCTCAAAGTCATTGAAACTGATTTTAGATCTCAGGGGATGTCAGCATAGTGACATCTACCTCTAATTTAAAGATGGGGTATATTTATAGTATATAAACCCTCAGTGGATTTCTCACTCACATGAAAGTGATAAATGGAGATATACCTCTACCACAATGCCTCTCTTAAGTCTCAGTCTTGGTTTAGTTCCAGGAAAACAAGCCACACTTATAACCACAATCCAGAAGATCATCTCTAGAATCTTTGTATTCATCATATTGTCTATCACAGTGTTATATATTATACATATCTTGTTCTCAGTCAATACTCCATAGAACTATGGTATGTTAAAGGAGGAAGAGAACTTAGAGAACATTTCACTTTATCCTTTCATTCATGTCAAAGGGCATCTAGGCGGTTAATGGAAGTACTATGATTAGAACTGATCATTGATCTTGCCATTATACTATGATGGACTTATTGATATACTAGTCACAAGTGGAGTTTAATATTAGCAGTTGAATTTTATGATTTGTCAGCTTTATGCAAACTTGGGATGTCACAGGACTTTATTTGTTTGTTTCAAGACAGAATTTGATCTATATTGGTATGGTGTCCTGTATATTTCATTCACTATTCTAATAAATTGAAATATTACTTTTAATCTTGTTCTATTTGGCCCCATAGGGCAAAGCTAAGTGGAATTTGATAAAAAGAAAATTTAAACTTGATGGTAGATAGAACTTCCTCACAATTAGAATTTCCTAACACTTAAGCGGAACAAAATCCTTGGAGACATAGTAGATAGTAGGCTCCTCCTGACTGGTGGCTCAAGTAAAGTATAGATTACTCCTTGTTAAGTGTGTTGCAGGGAGGATTCTTTTGTGAGCATTAGTTGGACTAACTGGCTGTTGAGGAGACCCCTTTCAACACTATAATTCTAGGGCTCCGTCAAGGCACCTTGATAGGTAACCCCTTTTATTGGCACTCTGTTGAATATTAATTGTGGAATTTTTCAACTGTAAAACAGTTTGGTCTCAGACAAAAATAGCTAATCTCTATGTATTCATACTGTTTGCCATGTTGCTATGTTGGTCTTTATGTGAGTTCTAACTTAAGCTGCAAAGGAGTATGGAGATAAGTAACAAGGAGAAGGCAATCAGAGTGAACAACCCTTCATCTATGACTTAACTTTGATGACTTAAGTAAATACTCAAACTTGTCTTGTTACAAAGCTTGAAGACTTTCCTCTCACCATCAGAGATGAGTAGCAGGATGACATTTCAGGGAAGTTTTTTCATTTTTTTCCTTTTAATTTCTTGTTTATAGACTTTCTTGAGGCCCACCAAATTAGTGTAAGAGAGGGTATTAATATTTTTCATTAAAATTGTCACATGAAAAAATGTATTTTCTCAAAGTCCTGGTAAAGGTGCAACACATCCAAAGTTTAAATAAAACAAACTGCTGTACTTTCATTGGAATTTTTAACCCTAAAAGCTGGAGAAAGATGTATATACTTTGGGATAGGGAATAGATAATTAATGGTTGCCTATAATTCTAAAGCTGTACATGTTCAATCTGTAATTACACCCAATCAAGCAGAAACACTATTATCAGCTGTTAAATGCTATTGTACCACTTGGCTTTTTACCTTTGTTTTTCCACTTGAGATGAGACATGACACCTTAATTGAATATATCCTGAAGTTGATGTCAAATTTTAAAATATACAAAAGTATTCTCCCCCTACTGAGTCCTGGAGAACAGTTCTAAAAGTAGCTGTACCAATCTAACATGTCTATAGATAAAGATGTATTTTACCTGATCTTTCTAAATATTCTTCTTATGGGACACCAAAGGCCTTCTGATTTATTATTCATAATCTTTTGCTTCTCCAGTCTGTCTTTAATATCTGCTATTTTTGCATTTTAACAGTCCCATGGTTACTCTCTTTTAGTTTGTGTTAAGGAGAAAAGACTGAGAACTGGAATTAAAATAAAAAACTCAAAGAATTTTTGAGCTAGGTATAATCAAGGAGACCATCTTGTCCAAATCCTTCATTTTAAAGATAAGGGCATGGAAGTGCAGAGGCATGTATAGCTAGTTAATGGAAGAATCAACTCTAGAACCAAAGTCTGGAATTCCACCTTCCAAGTATTGGACTGAGAATGAGAGGTCATCCAATTCAACCAATCCATGGGCTAGAATCCTGTCTCCATCCATATTTTTTGAAGTTCTTTAGTCAAGAGGGAGACATCACCTCTTGCAGCTCTTCATTCATTCTACTTTGGGATGGCTATAGGTAAATGGAAGCCAGTGTTGGTGAAGAGAAGGTCATGAAATGCAGAAGTCTTCAGTAGTAAGTAACTATTGCTGTTGCTGTTTTCAACTCCATTCTTTCCTAGGACTCCCTGACAAATCTGGTAGTCTGAGTGTGCATTAAATTCACCCAGAATTAAAAACTTGCCCTCTTTTGGCTCATTGATGAAGAGGGTTTCCAGATCTTCATAAAATTGTTCTTTAACCTCATCAGGGTTAGTCATAGTGGGAGCATAGGCATTGATGATGTTAGTGTGACATTTTCCTGCAAGTGGCAATTGTACTGCCATGAGCCTGTCAGTCACTGCTTTTGGCAGGCATACAAGCTTGTTCACTAAATTATTTTGACTGCAAAATCTGTACTAGCTTCCTGGTGTCCCCCTTCACTGTGCTTACTCCAGGAAAAAATGTGTATCCAGCTCTAACTGGCCTTCATTTGTCAGACTTGTTTCACTCAAGGTTTCTATTTGGATGCAATACCTGCTGAGTTATCTTGCAACAAGATCTGTTCATCTTTCAGGTCTACTGGATTTTGTGTTTTGTGTATGTGTGTGCACATTCCATTTGCTGATGGTTGATTGTGTGATATGGGAGACCCTGGCATAGGACCGCTCAGCATGGCGTGCCCACATCAGAGAAGGTGATGTGCTCTATAAGCAAAACAGAATTGAAATAGCTCAAAGGAAATGTAGGATGTACAAATTTAGAGTACCAACCCCAAATGTTCACATGGGTTATTTGTGCCCAACCTGTGGTAGAACATTCCAAGCTCACATTGGCCTGATCAGCCACAGCTGGACACATTGAAACTTGAGTTTGGAATGGTGATGTCATTTTGGTCCTCTTAGAGAACAAGGGAAAACATTCAGACAAGAGATAGATCTAATAGTTAAATATTCCTAATGTTGAGGCTACATTTTCCTCTTTGCAACTTTCACTCCTGGTTTTCCCTTCTGGGACTAAGGAAAACAATTTGAATTCCTCTTCCCTGTGAAAACCCTTCAAAGACTTGAAGGTAGTTACCTTAGCCATTCTGAGACTTTTTGGCTCCAGGGCAAGTATACCCAGCTCCTTTATCTGATTTTTATAAGGTTTTCTCTTGTGGGGCCTGTCACCATCCAGATTGTCCTTTATGGAGGACGTCAAATTTATCAGTGTCTTTCCTATAATTTTGGTATCTAGAATTCAACACAGTACTCTAAATGTCACATGACCAGGAAAACAAGTATGATGGAACCACCTTCCTAGTCGTGGACATTATGACTTCTCTTAATATAGCCCAAGATTACATTAGCTTTTTTATCTTTATTTTTGGTGGTTACGTGAAACAGCTGTGAATCCAACCTCCTTACCCTGTAACCTCCCCCTTACATTTGTGAAGTTGATTTTTTGGAAACTAAATATAAGACCTCACATTATGCCTTATTGCATTTAATTTGATTTACTACATGAAATCCAGGGATCTCATCTATTAACGTCTTCCAGGATCCTGATTATCAACCAGTGTGTAAGCTATCTCTCCCACCTTTGGGTCATCTTAATAAACATGTGTCCCGACTCTAGTGCTACTTCTAGCACACCAGATTGCTTCCTAACAATTTTAGGTTTATCATTCAAGTCACAGGGTCCTTAAAATTGCTTAGCAGTCAGTTAGACTCATAGTATACTAGAAGAAGCCCAATAGTTGCATGAGAAGATAAGAGTTCAAGTCCCAGTGCTGGAATGTTCTAGGTGTCTGACTTCAAATAAGTCTTTTAACTTGAGCCTCCTTTGGTAAAAGAGGGTTGTTAAAAAACATATAAAGCTCTTAACTATAGGCTATGATAATAAAAATAACTGGTACTTATATGACCATAGGCTATTACATTGTATATTACGTAACTAGTATTTATATAGCAATATATAGTTTGCAAAATACTTTTCTTACAGCAACTTTTTATAGGTAAGTATGATAAGTATTGAGGCAGGTAGGTGATACAGTGAAGACCCAAGTTTGAAGTTAGGGAGACTTAAATTCAAATCTGGCCTTAAATACCTACTAGCTGTGTGATCCTTGGCAAGTCACTTAACTCTGTTTAACTCAGTTTCCTCATCTATAAAATTAGCTGGAGAAGGAAATGGGAAACCACTCCAATATCATTGCCAAGAAAATCCCAAATGGGTTCATGGAAAATCAGATATGACTGAAAGAACTGAACAAAATCCTAGGTATTATCATTCCCATGTTATAGAAGAAACCAAAGCTGAAAATGAAGGTGATTTACAATGCATGGCTTATAAATGTCTATGGAAAGATCAAGTCCATATACCCTGATGACACACCTAGAGCTCTTAAAATTATGAAGTAAAAGAGGGCACTCTGGGAAGTATGTAGGCATTAAGTAGATAGATGATATAATGGTTAGAGTCTTGGATATGATGCAAGGAAAATCTGAATTCAAATTCTGCCTCAGACAGTTGTTGTGTGATCCTAGGCAAGTTAACTTATTATTACTCTGACTCTGAAGTGAAAATAATGAACTGTTGGTATGACGTTAGGTTGATCAGATGGAGAAAGAGAACTAAGGGGGTACTTTAGTGGTTTCAATTTGAAATGCTTAATCTACATACCAAGTTTATGTAACTGTGGTCCAATACCACATTTATCATGGCTGTAGAAACCTCTGGGAATATTGCTTATTTTAATAGTACATATAAAATGCTGGCTTTTAAAAAATTGTTCTTGATCCTCTATCACTAATTAGTGGGTTCCCTCCACTCCCATTCTAAATGTATTTTCATAACCTTTTGATAAAATGATACTTCATTGGTTAAACATTCCATTTGGATAAATTGGGCATTTTCTTGGTTGGTTGTTTTGTTTTACTATGAATGCAACCTAAGTATTGATTACATCAGTGCCTTTTCAAAAGATCTTCAACAATGCTCTCAGGTTGCTTCTCCTATTTTGGTGTTAGATACTATTTTTAAGAGGAATTCCTTGAGAGTTCTACTTTTCTTCTATGGATTTTACTGTGACAGTGACTGTTGCACAGGTCTTCAAATGTTTTTCAACTTTTTATCTAATATTTTTGGTGAATGTGTTAATTCATTATGGATGTAGAAAATGCTAGCCTTCAAAAATTACTTTTTTTTAAGCCTAATTGGCCTTCTAGTTACATTCATGTTATCAAATACAAAAAAAGGATGTTCTGAAATTCCAGTATTAGTATGCCTATCTCCTTTTTAACATCATTTGAGGCATCATTTTTTTTGTCACTCAGTTTATTATGAAGTAGAACTTCTGGAGTTGCCATTAAGTGAAGAATTTCAATGACCTCAAGGTCTTTAACTTTTCTCTCCTAAGATGTTAGCAGTTCATCAATTTCTTATTCTTATTTTACTTAATCTTATCTAAGTTCAGGGGTGAAATTATTTCTTACAATTCCCCCATATTAGGTCAGAAAAATTTATGATGTTATTTGTTGCTAAGAACACTATTGGCAAAACAGTATGAAGCCCTTGCCTATAACTGATAATATCTGTTTCTAATTTTGTTATGATGTAGACCTGGTACCTAATATCAGTATTCATCCGATTGAATTGTTGAATTGAACTGAGGATGTTCATTAGTTCTCTTAGTATATGCTATACTAGTTAGGACCACCTGCAATGAAGCATTTCTAGCAGGTGGAATATAGATAGGTGTAAGTTTTTCCAGCGTGTCTTACCTCCTTATGTGCTAGAACTTGGAGGACAATATTTGCTTTGCTATTTTATATGTCAAGATGATCATCTCAACAGTTTTTGAGTAAAACCAGTCTATAATTCTATGTATGTCATCTCCTCCTTTGACTCTTAAGAGCATTTATATAACATTGATCAGAGGTGATAAAGTAGTTGATGATATTACCAGAGCTCATTTTGTTATTGATTCACAGTTCCTCTGAGGCTCTTCCTGCTATCATAACAGCTTTAGGACACACAAAGTCCCCACTATATGTCACTTTGTCTGGATTCCTGTACTTTGCTTTTTATATTCTCCTTTCTCCCAAATCCATGGCATGGAATACAGGTCAGTCTATGCGGGGGTTCCCTTGTTCCATTGTTGTTACATTTTACAACCCATTATGCAACCAGCAAGGGCTGCGAGGAGTTAAATAAGTAGAATATGTAAAAAGAGAAGAGAAAGACCAATGAATTATATGTTAAAAATGCTAGAAAGATATGTGATTTCATCACTATTAGTATTTCTACTAATGACAAAGATGATAATTCTTCCTTAAAGGAGTTGGGCTTCATCAACTACTGTAGCTTCCCCTACCCCAAACAATAACAACCCCAAACCCCCATTTCTTAGCATCAATTCAAGTTAAGTGATGAACCTCTCTGCCTTTACTAGAGTGGTCCTTGAATGATATGTAAATGTGTAATGACTACCTCTAAGCTTTTCTAGAAGCTCAATACACTGAGAAGTACACTGAATTTGGAGTCATGGGATTCCAAATTTTGATTCTGCCATTTTGTCTCTATATGACCTTGAGCAATCACTTGACCTCTTTGGGTCTCAGTTTCCTCAACTGTGAAAAATAAGAGCATTGGACTAGATTATCACTAAAGTACTTCCTATAGCTAATTTTTTTTTCTTTTTGGAGGGGGAAATGTAGGACAATTGGAGTTAAGTGACTTGCCCAAGGTCATGTGGCTAGTTTTGTGTTAAGTGTCTGAGGCCAGATTTGAACTCAAGTCCTCCTGAATCCAGGGCCAGTGCTCTATTTACAGTGTCACTTAACCACCTCATACTTCCTGTATCTAAATTGATATTATTGTGGTCATGTCTTCTAGCCTGAGAATCACAGTCTGGGATTATAGGTACTAGAATAGAATTTCACATAATTACAGAATTGTAGTGGGAAAACAGACTTTGGGCCCATTAATTTTACAATATATTACTTTTTCAGTCACTTCCTTTATAGCATATCTGAGAAAAGTATTGAAGTCTTGAAAACTTCAAATGATGGAAAAGCAGGGCTGTGTTGGGAACTATTTTAACAACTGGCTTTCTTGGGAAAAATATATATCCATGACATATTTTGAGTCATATTTGCATTAGTATAATTTTATCCATCATTTCTTTAAGTCTAGACATCCAATAAAACAATTTATCAACCCGTGGTTTGTAGCATTTGCTTATTTCTGATGTATCAATGCTCCCACTAAAAATTTAACAATTGACTCTCACAAACCACTCTGAGCTGCTTCTAGCACACCCCATAGGAAACCCCAAACCCAATAACTTCTGAGGTAGTCCATTCTATTTTGAATGACTATAATTAAGAAGTTATTTCTTATATCAAACCTAAATCTGTTTCTTTGCCACCAAAGTCCATTTTTTTCTAATTTAGTCCTCTGGGATGAAATAGAATATGCCTAATCTTTCTTCCCTGTGACAGCCCTTCTTTTTCTCACCATGCTGGGCATCTTTAATAACTTTTCCTGATCTGTCTGTCACAGAAAGTTGAGATTTCATTCTTCTACTGTAGATTTCCCTTTCTGGTCACATCACTATTTGCCAGCATCCTTACTAAAAGGTCATGCCTCCAATGGAACACAACCCTCTAGATCTCATCTGATCAGGACATAGTAGTAGTGGACAGTCACCTCTTTCTTCCTAGATGCTATGACTTTCTAAAAGCAGCAGGAGATGGCATTAGCTTTCCTGGAAGCCCAGCCTCACTGTTGTGGAATACTGAGTCTGCTGACCACTACAATATGAACATTTATTTCAGATGATCTTCTGTCTTACCATACATTTCCACCTTGAAATTTGTAATTCATCTTTTTGAATTTGAGTAGAAACCCTATATTTTTCCTATGATATTTCATATTAGCACTTCAGTCATTAAATATCTTTTTTGAATCCTAACCCTACTATCTAGCATTTTAGATACACCTCCCAACTTTTGGTCATTCAAATGTCAGATAAGTCTATTTCACCTATGTTTTGTATCTAGGTCATTTTTAACAAGTAAAAGACAGTGCACAGGCCCTTTCCATGGAGGAAACATAAGAACATGGACTTTAAAAACATTTACCACTAAGTAGAGCTTAAAGTGTGTATCAGCAAGCACCCTAGCATACCTAGGGCAGCTGCTAGCACAGGTTCTTAGATCTGCTTTACTAAAGGAAAGCAACTCAAAATGGGTTAACACTCTTTCGTTAATCAAACAAACATATCATTTACCTAGTTCAGGGGGAAAAGTCAGCACCCTGAACTCCAGAGGATACAAACACAAGTTACAAGCACAAGTTACAAGCAGATCAAGAAAGAGATCAGCAGATGGGCTTCTAACCATCTGACCATCACATCCATTACCTATTAAAGTTACCAGAGAGGGAATCATCAACATCTGGGTTTTTCAAAGCGGCGGGGTACAGGGTGGGCCTCAACAGCTTCCCAGAGTCTCATCTGGCCAAATTACACAACTCTTCCCAAAGTGAGCCCCAAAGCAAAGCCTCACATCAGGGCATATATATAGGCTTCTCCTGGGTCAGCCCTCTTGACCCACTGTCCAATTACAAAGCAACAAGGTGTGGCCATTCTCCCTGCAAAAAACAAGCTTCTT
>CM053600.1:170952503-170968603 GCA_028646575.1 Pseudocheirus occidentalis
CTGGGCCTCTTTTGCCATTTGAGTTAATCTATTCTTTTAAGTGTTGTTTTCTTCAGTCAGGTTGTTGACTCTCTTTTCATGATTTTCTTGCATCATTCTCATTTCTCTTCCCAATTTTCCCCCCACTTCTCTTATTTGGTTTTCAAAGTCCTTTTTCAGTTGATCTATAGCTTCTAGGCATTCTTCAAGTGTCTTGGAAGCATTTGTTGTGGGGGTTCTGACTGTGTTGTCTTCCTCCCATTCCATGCTTTGATCCTTTTTGTTCAGAAAAAAGGATTCTAGAGTTTTATTGCTGTTCTTATTTTGCTTCCTTTTCCTCATGTTGGCCAGTCAATTAATTAGTTGTTTTTTTAGCTTTGTGAACTCTGCTTCCAGGGAGGAAAGCTCTGTTCCAATTTGCTGGCATTTTTCCCAGCTGCTGGAGCAATAGGGGGGTGTTGTAGCCCCCCCTAGCTTTGGCTTGCTGAGAGCGCACCCCAGGAACACCACCCAAGACCACAATCTGGATCCAGGTCGCTCAACACAAGATCACTTGGCCTTGGTCAATCGACTCAGCCCCTCTTTGGGGTCCACAGGCCAGGGGCTCTGAAGCAGCCCAGTGAGGGCAGTCACTGGTTACAGCAGTTCCTGCCCTTCCCCCACTGCTTCCTTGCCCTGGGGCAGATTGGCCAAACTGCTTTTTCTCCCCCAAATTTAATTTCAAATTTTCACTTTCACTGACCTTCTCTAATCCTGGCTTACTAGATGTGAACTCTCTCAACTCCTACCAGTTGCCCTGGGGCCTGGCCCATTTTGGTTTCAGCCTGGGCTGGCCTTGGCTCCTGGCCTTCCGTGATGAGCCCCTACTGCCAAGCTGCCGAGATATATTTTTTTTCTGTATTTTTGTGAGTTTGAGAGCCCTAGGATTTGTCCAGAGTCATATTTTATGGGTACTTAGGGTGACTGCCTGGGAACTGCTGGGCTTGCTTTCTTAATGTCTGAGATTGTTTGACTTTACATCGTATGTATCTTGTGTTTTCTTCATTGTTTGCATCTTGTTTTTAGAATACGAGCTCCTTAGGGTCAGGTACTGTTTTTGCTTTCCTTCGTATTCCCAGAAATGGACACAGTGCTTGGAAGGTGGTAAGTACTTAACAAAGGATTGTTGACTTTATGTAAATTGACTAATTATGTGCATTGCACACTGTCTTCACTTGATATGGAGGTCATTTAGTCTTCGCCAGTAGTTATTCACCTTTACTCCCCCTATAAATTTTTCCATTGGGAAAGAATCCTAGTAGTTGGAGAAAAGTAGGAGCAAGAAGGGAAGGAAAATGGTTAAAAATCTGATTTTGGGAAAATTGTTTCCATATAATGTTTGTTCTTTACACATCTTGAAAAATCAAAACCTAAATCAAATTTGTTCATGAGCCACCTTTAAGTGGAAAAGTTTCCTGATCCATATAGGTTTTAGGGACTTCTCCAAATCCTTATGCAAATACCCATTGGTTCACATATTGTATCTACCCATTAGTACAGGAGTTCTTTGAGGAGTAAGACTGTTTTAGATTATGTATCCCTAGCCTTATTGCTCTGTCTTGTCCATATTAGACACCTAATGAATTCTTGTTGCATCAAACTTTAAAAAAAATCAGGGTCTTGATAATGACCACAGTAATAATTAACCTCCATAAAGCACTTTAAGGTTGGCAAAGAGATTCACTTTTTATGTAATCTGATCCTCACAATCACCCTGTGAAGAAGATTGCTATGATGTAGGTGAAGAAATTGAATCTGGGAGAGGTTGAGCCACTTGACAGTGGTCACATAGCTAGTTAGTGTTTGAAGGATTCAAAAGGAGGTCTTCTTGATGGTAAGGAATGAATATTTTACCCCATATCTTGATTTAGTATTTTAAGACCAAAATGCTGGTTTGATATTGCATAGAACAACCATAGCTCTAGAATTGTGTAGGACCTTGGTTGGCATCTAATCTAACCCTCCTCCTCATTGTGTAGATATTTTGCTTCTGACATATTCAGGCTGTCCCAAAAGTTTTAGTGCAAATTTAAGCTGTTTTAAGAGCTCAAAATAGCACTTAGAATTATGGGACATTGTACTAGCTGTGTGACCACGATCTTCATATCAAAATGTTCCTGGCTACTCTCAAAGGCAAATTCAGTAATGGTGATGATGAACACTTATATAGGACTTAACATGTACTAGTCACTGTTCTAAGCAGTTTACAATTATTATCTCATATGATCTTCATAATCACCCTGGGAGGTAGGTGCTATTATTATTCCCCATTTAATCAATAAAGGAAACTGAGGCAAATATGGATTAAGGGACTTGCCTAGGGCCGCACAGCTAGTAAGTATCTGAGGCTGGATTTGAACTCAGGAAGATGAGTCTTTCTGACTCCAGGCCCAGCGCTCTACACACTCTGGTGCCCCTAGCTGCCCAGAAGAGATGCTGATTGCTGATTGCTTTAGCTGAAGCTTCCTTATTGTAGTAGTTCTCCACCTCCAATCCAATGCATGGCATTTAGCTCAATACATTGTATATATTCTGGCCTTAATCAATTATTGGTGAAATGAATTAATTGGATGTAATAGGCCAATATGACACCTACATGACCTTATGTGCCAGGCCTGGCACATTGCACTCAAATCTGGCCTCAGCCACTTCCTAGCTATGTAACTCTGGGTAAGTCACTTAACCCTGTTTGCTTCAGTTTCCTCATCCATAAAATATACTGGAGAAAGAAATGACAAAGCACCAATATCTTTGACAAGAAAACCCCAAATGGGGTGGTGAAGAGTCAGACGTGTCTGAAATAACTGAACAACAAAAATGGGACAGTCGTGGTTTTCAGGGTCAATTTTAATTTTTTTTGCATGTGCAATTAGTAAATCCATGAATCGTTTCTATTTATACTTTTGTTACTGAAGTTATTTTTTTAGTTAAGAAAGAGGATCCAGTTGATAAGAGCAATTTAAATTTAATAAGTAGAAGCTGCTTATATTTCACAAGTATGTTTGAATTTCACATATTTTTCATTTTAGTTTAGGAAGGGAAGCTTGTGAACTATTTTTCTGGTAACACCTCTGATCAAAGTAGGAAACCTTAATTAAACAAACACATAATTATCTCTGTTAATAAAAGTATGCATGAACAATTAAGGCTTTGCCTAATTGTTCTTCCCTGCTGTGGACTTTAGCCAGTATTCTATCTTTGGGGGAACATTCTCTGCCATCAAATGAATTATCTATTTTATACATTTTAATTGCTTCAATCAACAAATATTTATGGAGTGCCTGCTAAATGCCCAGCATGCACTGTGCTAGGTACTGTGAATAATCACTCAATTCAATGATAACTCAAAATAGCCAGTAAATAAAAGTCATTTCCTCAAATGGTGATTAAGAACCATCTCGTTGGATAATAACTGGATCACATTGGACTTGTAGGACCAGGGAATTAGTATGAGCTTGATTTGTTTGAGTTTTTGCTTGATTTTTGCAAAATCTCTGCAAATTGTAGAGATTCTACTGAGTTTTCCCTCAGTCCTGTTGCTGTCATAGTTTCTGAAATGCAAAGATGCAGTATACTGTGGGGTAAACAGAAGCTTTGAGAATTTGCCTGCTTTTTGACAAGTATGAATCACATTCAACTCCCACCCAATCCTCTATAATAATAAATCAATTGATTGACTAGCAATGTCTCTGACCATCCACCCTCTCTGGCAGCAATTTTACATTTTTCATTATGGGATGACATTAAGTTTGAGCCTAGGTTAGCAGCCTGTGGCTATAGGCAAGAAAGATGAGAATTTAATGAGGTATAAAACACATACACGAATGGTAACATCAACAACGATGTGTTAATAGCCAAGGAACCCTGCCTAACTGCATTTTAGATGAAAACATAAAACAGGCAAAATGTTATTGGCATTAAGTTTGAAGATAAAGTATCCAAGAGGCTGAATTTTGCAGAACCTGCAGGCAGTGATGGGAACTCTAGGCATCCATTTTCTTTAAAGAGCAAAAGAGAAAAGAGTTTTAATTTTCTATTTGAAGACTAGAGTTTAAAATTATACCAAGACTGAGCCTAGAATTTAAAATTAAAGGAATGGATCCAGAGGTTCACAAAATTACAGACTTTGAGAGTTGGAAGAATTTCTAGAAACCATTTAGTCTATCCCAGAAACCAAGGGAATATCCATTCTGAGATAATTGACAATGTTCATTTAGTCTCTACTCAATAGTCTCTATGAAGACAGAATATACCACCCTCCTAGGCAGTTTCTCATAATCAATAACTGTCATTTGCATAGCTCTTTAAAATATAGAAAGTGCTTTACTCACATAAATGTGAGCCTCATGATGACCCTGTAGCATAGGTCCTATAGTTGTTATTAACACTATTTTTTTAGATGAGGAAATAGAGGTTTAAGGAGATAAGTGACCTGTGGAGTGTCAGACTAATAGATATCAGGAGACTCAAATCAAGCTTTTCCAGACTTCATGTCCAAAACTCTAGCCACATGTTGCTTCTGTAAAGTGAGGGAGCAGATTGGGAGATCACATAGTTATCAGACACTTAGAATGAGAAGGCATCTAGTACCACCATTTTATTTTACAGAAGAAGAAACTGAAGTTCAGATAGTAAATGCCAGAGCAGAAATTTGAACCTTGGTCCTTTTTGAAATTTCTTCCGTAAGTCCAATTTTACAGTAATTTATTGAACATCTATTATAAGGGACAGTATTCTAATAAGTAGATAGACAGACATATAGAATATTTATTCAGGGCTTGCTATATTCCAGGCACTCTATTATGTACCAGGATTATACATATGAGGAAAAACAAAAAGGACCATTCCTTATATACTCAAAGAACTTAAATTCAAATGGGAGAAGACACGTAAAATGAAACTGAAAAAGAGAACAAATAAAAAGAGTACTTGCATAGAGGTAGTGTAGAAAAGTCCTGAGACTCAGGAGTGGAACCAGGAGTGAAGTAAATATGTTTAGACTGGATATCTCTTGACTTGGTTGTCTGGATCAACAACTTAGCAATCAGAGGAAAGCACCAAAGCTAGAAGTATCTTCAGGGTGAGAAAGCTGAGGCTGTTATTGAGGAGGCAGAAAAGTACAGAGAAAGAGTAGGTGAAGCTTGGAGTAAAGTACTTGGTACTGGGATTGCAAAGATAAAAAGAAAAGAGTCCCTGCTCCCAAAGAAGTTTTGTACTAAACTATTCTTGCTATATCACCTGAGTTAATGTCCTTTCTAAAAGCTAATTGAGGTTATTGGCTATTGGCCAATTATCAATGTGAAACCCACCTGTGGGGGCTCCTTAATAAAAGCAATAGAAAAAAAGTAATAGAAAATCAGAAGTTAGCTTGAAATTTGTA
The DNA here is from genome assembly GCA_028646575.1 of Pseudocheirus occidentalis. NCBI lineage: Eukaryota > Metazoa > Chordata > Mammalia > Diprotodontia > Pseudocheiridae > Pseudocheirus > Pseudocheirus occidentalis. The sequence continues at coordinate 170,957,902 of CM053600.1, forward strand.
AAATTATTAGTCATTCAACTCTTTGGATACCCCAACCCATGAGTTTGAATATAGTCTAGGGAAACAACCCCAGAAAGGGTAATAATTTCAATACCCTAAGATTTTCTCAGAAGGCCTATTCATAAAGTCACAGGCACTTCCCTGGCTTCTTAGAAGTTTATATCACTTGCAGCATGTTCTTTCTCTTTGTTATCCTCCTTTTACAATTCTAAAATCCTATGTTTCTATGAGTCTCTAATAAATTTTTGCTAAATGTAGAAAGCACCTGCATTCTTGAACTTGGTTGGTCATTTTCAACTCAAAATATTTGAATGTTTGAAATAAATGCAATTATCCACTTATGTTCCTCTTAGATTTTTTTTAACCCATTGAGTCCCTGGATATAGATGTTGGATCATAATAGGACAGATTTCCAGTGCTTTGGGTATAGACTGATCTTTCGTGTTAGTTTGGTTTGTAAGCAAATCTTAAATATAATTTTTCCCTTTAACAAATGATTTAAACTATCTGTATGTTGGTGCCTGCCAAGCTATTGTGTGAAATTTTACCAGCTGGGAATTATCACCTCATTCTCTGGTGTGATTAACACTTCCAGCTGTAGAATAATTAAAATGTCAATCAGTTCTGAAACAGAGCAAAACAGTTTCTCATTTGATCCATCCATCAGTCTGAAGTCTAAATGACTGAGCACATCAGGTGTCTAGTCCTTATCACAACAAGAACTTCCATCCTTTCCCTATTGCTTTTGTTTCCACCATCTCCTTTCTTTCCCCTTCACACACAAACTCTGAAGGTTGCACTGGAATTCTGGTTAGTTCCTAAAGATTCCAAAAACTTTATATCACCAGTGTTGGAAATAGTTCTAAGGGAAAGTTTCACCATCATTTGAATTCTGGGAAAGTTATTGTGTGTATGAATGCTTCTGCAGGTCACCATATGTAAATGTCAAAACAAACTCTTTGATTTTTAAAATTGCTTCTTCTCATTTTTGAAAAGTGACTGGAAATGTTTCATGAGCAGTGTCAATCAATATATGTCCATCTTGGTTTGCTGGTGATGATTGGTTTGTTTCCATATTAAGTAGGTTTAACTTTCAAGAGACAGGATGTGTAGGGTAGAAAGAAATCTAGCAATGGAGGCAAAGGGCATGATATTAGATCCCAACTCTGTTGTTTACTACTTTGGTTACCATGAACAAGTCATTTTGGATTTTCGTTTGGATTGAACTGATTGGTGTCAAAGATCCCTTCCAACTCTGTCTATGATCCTATAGATACTGCACTATGGAAAGACTTGAATTATAAGAATTAGATATGGAAGTAGTATTCAAGGCCATCTAGTCTACTACCTTCATCTTACAGAAGAGAAAAATGGTCTCAGGAAGTTTTGCACAAGTGATCTTCTTAGGTATAAAAAAGTCTGGACTCAAATTCAGTTGCAAATCCCAAAGTTAGGTTTCCAAAATATTACCCAGATTCCACTGATTTAGAATAGTCTCAAAATATTTCAGAGCAACAGTGTGCCTTAAGGAATAAGGTGCTAGACTTGGAATCAAGGGAATCTAGCTTTAGAGATTGTCTTTACTCTTCCTAGCTGTGTGACTGTGAGAAAAATCACTTCACCTCTCTGATGGTCAGTTTCTTCATTTGTAAAATGGGGGGAAAGTAATACCATATCCCTTACCTCATAGGATCTTGGTGAAGTTCAAATGAAAAAATGCATACAAAATTCATTGTGAACCTTAAAGCCCATATGAATGTCAGCTATAAATATCACACAGGATTCATTAGTATTTATCAATTAGTCAATAAACAAGCATATTTATTCTGTGACTCATATTTCAGATGTTGTAGTAGGGTTATAAAGGACTTGGCTTGATTTTAGTAGCCTATATTCTATTAGAGAAGACAAGATATATCCATATAAGAGTATATATAATATTTATCAAGCAAATACCAACATATGTTGAAAAAAGTACTTTAGCAAATGTTTCTGGTAACATCCTACTCTGTTCTACCTTTGCCTTGTAAATGTTTCTTTAATAAAAAAAAAGCTTAGTTGAGGTTGTTCAGTCTCAGATATAGGATTTTAAAGTTCTGCTGTTGAGATAGGTTTAGGTTAATTAAGCTTCAGGGGGAATTTTACACACCTCAAGAGGGCTGTTATGAAGCTTAAGGTGGTCATAAACATAATTACAAAATTTTTCCCCACCCATCTCTCTTGCTTTTTATTTTAAACACCCTTGCCCCTGCCCCCAGTTGCTCTACATGGAGGTATGCTGAAGTCAGTGTTTTTTTTTCAGAAATGGAGAAAGGAATTGTTATGTACCACAGGTACATAAGTCTTCTTTTCTAAAACTATTTTTTTACTACAAGTTTGTTGTTAGTTAACCTGGAGACCATAGGTTTGTTGATTTATGCTAAAAGGGACCTTGGAGGTCCAATTCCCTCATTTTGTAAATGAGAAACCTTTGGGTTATATGGTCTCTGCATCTTAGGATTTTAGGTGTAAAGCTGGAAGAAACATTAGAAGCCTTGTGGTTCAAACCCCTATTTTATTGATGAGAAGACTGAGATCTAGAGAGGTTCAATTTGTCCAACAAGGGTTGGAGGGAGATCAGAGATGGCATTTGAACTGCCCAGAGTCAAACAGATCATGTGTAGCAGAGCCCAGAATCTAACTTGGGTCCTCTGTCTCAGTCCAGGCAAGGTACTAGCAATGTTGAGAAGATAAGTGATAAACTGGTAGAATCTGGGGTTCCAGATTTCTGAGAATTTCCTTGATATGGAAAACATCTTTTCATCTATGGCTTTCTTGACATCTAGCAAGTACATAATAAATGCTTGCTAATTGATCTGGAGAAAGCTTTTATGGATTTACCCTGGTATGGTCAGGGCATGTTTAGTTCCCATAATGAGCACACCCCCAAGGGGCCTTGCAGATTGTCTAAAATGAAGGACAGAGGCAGGCTCCAAAGGCCCCTCAAGGGTGCTCCCATGTTACCCAAACTCGATCCGCCAAATTTCCACAACTAGGGTCACTATTTACAGATTTAGAACTAAATCTTTATTCTCTTTCTAAATTTGTGATTGAAATAACTACCTCATCTCATGTGATCTCATCTCATTTCCTCTCATTTCTTTAGGCCATGTCATAGAATATCATACAATATTTTCTTTATGCTATCTATCCTTGCCTATTTCTTTTTATCTCATTTCATTTTTATCATATTTCTTATATTATATTACTTATCATATCACATCACATTATGTCATATCATATCATAATGCCTGATATGACATAATATGATGATATTATATGATATAATATATGATATGTCTTTGTAGGCTAAGACTGCCAAAGCTCCATAATCCCAATAGTATTCAGTGAGTATTAAAAAGGGAGCTATCTCACTTAAGCCTGGAGTCATTGTTATAAGTAAGGAAATGTTTCATAATCTTAATAGATAATAGCATCAGAGGAGGTTTCTATACCACATTTTCTGGATCTACCATGACAATCTTCATTCCTAAAATTAGAAGGAACTGGATCTTCTGTTATCTTCCAGACCATGTTCAGAAGACTAGTGAAAGCCCAAGGAGAGACAAGAATGTGGTGTGATTTTTTGAAGATCAATTGGCAAATAAAAGAAAAGCAAGATGCCTTCGGCTCCAAGGTGTGTGCTCTCAGATGTTCAAAACTGTAGGTATTGTGGGAATTTTCCTCTGGGCAGCAGGTGCTTTAATGCTGATAGGTCCCTAGTGCCCTGTGCCCCACCTCCCATGCTAATTTGGAAAAAGTAGAGTGTATTGGAAAGCACAATCATAAAGTTAAAAAAGCAACAAAACAACCAAATTGAGTCTCAGTGGGTTCATAGAAAAATCATTCCTTGCCCCAATGCCAAGTGCCTTCTCTGAGCATGTAATAAACAAGTAGTTGGGCAAGAGGGAACTGGAGAAGGGCCTTCCAGTGACTTAGAATAAGGTGGCATGTGACAAAAGAGGAAACAAATGCTACTTGTGGATGCCATTAACAAATGCCTTGTATACGTACAGCTGCATTATACGAGCACTTTGGAAATTACAGGATTACCAGCTTTGGGACAAAACAACATTTGTGCTAAACAGCCAGTAAGTAAATGCAGTAAACATATTTTTACAGTGAATAGAATTGTTTGATATTTTAGGGACTGATTGTGAATTTTTACTGCTTCTTGATTAGCAAACATGTGGCAGTTCCAAAATCTTTAGGCACTAAAATACCCAAACAGAGCTTTATTCTCCAACTAAGCTCCTATAATTTTTTTTCATTCCTCCAACAATTATCCTTTTAAAGCACTAAAATAAAATGTGTTCCAAAAACACATGGAAATGTTTTACCTGTGTTACTTTAATAAGCCTGTAAATAAAAGGCACTGTGTTATTCACTAGCATCTTTGGCTCAGGAATAAAGACGACATACAGCAGGGATGGTTCTCACAAGTCATGGCACCTTTAAGGCCTAGTTGCAAGACTTTTTTGTTTGTTTTAAACTAGGAGAAAAATCAACAAATTAGCAAGTATTTATTAAGTACACACTAAGTGCCAGGCACTGTGCTAAGTGCTGAATATACAAAGAAAGGCAAAAAAAAAATGTCCCTGCCCTCAGGGAGCTTAAAATCATCTGGAGGAGTTACCATGTAAACAATAATGTACAAGCAAGATATATGCAGGGTTGCATATGAGAGGTGAGACCAAAGAGTCCAATACTAAAATGTGAAACATGAAAGTCTCAGTGAATGATACCACTGATAGAGATTGTGAAGTCGAAAGGAGGAGTGTGGTTCATTCTGCTGCACTTGAATTGCTGTGGCACCCATCAAAGTAGAAATGTCCTGTGGGGAGCTGGATGTATGGAAATAGGACTTCAATAAAGGTCACAGAAGTAAGCTTTGGCAGCCATCTGTGTCAACATGACAATTTCAACATAAGTATGAATGAAATTATGAAAACAAATTATAGAGAGAAAGAGAGAGAGAGAGAAAAAAGAATCAAGGACAGAATTTTGGGAATATTCACATGCAGTAGTTGAAAAAATATCAAGGGGAGAGAGGGAGAGAGAGAGAAAAAAGAGAAGGAGAGAGAGAGGGAGAGAAGAAGAAGAAGAAGAAGAAGAAGAAGAAGAAGAAGAAAAAGAAGAAGAAGAAGAAGAAGAGAGAGAGAGAGAGAGAAAGAGAGACTCAGTGTCATGTTTAAGAACCCTTCTCCCAAAGAGTAATTTCTTATGACAAATAATTTTTTAAAAATAAAATCCAAAAGACAGAAAAAATTAAGCACAACTAATCAATATATTGAAAAAATAGACATGTGAAATTTTGCGCACCTGTAGAGTGGCCCCTCCCCTACTCAAGGAAACTGAATGAGGTGTCTTCTTATGTTTCTACCTTGGGACCATCCAATTGCCTTAGCCATAAAGCAAACACTTCAACAATCTTTTTCTGTGGCTTAGTTGAATCTAAAAACATTTCTTTGTAGTTTCTTATATTTTATCTCTTGGTAACTCAGTCACTATGCTCAACCTTTTGACCTATTTGAGAGAAAAGCACAAAACAAAGACATCTTCATACTTGACCATAAGAAACCACTTTTACTGGAATATGAAAGGGAAGCTGGATTCCATGTGAGTAAAAATCCTTGTTTGTCCAGTCAACTAGCAAGAGGTGTCTTGCTGAGTCTCTCTCCCACAGAGCCCAACCCTATACTAGGAAAAAGCAAATGCCAGGGTTAATCAGAACAGCATGGGAGTTAATTAGTGCCTCCAAATCAAGTTGAATGGGCTTAGCACCTTTTGTGCAGATGAGTGTCCTGTTCCTGAAGGCTACCTGGGAAGGAGACATTTCATTATCATAGTTTAGTTCCACTAAATACTTCCTGACCCAATTAACAAAATCACTTTTCCTTCTTTGCTTAATAATTTAATATTGATTCTCTCAAAATATCTCTCTGTGGAGATTCTTCCATTAATTATCCTTTATCAATGGATCACTGAGTTCATGGTGTACAACTAAAGGAGTTTTCTTCGTGCTTACACTATTATTTTGATGTTGAGAAAAAGACAAAGAAGATTTATAAAGGTGCAATTAAACAGCATCATTAATTAACATTCTTCACACACTGATAAAAATGTTATAAAAATTGTACTTTCATTTAGGACCAGACATTGTCAGACTTTCTTCCTTTATTCCTTTCATTGTGATATGTGGGGGTGAGAAGATAGAAATACATACGAGAGAACGTTGGTGATGGTCTTATAAAGGTAGAGAAATCTTGATCCTCACTAGTCATGATCTAGTGTAGGACATTCTTTCATTCCATATTAGAAATAAGGTCACCTAAAGGAATATCCCCCAACCCTTGAACTCTCAGTGGGGAACCTAAAGTGAGGCTCCACCTTGGAGATATAATGTAAATACTCTTTTCCCCTTCCTCTTTACCCTATCTAACTCTTTTACTTATGCTTCTCCTCTTTAAAATGTTTTTTTACATATTCAAATTACAACAATAGTGGGGACAATGGGAATCTTTCCCCCCTAGTCCCAGTTGGCAGTTTAAATACTCATCATTTGCTACACCACCCCCAAAGTCATGTTTATGTTTTGCTGAACTTTGTAGGGGTTGGTTGCAAAGATGAAAAATTAGAGTAATATCTGGCTATGATACAGATACTGTTCCTGGGAGACTAGGTAAGCAGAAAGACAGTAGACATAAGGTAGGGCAAAGTTAGGGTTAGATTGGTTAGAACACCTAAAGCGTCCCTGAAAATATTTCTTCCATAATCTTGCCTACTAGCAATTCGTTTACGTTAATGAGCCTTTCTGTTAAACTAGAAGTATTTCTTGAGAGAGTTAAGTTACCTTAACACTTTAGAAAGAGTTACTCTTGGCTGATCAACTTATCACCATTCATGAGGAACTGGCAGTTTTGATTAAGGAAGTTATGATGGAGGGTAAACTTTGAAAAATTTACTTGAGTTATCTGTGACAACCCTGAATATCTAAGACCAACCCCTGAGCAACAGGAAGCAAGAATTAGGGGTAGAAAAGGGAGGAGGGAATATGACAAACTTGGGTTACATAGTAACAACCAGAGTGGTTTTCAAAGTTGAGAAGAAAAGTTGCCTAGGTTTGTTTTGATATATACCCAGAGCTAGTTTGGAAGATACTAAATCTCAGCTTTCTCCAAATCAGTCCAATTTTCTTAGGCTAGGTCAGTTTAACCCAGCCTTTCCAGTTTGTCCCAGTGTCTTGCAATCCAATATACTCCTTTCCAACTAGACAGAGAATGGAAGAGGCCAAAGAGAAAGAGTGTGCACGTTCCCTCTCTTCCCTTTTCCTACCAGTTAGATACAGCTTTTTTTCAGAATTACCAAATTCTTGGGCACTTTAGAATGAATTTTCCCTGAATGTTGAGTCTGCTTTGAATAAAAAAAGTATGTCTCCTCACACCTCATCCCAGACCTTCATAACCTGGCCTTACTTTCAAATATCTTTGTACAATATATGTATGGTGATAGAAAGAACACAATATGTGGAGTCACAGGGCTTGGATGTGGGTACCACAACTCATTTTCTAGGTAATCTTGGGTAACTCACTTACATCCTCTGAGTTCCATCTTCCTTCTTTTTAAAATGGGAAGTTTGGATTATATTCCATCTAAGAGATCTTCAAATTTTAAATCCTATGATCAGACCATCTTTTGTGACATACAGAAGAACCTCTGCTTGGTATCTTGGGATGGCTCTAGAGTCACTCTATGTCATGATTTTTTTGGACATAAATTAGTCACTGGTTTGGGATGGCCACAGAAATATCAGCATTCTGGATACTTTGTGGAAGAATAGATTGACTTCAGTTTTCTTGAGTGTGACTCAACTTGTGCCTAAAATAACAAAGAATCTTATGATCTGGGCTATTATTTTGGAGAATCTTTTCCTTCAAGACCAAACCAATTCAATAAGTATTTTATTAGGCACCTACTGCATTCCAAGCACTGAAGACACAAAGAAAGACAAAGGTAATGGTCCTTGTTCCCAAAGAGCTCACAGCCTAATGGGGGAGAAAACATACAAGTAACTATTTTGCAAACATGATCTATGTATAATAAACTAGAGATAATCTATCTTACAGGGAAGTAGAATGGACTCTGTGAGGTATATACAGAATAATATTTCCCTGAGACCCTACCATTGATCAAAGTAACCATTCTTAGAGATCATCATTATAGGCCCAGTCTACTTCAGAGCCTGATTATGGAAAGCCGGGTGATTTTAGGTCTCTTCAAGTATGCAAGGTTCTCATCAATCAATCAACAAGCATTACCTACTATGTGTCAAGCACAGTGCTAAGTCCTGGGGATACAAAGAAAGCAAAATACAACTATTGACCCCAAGGAGCTCACCACAATGAGGGAGACATGATATTATGTGTAGTCAAGAAATACACAGTGTAACTGGGAAGTCATTCTAGAGGGAAACATTGTAGAAGGGGAGAAGGAAGAGACTGAGACTGGGAAAAGCCTCTTGCAAAAGAACAAATTTGAGATCTATCTTGAAGAAAGGAGGTGGAGGTACAGAGAGAGCATTCCAGGCATGGTGGGATAGCCAGTGATGAAAAGGTAGAGTTGGAATCTGTAGTGTTATGTTTACGAGGAACAGCAAGATGGTGAATGTCATTGGATGATAGAATGTGTGAAGGTAAGTAAATTGTAAAAGGAATGGAAATACAAGAAGAATCCTGACTTTCAGGATTTCAGAAACCACAGGGAGTGGTTCATATTTGATGCTAAAGATATTAGGAGTTTTTTGAGTAAGAGAATGGTCACATTGGCACCTCTTTAACCCTTCTGAGCTCTATTTTCCTCCCCTACAAACCGAGAGGTTTATGTTAGATCATGTCTAAGAGCTTTTCCTGTTTCAAATTCTATGATGGGATCACTATGATTGGAGCAGACAGAGGACTTTCACTTCATATCTTGGGATGGCGCCCAGTGTCAGTCTAAGTCATTTTTTCATTGTGTCTGGTTGGGGGTGGCCACAGAAAGGTGATAGATAGTCTGTAGTTCCTCATGACTCCATTTTCTAGTCAAAGTGGATTGTTAGCTGTTCCTCAAAGACAGCGTTTTATTTCCCACCTCATGTCTTTTTACATAGGTAGTTTTATATTTCTAGGATGCTCTCTCCCTTCTTACCTCAGCTTCTTGGAATCCTTAGTTCCATTCAAGGTGCAATTTGACTGACAATTCCTATATAAGGCTTTTCCTTATCTCCTAATTCTTATTGACCATCCTCCCCACACACACTCCCAACCATTATTTTCTCTATATTTTGTATTATGTGTTTGTGCACTTACTATTTCTACAGTAGAAGGTAAGCTATTTGAGGGCAGGAACTTTTTTTCTTTCTGTGTAGCCTTGGCACCTAGCACAGTACTTAGCACACAGTCAGTATCTTAATAAATGTTTATTATTGAATTGAATTCCGATGTCAAAGTGATGTTGGTCAATGAAGTATAGTGGAAAGAACATTATTTTTGGAGTTAAAAGACTCCAAATTCTTCCTCTGACACTAACTGTGAAATCCTGGTCAAGTCACTTAAAATTTCTAGGTGTCAGTTTCCTCATCTATAGGATGTCTTCCAGTACTAAACCTGTGGTTTCACCCATTGGTTTATTTACAGCAGCTTGAGATTCTATGCTCTTTTAGGTCAATGCCATAAGGAGGAAGTCATTATTATAGTTCTATGAGGTGTGAAAATTAGCAGGTGAAAGAACATATTCAAACTGATTTCCTTGTGGAAATGAATCAAGTGTGGGTAGGCATCAAGTGTTGTATAATATATGGTAAGCAAGTATCTGGTTAGTACAAGGTAAGACTCAGTGAAAATATGGTATCTGAATTTGGTAGCTTTGAAAATGAAGAGCAGCCTCAGCCAAGGGTGGTTGGTGCAGAGCTATCAATAGTTAAAATAGCATAGACATGAGAGGATAGGAATAGCGACTGAGACTAGTATTTGGAGTCCTGTTTGATGTAAGACATTCCTGGATGAAGAGACTCCCTCTACACTAAAGCAGTCTGGTTACCTTCTCTGTTTAGAGTTCTAGGAGCTGCCTAGAATATTGAGGGGTTGAGTGACTTTGCCTGGGTCACACAGTTAGTAAAGTCTGATGCTAGATTTAAACTCTGGTCTTCCTGACTTATGCTATAATCCACTGCACCACCTAGCTATCCTTTGAGAATCACGAGTATAGTGCCAAAAGAGCTAACTTTGGCCTTTGATGTCAGGAAGACCTCAATTCAAGTCCCATTTCTAATACATAATGGCCATGAGACCCTTGGCAAATCACGGAACCACTCAGTGGCCCTAGAGAATCCTCTAAGGCTATCAATGTGTCAATATGTGATATATATATATATATATATATATATATATATATATATATGTATGTATATACACATATACACACATACATATGCATATACACACATATGTGTATATGTATGTGTCTATATATATGTGTGCATGTGTATATGAAAGAGGACCAACTTTATTGTATATTTATATTTACCTTCATATACACAATACATATTTGTGTATGTGTATTTGCTCATAAATGAAGAAACTGAGATATGTCAAGGTTAATTGACTTGCCAAGCATTTACATTTTA
>CM053600.1:170969103-170988293 GCA_028646575.1 Pseudocheirus occidentalis
ATAGAGAGAGAGAGAGAGAGACATATGTCTATATAGGAGTGTGTATATATACATATATATATATATATTTATATATATATATACATGTATGCATATGAACCCATATCTGAGTATGTGTATGCATATGTACATAGAGGGCACAGGATCAATTGACTAGGAAGAGATTATACTTTAAAAGGTGAAATTCTGAGGTGGGAGAGAAATAGAATGAGAGTAGACAGGGAGAGACAGAATGGGGTTAATCATCTCATATAGAAGAGGGGAGCGATAACTGTTTCAGTGGAGGAGAAGAACAGGAAGGCAAAAGGGAAAGCATCAACCTTACTCCCATTGAAATTGGCTTAGGGAAGGAATGGCATACACTCTAAACTGGGTATCTTGCTACACAGGAGAGTAGAGGGGATGGGGATGAGAGGGGCAATGATGGAGGGGAGGGCAGGGTTGCTGGAAGCACACACTTTTGTAAAGGGACAGGGACAGGGACAGGGTAGAGAATAGAACAGGGAGGAGGCAGGATAGGAAGATGGGACATATAATCAGCCTCTCACAATATGTCCATTGTGGAGTTCTGTGTAACTACACGTGTATGGCCTGTATTGAAATGCTTGTCTTTCAGGGGAGGTGGGTATAAAATTATTATTATTAACTACATCCAACTGGGAATTAAGATATGCTGGCACTGTGGTGGGGAGATCCATCCTGCCTGACCGGAAAATTGGAGGGGTGAGGGGGAGGACGTGGGAGGGAGCAGATTGGAGGAAGGGCTATACAGTGGGATGACTGTTTTGGGGTGTTGGGTGGGGGGATGGGGAGAAAATTTGTAGCTCAAGATCTCATGGAAATGAATGATGTAAACAAGAAAATAAATTAATTTATTAAAAAAAAGAAAATATACTCTGCCTCCTAAAAGGCTGAATGTGGTCACATGGAGTCTGTGGTGGGAAGCTTGTTTTTCAGGAATGCCCACACCTTATTACTTTGTGATTGGGCAGTTGGTCAAGAAGGTTGTGACATTCTCTAATCCAGGAGAAGGCTATATATACCCTGATGTGAGTTTTTGCTTTAGGGTTCACTTTGAAAAGAGTTGTGTGATTTGGCCGGGTGAGACTCTGGGCAACAGTTGAGCCCCCCCGGCTTTGAAAACCCAGATGTTGGTGATTCTCTCTCTGGTAACTAACTAGGTATGGATGTAATGGTCAGATGGCCGTCCTTCTGCTGATCTGTTTCTTTGTATGCTTGTACATTCTGTTTGTATTCTTTCTGCATTCTCTGAAGCTCAGGGTACTGACTTTTCCCCCTGAACTAGGTAAATGATATATGTTTGATTGATTAAAGTAAGATTGTTAACCTCCCTCCAATATATATATATATATATATGTGTATATAATTATTATTAACTCCATGCAACTGGGAGTTAAGATATACAGGCACTGGGGTAGGGACATCCATCTTCCCCTACCAGAAAGTCAAATGGGGGAGGGGCTTTACAGTGGGGTGGCTGTTTTGGGGTGGTGAGTAGGGGAAAGATGGGGAGAAAAATTGTGTCTCCAAATCTTGTGGAAATGAATGATATAAACAAGAAAATAAATAAATTAAACTAAAAAAAAATAAAGATGCATCCTGATGGGTACTCAGCCAATGGGAAGAGGCTGTTCCTGCCCATATGATAAGGAAAGCTTCTTCCAGAAGATAGTTCTTTGCCATCTCCTTCTCCCTGGGTGCTGCCATTGTAGATAATCTGAGCATGCACAAAGCCCCCTGACATATGTATGTGTGGGGTATGGGTATTTAGACAAGGTAGATTCTGATGGAAGTAAAAGATCTAGACCTATGGCTGCAAAGTACATCAGAGGTCATTTAGTACTTCCTCTCAGTCCTTCCATTCAGTCCTTCCTGAGGCCCTGAGATACTAATCCACTTCTTCAGTGACAAGAGGGTAAGTCTCAAGAGCTGGGGTCTCACTAGAGGAAAATCAGTCTCCCTACAAGGAATAGATCAGGTTCACTTCTAGGGTCCATCTCAAGGAGTGTCTGAAATTCTTTCTGGTCTATTTCCCCTTTGCCTGTTCTAGCTCCTGGTCCCCTCCTCTGCAAAAACTTATGCCAGACCCTGTATCTCTCTACAAATTCCTGAAATAGCTCTAACAGGAAAATGGTTTTCATTGGACAAGCAGAGATAAAACAGTTTAAAGGCTTTAATTTTTTTAATTTTTAGTAACACATTGACTGAAATTCTCACCAAGGTGTAAACAATAAGCCAACAGGTTTAAATGATAAAATTGGACTTTTCAATTGGCTGTAGGAGAAAAGTGGGTTCTGGAGTAGTGGAAGTTATTGTTAGTGAGGGAAAGAGAAGATGCAAAATCAGGTGGGCTCTGGCTGTGGTGTAGGAAGTGATGGGGGGGGGGTAGAATGGAAAGCCTAATTTAATTTTCTTCTATTTTCAAGGATCAGCTTTATTTGCCTTCACCAGGAAATAAAAAAGAGATGGCATTAAGAGTGATTCTCAAGCATGGCAGGCAATCCTGTATCATGTGATTTATGGAGTTCTTTCCCTACTTTGTAATGTGCTTTACATAAAGGAACTTATTTTATTTTTCCAGATACAGTAAACTGTCAATTGGGGTAGTATCACTGGATTAAAAAAACACCATCAACTTGTTGCCACTTTGATTAATGGTCTAAGGCCCACACTTGACCAGTGACTTTATCTCCAGGTAGGGCTTGCAGGACACATATGAATTGTGAATCATCAAAGTATAATCATTCAAAGAAGGAGGAATAGTCAGATAATTCCACATGATTCTCCTTATTGTGTTTCTAGTTACAGCCTCAGTGCTGGGTTCTTTAATACAGGACTGTATTTGTTTTATAGTGACCTACATGAATTCTTAGAAAGGTTGCTCTAGCTGTGGAATATAGGCAGCGTAAATGTTTAACAACTGGCTCTCCAAAAGAAATCAATGACATATATCTGAATTTAATCTTCTGTACTAAATTCTCTACCATGATCTTATCTAGACAATCAACAAAACATTAAGTCAAATCTTGAATTGAAGTCTGCTGACTTCTGAGGTCTAAATGTTCTCCTTTTAAATTTAACAATCACCCTTAAGGCTGTTGGAATTGGCTGCAGCACACCCTTGAGTGTAGGGGAAAGTGCTCTGGATTCAGAACAAGAGAACTTTGGTTCTGCCATTTACTGTGTGACACTGGGGAAGTGGGATCTCTCTGAGCCTCAGCTCCCTTATCTATAAAGGCAGGAATCAGACTAGCTGACCTCTGATATACACGGACATATATTAATGAATAGGTTTTTGTTGGAACTTTTACTGTCTTACTTTAGCTGTGTTATTGAGCAAAAAGGATTGGCAGATCATTATGGTATCAGATATAGGAAAAGTGACTGTTCCTTCACCAAATCCAGTATGGTTATGTCCTTCTCTGCACCCAGATCAAATCATAGTGATACCTGAATTCAAGATCATGACAGAGGAAGTTCTTGCCCAACTGAAATTCACTATATGTCTTCAATTAGACAGCCAAGTATGCCCCAGACTGGCAAAATTGACTATCTAGAAGACTGTTGATTTATTTCTTCAATATTTCCACAGAGAGACAATGTTTGTGTTCAAATGGTAGCTAAATTGAATAAGCTCATTCGAGTTTTAAGACTTCATTGTTCTGACCTTTTGTATCTGATATGGGAACATTGTGAGTCTCTCCTGGACATCTTTCTGGTTCAGATGGATGCTTAAGGAGCACTATGTCCTCATTTTGGGGTTTCATGCTGTGTACCCTGAAGGTGCTATTTACCTTAGGAAATATTTTTTCCCCTACTGCAGGAAACATTTGGCTGAGAGGGACATATCCTTTACCTGCTTCCTAGGTCATTTTGGGACTCTGGGTAGATTAATTCCCAAGTACATTTTCTAGGCCTTGGAACCGAAGTTTCATTATTTTATCACAGGCAGCTGCGACCATTGGAAGGAGGACCAGATCTTGAGTCAAAGGACAACAACATGAGTTCAAGTCATGCTTCTGTTATTTACTACTGGTGGGAATTTGGGTAAGTTACTTAACTTCTTGATTGTTTTCTCATCTGGAAAATGAGGGCATTGGATTAGATGACATCTAAGGACCCATCTAGCTTCCAATAGATTCTCCTACAAACATATTACTTAAATAACAAGAGAATCCCAACAGGTTTTACAATATGTAGAAACTAGAGCTCAGTAATATGGCAATCCAGTAATCCAAATAAGTTTTTCTAAGTCAATGGCTCCAGTTGGAAGTCAGCTTTGCTTTACAGACATTGAGGCTTCCAGATGAAAGAGAGTCTTTTTGAAAAATTAGGAGAAATGACAAAGGGCTAGCCTTGGATTCCATCAGTTGATAGACATCTATTAAGTACCCCCTGTAGTCTAGGTACTGTACTCAGTATTGAGGTTGCAATAAAAGGCAAGAGATAGTTCCTGCTCTTAAGAGTCTCATAGTTGATTGGGGGAGACAGCATGTAAACAAGGATATATAAATAAGCTATATTCAGGATAAACTGGAGATAATAAACAGAGGGAAGGCAGTAGAATTAAGGGGGGGTTCAGAAAGAACTGGAGTCAATTTCTGTCTCTGATACATACTATGTGATCTTAGGTAAGTCACTTTACTTCTGAGACTGTATTTTATAGATGAGTCCATGATTTGCATTTTTGGAGAGGATTCCACCATTTGTATGCATGGTGAAATCAAAGATTCAGACCTCATTCCACCGACACCCTCCCTGTTTCCCCCAAACTCCCACAGTCTTCTTAGAGATAAAATAAGTACCATACTGCTATTTCAGGTTGTAGACTTTAAATCATGGTTCCTTAGACTCTTTTAACTAAAAAAAAAAAGGAGACAGATTGGTAGAATGGAAAGAGTTGGAGGTCCTCCCTCAAACCCTACTTGTGACCTTGCCTCCCTGTGTGGCTTTGGGCAGGTTGCTTAATATCTCTCTTGGCTTCTGTTCCCTGATCTATAAAATTAGGGGCTTAGACGAGATCAATGATCAGGTTAGTGGTATCATCTCCTACTAGCTGTCTGACCTTGGGCAAGCATTGCCTAATCATTGGTTTCCTCATCTATAAAAATGGCTGCTAACAACTGTTCTCCACACTTTGTGGCTCTCTTGACAGGATCAAATGAGATAAATACAAGAAAAAGCCTTTTGTAACCTGTTTAAACATTGCACAAACATCAAGTGCTCAGAGTTATTTTTTTTTCCTCAGAAAGAGTAATGCCCTAATAATGAACTGTCTGAGCTTATAATGATGATGATGATGATAAGTGATATTTATAGAATGCTTTAAGATTTGCAAACTACGTTGTATATAATATTGCATTTCGTTTTTGCCTACCTTGTGAGGTAGGGGCTAGGTTCATTTAAAGATGAATGGATGGGCAGAGAGAGGTTAACGGAACAGGGTCACGTCATTATGTGCAATGGGAATCTAAGTCTTCCTGAATTCAAATCCAGCAATCTGTTCACTATACCCTATGAATCCCATTCAAGTCCTTGTCTATTTTCCATTCTGACCTAGTTTGAAATTGCTGAAATTTTTCATCATCAAATGACAGTAACTTAGTCCATGGAAAATAAAGCTTAACAACGGCTTCAAAAAGCTATATTAAAACAACGACACGCTCATTTTAGTTTCCATCTTGGATGGCAAGTGACTCATCTTAGAGGTATGATTCTATTTGGGAAGCCCACTTATTTTCTAGCTATACAGGACAGGAGAGTTATAATAATGTTCTTGGCAGATGAATCATTTGTATGCACTATTAGGAAGGAAATTTATTTTGTATTGATTTGTCCCCCTGCTTTTTATCTAGGGCAGGAGTTCTTCACCTTTTCTGTATCACGGACCCCTTTGGCAGTAAGTGTGGGGAGGCATTAATGCACCCCTCTTCAGAATAAGGTTTTTAATTCCATTAAATAAACTACATAGGGTTATAAAAGAAGCCAATTATATTAAAATATATTTAGAAAAATATTTTAAAAAATATTGATGATCTCCCAGTTGAGAACCTGCAATCTACAATAATTTAATAGTAAAACATGTTTTCAAATATTTTTCAAAACAAATCATTTTCACTTCTTGTGTTTCCATCTCAATTTCTTTTCTTTTAAAAGTCACATATATGATTATGAACAAATAATATATTATCACTTATTTCATTTCTATAGCAAAAAAAAATTAGACTACCTGATATAATCCTTTCAGGAACCTTTCTTTAAAATTCTCATTAAAGATGTTCATATTGGGTTGAGTTTTGTAGAATTTTTTCCTTAAACCCTTTAAAGAGACCAGTAGAATGTAAACTACATGAGGTAAGAACTATTTTTTTTCTCTTTTCTTGTCTTTGAATTACTCTTAACCTGAACATAGTAGATGCTTGATAAATGATAATTGAATGTGCAAATTGTCCATAAATTTTACTAATGTGGTTTACTGCAAAAATTGAAGTGGTCTTTTTATTTTTAAATTTTTATATATAATCTTCTACTTTAATATCATTTTCATTTTTTAGTCTTTCTCCTTCTGTCTCTTTGTCTCACTCTCTGTCTCTGTCTCTCTCTGTCTCTCTGTCTCTCTCTCTGCCTGTCTCTCTATCTTTCCCTCTCTCCCTGTCTCTCTTCTTCCCCCCTCTCTCTGTTTCTGTCTCTCTCTTGTTCTTGTCCCTCTACTCAACATTCTGTCCCTCATTAAAACAGGAAAAAGCAGATCAGCAAAAAACAAACACATCTCAACTAAAATAAAAATCAACATATTCAATATTAATAGTTTATTCAGGGAAAGGAAAATGAGGTGCATGTAATGGATCTTTGAGTCTTCTTTAAATTCCTCTTTCTTGTGCTTAGCAGCAGAAGCCTGGGGTTAATTAGCCAAGGGAGGGGTGAGGGTGGATCATAAGACACTTATCTTTTATCAGAACAACCTATTTTAGTCATTTTCTATAAAAATAGAAATTTAATTTCTTTGTTGAGTGTTCCTGTACCTAATGTCCAAACCTTGACCCCTTTCTGAAAGTTGGTACTGCAAACTGTAAAAACCATTGCTGATTTTAAAAAAGTCTCTTATTTAAAGTATAACTTGAAAATGCTTGACAGTCATTAATTCTAGTCTAAGAGCCTTGTGTTTTGATAATAAATTAAAATTCATGGACTCATGAGACCACACTCATTGAGGGGAACAATTTGAAAAGCAAGCAAACAAACACAACTCTTCAATATGGGAAAATTTGGTGAATGTCTACGTTGTGTGTTAGTTTATAAATTTCGAGTGGATCTAGAATTTGATAAATGAAACTGATTTAGATATTTTTTTATGCTTTTTTCCCTTCCTGATTTCTGTCATTTCAAATTGTTTTACTTTGATGGTCTATTTATTTATAGTTCAAATACTTTGAAGATGCTAGTTATCTTTCCACTACATCATGTTGGCTTTTTATCCAAGGTTATGAGTAGCAGAACAGGAACAAAAACTCTGTCTCCAAGGACAGTGGTCTTATCACTGCCCAGTTTTGCCTCTGCCCATTTTTGACCAACTTAACCAACCTTAGGGCTGTTCAGAGAGTGAGCCTCAGGTGGCCCTAAGAATGATGGGGTCAGAGCAGAAGAGTCCTGCTGTGCCTCCTTTATCCCTACCAGACTTATCTGGGATTTACTAGTAAATTCATGATTCAAAAAAGAATGAATATGGCACAATGGAAAGATCACTGGACCCAGAGGTCAGAGGATTGGCACTGGAAACCCAGATTTGTTGTCTTCTATCTGTGTGACCTTGGATGTGTAGCAATCTTTCTGGGCCTCATTTTCCTCTCTTTAAAACTTGGAAGGTAGGTCTACAGTGGAATTACACTCAAAAAGAAACGGGGGGCAACTGATCCCTATATGAATTCTTGCTGGTTACATAGAGATAGGTTTTATCATGTGATATTATCTATGTTTTATTGCATTTTAATTTTGGTAAATTTTCCCAAGAGGAGTTGGGTCCCTTTTGTCTCTAGACCAATGATCTGATAGGTTAATAGACTTGCTCGAGGAAGAAAAATGAATGAAAAAAGCGTGACCTATTAATTGTTAGGAGACCACCATTTTGGGTAATTGATTTGCTCTCTGATGCAAATGCTCTCTTTCTACTTGTTGTTTGGAGACAAGTTCATAATTTCTGTTCCTGGTATTTAGTAGTGCTACTAAATTGTAGGTGGTAAAGTGGATAGATTGCTCATACTGGAGCTAGAGTCACTCATTTTTCTGAGTTCAAATCCGGCCTCAGACACTGAGCTATATGATCCTGGGCAAGTCACTTAACCTTGTTTGCCTCAGTTCCTCATTTGTAAAGTGAGTTGGAGAAGGAAATGGCGAATGATTCTACTGTCCTTGCAAAGAAAACACCATCTACCATTAGGGTGTGGGACTGAGCATGGAAAAGGTGTTAGACCCAATGATCTCTAAGGTCCTTTAGAATTCTAAATTTAGGCTCCTGTATGCCTATGAGATACCATGAGTACAGACTTCAAAATATTGGTTGATCCCCAGTTCCTTCTGTGAAATGAAAAAGAACTTAGTTCAAATACTCTTGCAGAATTCCCAATGTTATAAAGAGCTGTACACAACTGATAAAAAAAATCACTGAACAACAGCACTCTCAACTTTCCATAACTTTTGTCTATTTATTGTGAGATACCTATGCAATACTGATCTAGTTTTGATTTTGTTTTATTTCCTTTTGTAATCAGATGTAATCACTTACTTTGAAGTCCCCCGTGGGACCTACTGTGTGACTTTAGGCTAGTAGATTTAGCTTCCTGACTGAGCTCCTAGCTTCCTGAAATAGCAATTGTCATTTAGAAAATTGCATACTAAAAGTGAATAGTGTCATGCCCTACAACTAAAAATATGAAGGGCTACCAAACTCTCCCATTGCTGTGCCTTTGACCTTGTAGTCTGGATTTAATATTCTTGTTCAATTATTACTTTCAACTCTTCTAGGATGTTGATGGCTACATCGGAGTAACCTTTTTGTTAGATACCCAACAAGTATTTATTAAATGCTAACCACATGCGAGGCACGTGGTGTTGGGGATATAAGGAGAAAACAAACAGATCTCCCAAATCATAGCTCCTTCCCTCAAGAAGGAACACAGTTTGGAAATCGATAGACATACACGTGAAAATTTGAGGGGGGAAGAGGTTACCAGAGGATACAACTAGACAGTTCAGGAAGGGTTTCCTGTAAGAGGAAACCTTGAAGGAAGCTAGGGATTCTAAGAAGTGGAGGGGAGAGGATGATATGTGTCAACGAATGGAGGTGAAAAATACATATTGTTGTGTTGGATTTCTTGCTATTTTGATCTGTAACTTGTAATTCAAGTCCTTGACTTGGCCCCTCATACAGCAATAAAGTGGGTCTCTGACCTTACAAGTTCTGTTCTCAGTCTCAGGTTTTCTGATCTCTAAGCAATGGATGGCTTAAAAAATGACCATTATATATTTCCAAAACTTCATTGATAATCCTTTATTATCTGAAAATCTTGAGGATTCATTTGATTTTAATCACAGCTATTATATATAGAGCCATGAAAAGAGATTGACTTTTTACATAATGAAGAATAATTTAGTTTCTAGTATGATCTCTGATTCTCCTTATGTAATGACCACAACTGAAAAAAGTGTTATAGCATACATAATGTCCACAGATTAGAGCAATAATGAAATTAGTGAAATATTGTCCTGCTTGTTTTGTTCATTTAAGTGACAGATACGGCAGTGGATTTGGAGGCAGGGTTGGTTCCCACCCTGCTTCAGATACTTACTAGCTGTGTGATCCAAGACATCTAACCTCTTTCTGAGCTTTAGTCTCCTCCTCTGCAATTAGGGTGTGACTGAGGGTGGAAGGGGTGAAAAGATGTTAGACTCAATGATCTCTAAGGTCCTTCAGAATGATAAATTTAGGCTCCTGTGTGCATTTGAGATACAGTGACTAAGGACTTTAAAATATTGATTGAGCCCCAGTTCTTTCTGTGAAATGAAAAAGACCTTAGTTCAAATATTCTTGCAGAAATCCAAATGTTTCTATTTGTTCATATATATATATATATATTTTGCTTTTTGGAGGGCAATTGGGGTATTTATTATTTTCTTAATTGTGTTCGAGTAGATTACAATCCAGCGAGTGGTTATTAGATGTCTACTCTATGCAAGACTCTTTGCTAGGTACAGGACAGCAAAGATAAAATACAAAACAGTGCTGACATTCAATGGGCTTACATTTTTCTGGGGTACTTGACAAGTACAAAACTAAGTAAATATGTGATAATTTGAGGAGACAGAACACTAGGATCACTTTGTAGTGAAAACTGTCTTGTAGCAAGGCCTGTTTGGTGCTTCTATACCTGGCCAGCATGTCACAGGATTTAAGATAGAGAGTCATAGTTAACTGTCATTGGAGAAATTAGCTAATTAAATTCTATCAATTACCCAACAAAGATGGCCATGAAACTGTGTTCCAGTCTTTGACACAGCCACCTGAGTATCATTTGCCCTGATTTGGGACAGATCCAAACCAATGTGAGGTTTAACCCAAAGCTGGTCCAACCCAACAAGTGCTTATTAAATGTTAACCATGTGCAAGGCACTGTGTTGGTCTTGGGGATATAAGGAGAAAACAGACAATCACCTAACTCATAGCTCCTGCCCTCAAGGAGGAACACAGTTTGTAAATTGATAAACATACGCACACAAATTTGAGGGGGAAGAGGTTACCAGAGGATACAACTAGACAGTTCAGGAAGGGCTTCCTGTAGGAGGAAACCTCGAAGGAAGCTAGGGATTCTAAGAAGTGGAGGGGAGGGGATGATATGCCTAAGAATGGAGGCAGGAAATAGAATGTCAAGCTCAGAGAACATCAGTTAGGTTAGTTCAATTGTAATGTAGATTGCATGAAGGAGGTAGGTTTGAAATAATCTGGGAGAAATAAATTAAAGCTGGATTGCAAAAAGACTTGAAAATACTAACCTGAGAATTTAAATTAGTGAGAAAAAGTATAAATTGTATCTATTTTTTTCCCTTTTAGTAATTTTTTTTTTTAGGCAACTAGTTGGTGCAGGGAGCACTGGGCCTAGAGTCAAGAAGACCTGAGTTCAAATTCAGCTTCAGAATGCTTCCTAACTGTGTGACCATGGACAAATAATTTAACTTCTGTTTGCCATATTCCACTTGAGAAGGACACAGTGTCGCACACCGCTCTAGTATCTTTGCCAAGAAAACCCCATGAACGATATGGTCTATGGTGTCACAAAGAATCAGACAAGACTGAACAGCAATATGTAGTTTTTAGGACTACCTCATTCTTTCGTATTTATGCTCATCTATTTTAATGAAGGACGTTCACTTAAAATAAATGATTTAACTGAGAAGCAAAGCATGCTAACCTTCCTCTTGGTCAGCCATAATCTTGGTTGAGCCTTATTGTTCAAACATGGCTCTGTGAACAATTAAGTCATAACCACAGCACCACTGGCCATCTGGTGGCAATATATTGTAATTGCAGGCAGGAATTTAACAATTTTGAGTAATATACTGGTGAACTTCACTCATTAAAGAAAGAGTAAATCATACAACTGCACGTGTCCCCAACAGAAATTCCAAATGATCATACATAATATGACTGGGATGATGGGGAACCATTACATGATTGAAAATCAAGGATTAATCTTGACATATCATGGATTCATTATTTTTTTTTCTTTAGTGGTTTATTGTACACTGGTATCTTCGATTAAAATATGTTCAGTAGAGAAATCTAGGTGGCACAGTAGGGCAATTAGGTGGTGCAGAAGACAAAAGTGCTGGATATGAAGTCAGGAAGACTCATCTTGCTGAGTTCAAATCTGGCCTCAGACACTTACTAGCTGAGTGACCCTGGGCAAGTCACTTAACCTTGTTTGCTTCAGTTTTCCCATTTCTAAAGTGATTTGGAGAAAGAAATGTCAAAGCACTCCATTATCTTTGACAAAAGAAACCCAAATGGAGTCACAGAGAGTTGGACATGATAGAAATGACTAATTAACAAGAGGTGTAGAATGCTAGATGTAGAGTCAGAAGGATCTGAGATCCAATCTGATTTCATATATTTATGAGTTTTATGGTCGTGAGCAAGTCATTTAACCTCTGTTTGACTCAACTTGCTTATCTGTAAAGTGGGGAGCAATAACAGTGCCCACTTCCCAAAACTGTTATGAGGAAAAAATGAAATAATACTGGAAAAATGCTTTGCAAGCCTGAAAGTGCTACTTGTAATTGTTATTATTATCAATAAGAGGCATGCAAAAGACCAGTATGGGAAAATAGATAATATCGTAGCAAAAACCTAGGCTCAGATAATGGAAAATATAAATGCTCTATACCTGAGGTTGAGAAAATTGTTTAGTTAAGAAGAACCAGGTACCCAATCACTCCACTGGTTTGTACTTTAAAAAGGGTCATGAGCTTCTGTAGCAGAACACTAGGGTTGAAAACATGGGGCTAGAAATTGGAATAGGGAAGAAATGTGGAATAGCTAGAGATAAGAAGATTATTAGATAAATGGTGGAGATAATGGGGAAACTGGAAGTTGTGTTAACCCAAGAATTTGGACTCTATGGAAGAGATACTACTGGGATTATCATGCAATTAGCAGGACCAGTTGGCCCCTCCTTATTTAAGTTTTTAGGAATAGGAAATGCAGCCAACAGCTAAAAAGTCTTTCAGTAGTAAGATTAGAGCCACGCCATAGGCTAACCTCAAAATATTTATTAGAAGTCTCTTCTAAATCTGTTTGAGAAAAGAAGAAGAAAAAAAGAACATCCACCATACATGTTTTGTGGCTCTTTGGAATGCTCAATTTATTTTTATTGGTTAGTTAGTTATTTGTGTCTTCCAACTCTGGCTTTAGAAGATAATCACATCCTCTTTCTCTGTTAAAAACAAAATCCGTAAATATTTTGTAATTAGATCATTTTTCTTTGTTATTCCTCTTTCTGAGGCCCTTAGTAAGAATTATGCAAGGAAGTAATTCACAACTATTATGATAATAGTAATTTTTATTTGATCCCAGTATAGGTTATTCATTATGATGATCTTTTGAAGGAGTTTATTTATAAACAAAGAAATGTTCATGTCACTTTTGGGACTAAGTAGCTTCTGAATCTCTTCTGATGTTGAGATCCTGAGATTTAAATGGCTATTAGATACCCAAGTTGTTGTCGCTAGTTTATTTAAAGTTCAAAGTGATGGAGTCATTTATTATCTTAGTCCATTTGTCTCCCTGGGCAGCTTGGTGGCACAGTGGACAGAATGCAGTGCCTGGAGTGATGAAGAGTCATCTTTGTGAGATTAAATCTGGGCTCAGACACTTACTAGCTATGAGACCCTGGGCAAGTTACTTAACATGTTTGTTTCAGTTCCTCATCTATAAAATGAGTTAACTAAAGAAATGGTAAACCACTCTAATAAAGCCAATAAAACCCCAAATAGGGTCAGAAAAAGTTCGATAAGACTAAATTGACACAATATCTGTCAGTCAATCAAGCAAGTGATACATATTTATTCAGCAGTTACAATATGCCAGGTCCTGTGCTAAAAGCTGCTGATTCAAAGTTATAAATGAAAGCTTCCCTTAAAGAGTTTTTATATTCTACTGACATGATAAAACATTTGTATATATCATATGTGAATATATATTACACACAAATATGCATATATATATATATATACACACACACACACACATACACACACATATATATATGTTAAAGGACCATTTAGTTTCCTGTCTCATAAATTCCCTTACTGGTTGATATGGCTAAAATCGATATGGGAAGTCTGGCAGGTTAATGAAAGTGTGTTCTTTGTAAGCATCAGGACATCATGACTTTAGATGTTCAAAGGTACAATAAACCCATCAAAAGCCCTTCTCTCCTCCAGAAATGTTTTCATAGTGGTGATGCTGGATTCATATTAGGTAAATGGTTGCTTAACCTAATGAAAAGTTACTATAAAATGCTTCCAACTCTAACAGTTGGGTCTTCTGAGAACAAAAATGAGTGTCTTGGCTCATTTCATGTTATTGAATCACTTTTCATTTGGTCACTGGAGCACAATGCATACAATTTAAGACAAATCATATGATTTAACTTTTTAACTTCTGCTCCTCAGAAGAAATGCCAAACTCTATTCAGTAAGGGAAATATTATTTTCATTTAAAAAAAACAGCAAGTGACCAAAATAAAATGAAACAAATAAAAGAAATATTTTACTGTTTTCCTGGAAAAGGTTGTTGTCATTTATTTGTTCAGTTGTGTCTGGTTCTTTGTCACCCCATGAACCATAGCACATCAGGCCCTTCTGTTTGAAAATATAAAAGGCAAATTTTACATATGAAAACTAGTAACCACCTGCATTACAGTCAGAGAGAAGTTTTGAACAGCTGTACCATACTCAGAGGGAAAGGTGGTATGTTCTAGTGAACATAAAAAAGCTGACCTTGGAATCTACCAAGCTTGAGTTCAAGTTCTTCCTCCAAAATGTATTAGTTTAACCTAGTAGTAAACCAGGCAACACTCTTAAGATTAGAATGTGCAGAATAATTGTGTATGTGTCCTGATAGAAAGTATTTCCTTACTGGGAATTCCCAGTACAAATGAAATCAGTCTAAACCACTTCTTTCCTCCCTCCTCCCAAGAATATAAAACAAAACCTATATGCCTAAAATTATACTATATCATATTTTTAATCCAATAGTTTGTGAAATAAAATTGTCTATGAAATGTGATTTTGAAGGATTTTGCTTTATTGAATATTGAGTACAATTCTATTTATTTTAATTGATCAAGAGAAGGTTATGTAAAAATTTAGGTCATTTTAATGTAAGTCTCAGGAACATTCTGAGCTGGAGAAGAACTAGGAATCTTCTAAATAACAAGGAATGTGTTGGTGTGAGGGAAGGAGAACACATCCCATTGTATAAGCTCCCATGCTGGGACCCCATTTGTATGCTGAGAATTCCACCATGTTTTTTTATTTATTCTCTTGTCTGAAACACACCATCTCATCTATCTGCTTCCCTTAACAAGCCATATTCTTCTCATTTTTATTTTCTACAACAACCATTCTACTGAAATGCTTCTCTCCTAGATGACTACCAATATCTTTCTAATTATTAAATCTATTAGTCTTTTTTTTCTGATTCTCATCATCCTTGACAATCTATAATCTTACACTTATGGACTATTATCTGATTAGGAAGAGTCTTTCTTCCCTTGAATTTAAAGACACCAATTTGTCTTTGTACTCTTACTAACTCTCAAATTCATTTTTGTTTTGTTTCTGTTGGTTCCTTCTTCTCTTCTGAAAACCCTGATGTAGATGATCATTGAGGTCTTAGCTGTATTTCTCTCTCCTATTTCTGTTGGCAATTTTACTTGCTCCCATGGATTCAGATACTACCTTTGTATACAAGAATTCATATCCTTAATCTTGATCTCATTCAAAGTGTCACTTCTATGTCTCCAACTACACATTTGGCATGTCCATCTAGATGTCTGTTTCTCTAAACTCATGTCCCAAACCAAGACTATTATTTCCATTCCTCCAATCTGCTCCTCTTTCTTACTTCACTGTTTATGTCAAAGGAACCATTATTAACCCAGCTTCCAAAGGTCTCAAAACACATTAATATAATCTTTAATTTCTTAAGTTTTCTTTTTTCTCTTATCTCTATTATTCTACAAATTAATAAATCTTGCCAATAACCCCCCCTTCTCCAAACATTATATGATACCGCACCACATACCTTTATGTTGGTTGTTATGCACATCTTTTCCCTATCTATTCCATTCACCATTTCTCTATTACCACCCATCTAGTCTTTTGTATTACCCTCCTTACAAGTCTATCTACCTCTGCTGTTCTCTCTCCACTCTAAACTATTTTTCATATCACTTTCAGATGAAATATTTTTCAAAGATTTGGTCAATATTTTGCTCAAAATTCTTCAGTAGCTTCCCATTACCTACCAAATAAAGTTTAAGCCTCTTTTACAGGAATTCAAGGTCATTCACAGTCTGGTGCCACCTGATCTTTCTAGCCTTCTTTTCTTCAACATGTACTCTTTGTATGAGTTAAATTGGAGTATTTTCTTTCCATGAAAAATGTTCCATACTTTCCTACTTACCTGTTTTTGCTTCTACTCTTCCCTACATCTGACAGTTCTTCCTTCTCTTCTGCCTACTGACTTCTTACCTATCCTTTGAAGTTCACTTTAGATGTCCTTGCTTCCTTGAAGCCATTCCAGATTCTACTACCCTCTAATCCCTACCTTCTCCCTCTTTTCCACAACTATTTCCAGAGAAACGAAGTGAGCAGTTCAAAGTCTTTTGGCTACAAAGTGACAGAGAGAAGCTTCCAGTTTTTGCTCTCTGACTCCAAACTCCATCTTTTTTCCACTACACTGTGTTTCCACTTAACATGAAACCTTTATCGTACTGTAGCCCGTATCCTGTACAGAATAGAATATAAGTTCTATGAGCACAAGGACTGATATCTCAAGAGAGTATTGCCTCCAATGCCTAGTACAGTGTACTATATACAGCAGGAATCATAGAGATCACAGGAATAAAAGGATTTGGAGGTTGAAGATAGCTCAGCAATCATCCTACAGTTTGGTCTCTTCTTGTTAGAGATGAAGAAGTTGAAAATCTGAGTTGCCCAAGGCCACACTGGTAGTAAGTGGAGCAGAATTCAGTCCTCTGCCTCTGATCCTGGTTCTCTTTCTACACAGTTCATGGCACAAAGTAAGTGCTTTATAATCAATTCATCATACATTTATTCATGCATGTGTTTGTTTCATTACTCCTTCCTTCCTTCCTTCCTTCCTTCCTTCCTTCCTTCCTTCCTTCCTTCCTTCCTTCCTTCATCTTCAAAAGTTTTATGTACATGCTGTAATTTCCTTTTGTTCTTCAGGTCCTGAGCACTCCAGGGATTCTTACAGAGGGTGTTATACCAATGGCTAGGGCTGTTATATTCCATAAGCATTTCTTTCATGGAGGGGAGGGGGGACGTTAACCAGCAGGATTATCTCCTTTCTTATTGACTATAATAATTAGCTAATTGGTTTAACTATTATTAGGTATTGCTGACATGTATTTAATGCTTTAAAGCTTACAAACCCCACCACCCAAAAAAACTAATGTAAGAACTGATTGCAGGCCTTTTGGGCTATGAATTCAGCATGCCAAGAACATCTTTAAAGAGAGAATAGAAAGCTTAGAGACTGCTGCAGAACCATAACCTTTCCCTTCTCAAATTCTTGTAAAATTGATGCTACCAGATGGCCAACTTGACATCAGGGGTCCAAGGGGAGCCACAGGTGCTGTCGCCTAAAACTGTTCTCATATCAGAAAGGGACAGAGCTCCAGCTGTAGGCCTTAGTTCCACACTGTGGATATCAGGTAAATGATTTGGAATCCGTCCTCGGCTTTCATCTTCCTTCTAGCTTGCAGCCTACAAGATGCAGGGGGGAGATTTTACATCACTTAATTACCAAAGAATAGATCAGATAATTGAAAAGTCAGTTTTGAAAGAAGCAGAGAGGAGAGGAAGGATCACCATCGTTTTTCACATGCTTTCAGTTTCTTTATCTCTCAAAAAGGGAGGCTAGACAAGATGTTTAGAGATGTAGAGCAAAAAAGACTCATCTAGTCACCTAATTGAGAGGTTCAAACTTTTGGTTGAACAAAGGATTGTCAGATTAAAATGTATTTGGGTGGGAAGAGTTTAACAAAATAAATATAAATACAATAAAATGTAGACAAGTTAATTTGTGATTTTCTAAGTCAATGTGCCGCCTTCAGGGATCTGTTTCTCTATGAATATCTGTTTTTATTTTTGTTTCCCTTTTTTTTTTCTTTTTGGAGTGGGGAAGCCAGGGCAATTGGGGTTAAGTGACTGGCCCAAGGTCACATGGCAAGTACGTGTTAAGTATCTGAGGCCAAATTTTTTTAAATTTATTTTTTATTTGTTTCTTGTTTACATTATTCATTTTTATTACATTTTTGAATTACAAATTTTCTCCTCATTTTTCCCCTGCCCCAACCCTAAAACAGCAGTCCCACTGTAAAGCCTCTCCCCTGCTCTGCTCTCTTATTTTCTGGTAGGGCAGGAAGGGTCTCCCTATCCCAGCCCCTGTATATCTTAATTCCTAGTTGCAGGTATTACAGAACTTTAAATTCTAGATTCTTTCAATTGCTCCCTTGTCACCCACCCCCACTGGAAGGACACTCACTTCAATACAGTCTGTGGATGTGTGATTATGCAGGAAATCTTCATAGTGGACATATTGTGACAGTGATCATCTATCTCTACTTCCTATCCCTCCCCCCTCTTGTTCTGTTCTCTACCCTGTCCCTTTACTGAAGTGTGTGCTTCCAGCATCTCTCCCCCAGACCCTGCCCTCCCCTCCATTATCCCCCCACTCATCCCCATGCCCCCTACTCTCTTGTGTGGCATGATGCCCAGTTTAGAGTTTATGCCATTTCTTCTGTAAGCCAAATTCAATGAGAGTAATTGAAAGTAAAACAGTAATAGTAATCTCTTGCCTCGTCTCTATGGAATGATTAATCCCATTTTGTCTCTCCCTGTCTCCTCTCCTTCTAGTCCTCTCTGACCTCAGAATTTTGCCTTTTAAAGTATCCCTTCACATTCAATTCATCCTATATCCTCTATATATACCTATACACACATGCTCAGATATATATTCATACGCATATATAAACTCCTATATGGACCTATGTGTAAGTATACATATATA
Organism: Pseudocheirus occidentalis; assembly: GCA_028646575.1. NCBI lineage: Eukaryota > Metazoa > Chordata > Mammalia > Diprotodontia > Pseudocheiridae > Pseudocheirus > Pseudocheirus occidentalis. Next base: position 170,987,999 of record CM053600.1, read on the forward strand.
CGTTTGTATTCCCTTCACCTATCCTCATGCTAAGAAAAGTTTCATAAGTTACTATTATCGTTTTTCCATATTGGCATGTACATAATTCAAATTTGACAAGTTCCTTATGATTTTTTTCCCTTATTTACTTTCTCATGCTTCTTGTGTTTGACTGTCAAATTTTCTGTTCAGCTCTGGTTTTTTCAGCAAGAATGCTTGAAAGTCCTCCACCTCATTGAATGTCCATATTTTCCCCTGGAACAATATGCTGAATTTTGCTGGGTAGTTGATTCTTGATTTTAATCCCAGCTCCCTT
>CM053600.1:170988793-171007340 GCA_028646575.1 Pseudocheirus occidentalis
TGTACCACATTTTAAGGAATCAAAGGAGAAAGGAATTTAGTAATTGAGAAAGATGTGCTTGTTTTTCTGTATTAATTTAGAATGTGCCAGATCATCAGACATCAATATCATTAAGCTTGATTATGTAACAGGAAAAATTCTAAAGCTGATAATTCAAATATTAAAATACTTGGAAAAATGTAGATATTAAGAGCATTCCTTCAAATTAAGGACTTGTACAAATTTCCTGTAGAAATGTAAATATAAATACAATGACAGTCCTTCATTCACTTGGAATTCCAAAAATAATTGAATCAGTGCCAAGTTAAATGTGCTGCAGAATTCCAGTTTGCTGTACTGTGGAATTCTCCGTGAAGCAAATTTGTCTTAGACTCTGACCGAGTAGCAAAAGGACCTTCTCTCAGGATAAGGTGGTCCTGTGGACAGTGATCTAAAAGAGGTTGCTAATTCAAGAATTACTTTGTTTGCTTGTTTTTTTTTGGTTGAACAATCTTCAATGAATCACGAGTCTGTTTTCCTGCCTTCAAAGGCATGCTATGCTGAAGTGTTCAGCAGAACGCAAAATACAAAAGGGAGGACCCTAGAAGGATGCCGTAGTCAGCCAAATATGATCTTTGGGTTTTACAAAAGTTAACTTGGAGAGGCTAAGAAGCATTAATGACATCTGAGAAAAGCATAAATAGAACCATCGCTTGCAAAGTGGAACATGGATTGAGATAATGAAACACAGCGACGATTTAAAATGGTGGAGGATGTTAAGCATGGAGAATGCAATAAAATTTTGAGTGAATTGGTTGACTAGACTAAGAGCACATGTAAATAAGTGGTCTATGGAACTCAATATATAGAAATGTAAGGTAATGATCCTAGAAACTAAATTCAAAAGAAATGTCTTCAGTAGCCATATGTTACAAAACATTTAAGAGCAAAAACATCTCTGGGTATTGGTAGAAAAACACATAAAAGTTTCAGCGTAAGATTTTATGGTAATAAAAGACCCAACCACTTCTAAGAGGCATCTCATTTAAGCAGAAGGAATTATTAAAGCATTTAAAAAGCTGACACTGGGGTTACATGTAGACTACCATGTCTAGTTCCTCTTTGTCTTAAAAGAGGAGAGATATAACAATGCTGAGAAAAGCTTGCACAGAGGCAGGTTAGCTAGGTGGCACTGTGTATAGAGCACTGGGCCTGGAGTGAGGAAGACCAGTTCAAATCCAGTTTCAGACACTTAATAGTTGAGTGTTGCTGGATAAGTCATTTAACCTCTGACTGCATGAGTTTTCTCCATTGCAAAATGGGGATAAGAACAGTGCCTACCTGCCAGTGTTTCATAATATCAATTCATGTTCCACTTTGGAAGTGATGGTTCTATTCATGCTTTCCCCTAATGTTGTTAATGCTTCTTAGCCTCTCCAAGTTAACTCTTTGTAAAGCACTTGGTATGATTTGTAGCACATAGTAGGTACTCAGTAATTTCCCGTTTCCTTCCTCAGTGGATCCTTTTTACCCTCTAATACCCTTTTGTGTGCTCTCATTTAGTGGTTGGGCATGAGTTTATGTGGACTCTGTTGTAACTGGTGAAATGAGATGATAATAATAATCAATCCTATTTACGTGAAACTTTAGGATTTGCCAAGCGACAGCCTTATGAGGCAGATGGTACATGTAATATTATTTCCATTTTACAGATGGGAGTACTGGAGCTCAAGAGGGGGGAAGTCACTTACTTGTGGTCATCAGCCTTGGAAGTGAAGGGGCCAGAGCTTGAACCCAGGTGTCCTGATCTTGACAAGGCCATTGCTCTTCTTGTCTCTCTAGATTCTGGGAATGAGCTCCAGATGCTCCCGACCACAGGCACAATGCCAAGTCAAATGTTTCTTATTTTTCTTTTCCTTTCTCTTTCTCCTTTCCCTTTCTCCTCTGCCTCATGCTTCTAATCCAGCCCTACCCCCACTCACTATTATTCGTAGTCAGATCCCATGCTTAAAATTGTAAGGGAATTTAGTGGTCATTTAGACCAACTCACTAATTTTACAGGTGTATTGGCAAACTCGTTGTGCTTTGCCTGCTGCCGGCCTGCTGAGGCTGGGGAACCTGCTTCTAGGGAGGCATGATGATCAACAGTGGAAAGGCCCTCATTCCAGATTCAGAGAACTCACAGATACCATGATTTACCATGGGAAGAACCTTTTCCCTGACTACTGAGCCAGAATTGAAAATACATTCTAAAGACATTCACTTTTCTGATGCTCATCCTCTTTCTTACCCAGCTGTGTTTGAGTGATGAGGCAAAGATTGCTGCAAGTCTTTGGGGGGGGAGAGAGGCCTCGACCACTCATCTCACCGCTGAAGCCCATGAACACATGACCCTACTGCTGTTTTTGTCACTTTTGGGTCTATTTCTGACTTTTGGTGAAGGAGTTCTTGAGATAGTTAACAACGTGGTCAGTATAGCAAGCCCCAGAAATCCTGAGATTTGCCGATGTCTGAGGCTGAGACTATGGCCAATGCTGACCTGCTTGAACCAGCCCCAGTGAGAAGAAATGACAAAGACTCATTCATCACTTACGCCACATTTGGAAGTGAACTTAGTGGGTAAATACTTTGTAAAACAGCTTTGAATTTGAGCCAGCAGAGTGTGGCACCTGGTCCACGGTGGAATTCTTTGCAACTTCTGTTCTTGCTATATCTGCACAGTAAATATTCCTTTGCAGAGGCTATTTGATTTTAGCTGGTCAAATGATACTTAGGGTGCCAATCACTTCTGCCTTGTACTAGGGAGAACACCAAAATAGAGAGCTGAGTCAGTAGAGTTGGAGAAAGATATTCCTCACCCTTCAGAACTCTGAGGAAGGGATGTAGCCTTACTTTGGTAGCCCCCATATACCTGTGAGTTGGACGTAGACATGTAAAGTGTATAAAGACTACACAGAGGTCAAGTGAATTGTCTGGCATCTCACAATTAGTAAATATCAGAACCTGAATCTTCTTGCTTCCATGACAGCCATAGGTAAATCTGCAATTCTCCTCTGACGAAGATGATCTTTAAAGCTTACCATCTTGCATCTAAAGCAACGGGAATGAACAGGTAGCACCCCAGAGGTGAGGTTGGATCTTTATGCTGCAGTATGGTTGCTGAATGGGGGGGGAGTCCTCCCTTCACAGAAGTCTTGGATGTGAGTGCCTTATCTTTTTGATGTGAGTTTTTGTAACTGCCTGGGTTTTTCTTATGTGGAAAACTCATCTCCCCAGTAGATAGCAAACCTCTTGCTGGTAGAGACTATTTTATTTTTTGTATCTGTATAGCCAGCATGCATGGTACATATTAGTGTTAATTAATTATTGCTTAAAATTAATTAATTGATTAATTGTTGATTAAAATTTGAAATGCAGGGAGCTGGTCCTATCTATCTGTGTTCTGGGAGGGTAAGAATTTCAGGCTGGTGATCTGCTTTGTCTCTTTGCATTGTGGACAACGTGTATAGGCCTAGGATCTCTTCCAGCCTTTCCCAGTCACAGTGGCAACCAGTCTAAGATTAAATCTGGCCCCAGGCTCTGATGATTCAGCATGCCTTATGCTTTCCTTTTCCTTACCATCAAGAATAGTAGTAAGGCCAGTCTTGACAGACTCCAGGCATGAAAGTGCAAGTTGCCCTTTGAATAAATCCTCCAATGAGGCCTTATTTTCTTGCGATTACATCTCAGTTAATTGAGGGTTCTGGTTAGTTAGGATCTGGTTCACTAAGGTTTTATCATATACCAGTGTAATTACTCACTCAATTTATTTTGAGCTAAAAATAACATGTTCATTCAAATAATTAAATAAAGCAGCAAGCCTCACATTTTGTGTATTTCCAAGTATGAAGGAGTACTCAACCTGACTCAGAAATAATCCCTGAGATTGAAGTTTAGGTTTGCTTTCTGAGACCCTTACCACCAGATCGAACATGATATGCATGGGAAACAAACCAACACCATTATTGCAAGTCCCCAAATTATCCAAACCTTTGGAACACAACCTATTCATAATCTGAGGAACACTTTTATATGGTAATTGAAACAAAATTAATTGGGCTTGCAGTGAATAAGGGTCATAGATATAGAACTGGGGAGGGATCTTAGAAGTCATGGTGTATGACCCTTTCATTTCATATTTCACTAGATGCGGGGTGGGGAGCCTATAGCTTTGAGGCCACCTGTGACCTTCTAGGTCCTCAAGTGGGGTCCTTTGACTGAATCCAACCTTCCTAGAACAAATCCTCTTAACAAAAGAATTCATTCTGTGAAACTTGGACGTGGTCAAAAGGCTTTATCCAAGGACCTAGAAGGCCTCCTGTGGCTTTAAGGCTGCGGTTTCCCTACCCTGCAGGAGACCAGTCTAAGTTGTAGTAAAATGTGGTAGAGTGGAGACATGGACTGAGGTCTTTTGACTCCAAATTCAGCAAACCTTTGTCTATAGCTCTACCAGAAGCAGCTCCTTTTCTGTCAGAGGTACAACTGCATCTCATTTTCAAGAAATAAAGCACATTATTTATAATCCTGTTAAAATTATCTTGAGAGAAAGTATGGTGTGGTAGGATCGTGGAAAAAGAGTGAGAAGGACCTCAGGGACCTTTTAGTCCAGCCTCTATTTTGCAGAAGAGGAAACTGAGCCTGTGAAAGATTAATTGACTTACCAATTGTCAAACAGATACAAGGCAGGATTTGAACCTTGGCTTCAGAACCAAGAGTTTTCATATAATATAATACTACCCGTGGCTTTAAAATATAGAAGTCTTGAATCCAGATCCTGCCTTTGGAACACACAAACTGGCCCCAGTAAATTCTCATGCCATATGTTACATGATAGATGGGGTGTTTCTCTGTCTGTACTGATGAAACTATAGCTCCAGACAAAGAAACAGTGCATTCACTCAATAGACCTAAGTAGTTTTTCCTGAAAAGATTCTAAGATTGTCATAAGAAACAGACTAGTCAAAAGAAATTGGGCTTCAGGTCTTCATAAAGAAAAGATTGATATAAATGTCTGGGAATTCAATTTATTTCTTCTGATGATATTCTGACCTTCAAAAGTCATCCCCGGAAGCTTTTGGCTTTATTTTCCTGTAGAGATCTCTAACCATTTGTGAGTCCTTAATAAAAACATAGGTCTATTAAAGTTGATATTGAATTGTAGTCCCATGATGAGTGCACAGCTAGTCTAAGAAAATTGTACCCTCTGGAATAATAAAAATGGCTTATGTATACATAGCACTTCCCAATTACAAAGGGCTGTATATACCTGGTCTTATTTGATTCCCACCACCGTCATTTGAAGAAAGTAAGGCAAATATGATTGAAAGAGCATATGATTCAGAGGCAGCATGATATAGAGGATAGACTATTAGATCTGCATTTAGGAATACCTGGGTTCAAATCTTACCTCTGATACTCATAAGTTCTGTGACAGCGGGGAAGGGACTAAACTTCCCTGAACCTCCATTTCGACATTTGTAAAAATGGGCTCAATATGACCTGTCTCAAAGGATTATGAGATAGACTTCTCCTCTCCTCTTGTCTCTTCTCCTCTTTTCTCCTCCCCTCTATTTCCCTCCTTTCCCCTTTCCTCTCTTCTTTCATTCTTGGTGACATCATCAGCTACTATGGATTTAATTATTATCTTTATGCAGACGATTCACAGATCTAAATAATTAAACTCTAGTCTCTCTGCCTAGTTCAATTGCCAGTTAGACACGTCATATACAACATTTCCAAAACAGAATTGATCTTTTTGCCCAAATCTACCCCTCTTCCAGACTCCTCATTTCTGATGACTATACCACCATTCTTCCATTTTTTAGGTTTTTAACTATAGAGTTATCCTTGACTCCTTACTATCCCTCACCCCACATGTTGAATCAGTTGTCAAAACATGCTTTTTCACCCTCTAGAGCTGTGGTTCTCAACCTTCCTAATGCTGAGACCCTTTAATACTCATATATGGGTGTATCTGCATGTGGGTGGACCTGCCTGGAGATAGATAGAGAAGCGGTGTCTCAGTTCCTAAGACCATCGGAAATACGTGTTTTCCGATGATTTTAGGTGACCCCTATGAAAGGGTCATTCAACCCCCAAAGGGGTCATGACCCACAGGTTGAGAACTGCTGCTCTAGACTATCTCTAGCATCAGATCATGCTTTGGATTCATAGAGCCATCATCTTAGTTCAGTTCCTCATTACTTTCCTTAGCATCCTAGCCAGTTTCTTTTTCAATACATCTCTCCCCACCATAATCTATCCTCCACACAGTTGCCTATATTATTCCCTTTACATCAAATCTCACCATGTCAGTCTCTTCCTCAATAAACTTCATTGTCTCTCTATTGTCTTTCAGATAAAAAATAAATTCCTCACTTTGACTTTCAAAGTCCTTCACAAGATACTAGAAAACCTACCTTTCTAGTTTTATTATACTGTACTCCCTTTCCTCAATGCTTTAGTCCACTCAAAACATCTGTCTCTGTTCTGCACATGTAGCATTCCCACCTCCTGCCTCCTTGGCATTGAATTCTTATGCCTGCAATGAATTCCTTCCTCACCTCCACCTCATAAACTCTTCTTTTTCAAGATGAAGCTCAAATATCACCACCTACATGAAATCAATCTAGATATTATTTCTTGACATGATCTGACCACACCCAGAGAATCTCTGGAGGGTTCATATACCAGGTGCAAGTTTAAGTACATACACACAAACACCAGTCCCCAGAAAGAAAACAAATAACCCTAGATGAAGTCAATGTTTTCTGGTTTATTAAAAACAAACAAACAAAAACCAAGAAAGACACTAGGCTAAATCACTAGCTAAGGAGCCACTGTGCATCATGAATCAAATTCCTGGAATTCATTTTAATACTTCCTTTAGGCAAAGAGAACTACAGTGAACAAATTAAAAAAATATCGCAGGAATTCATATAGAGAAGGAATACAAGCTAACATGGATAATGTTAATAGTGCTATTAGTCAGGATGATTTCTATCATTACCAGCCATTATTCTCAGAATTCTAAGTGGCAGACAAAACATTCAGCCAGAAATTCCATGTTCTTCTTTTTTTATTTTTGCAGACAGCTTATAAAGTGCAGATACTTGGTGTCTAAATTGTCACCTTTTGTCACAAACACTTCCCTGTATTTGTTCAGGCTTAGACAATATAAAATATTGCATTGAGAAGAAATAAAAGTGAAAGAAACATTGAGTTAAAGATCTATGGGAGATTTCTGAGTTTGTCTTGTAGAATCTTCAACAGTGGTCCTTGACTATAAAACAGCAGAATGAATCTAAGACTTTTTTTGGAAATACGTGTTTTCTTTCGCTTTGAAACCTACAGTGGAAGTTTGACTTTTATTTCCTCCCCCCCAAAGGAACTTTTGTGAAGCTTCATTTGAAAGCAGGCTCATAGAAATGGCAGCTAGCCTCAGTTGGCCTTTGGGATCATGCAGGTGCAGTTTCCAGAGTTTAGTCTTTATGTCAGTCTGTATTTTGGTGTTTGTGTATGCTCACATGAGCAAAATGCCACATGAGAAACATAGTTAAAGGTTCTAGTTCTCTCTTAAAGACTAAAACCTGTATATGAGATGCTCTTGGTTCTGTCTGTGTAAAGCAAGGGTTACCAACAGTGGTCAATGTCTAAAACTCAGGGCTTTCAGCAACCTTCCTATACCCCCTAAAATAATGATAATCACAATAACACCACTGATAATGGTAATAAACATTTAGGTAGCAGTTTAAGGCTTTTTTAAAGTTTATTTTTTAGGTTTTTAAAGTGCTTAGACACTTCTTCTGTTATCTCTTCTGTTCCCCTATTCATTATAAACAAATTCTGTCTTTTTATACATTTATACATGAGAAATAAAATAGATCAATTGACTTTTCATAAAGAAACATTTTCCCCTAAGCTCACATCTTTTGGGTCAATTCATAACCTTTGGTATAAAAGAAAAAAGATGAAATAGAAAGGAGAGAGAGAGAGAGAGAGAGAGAGAGAGAGAGAGAGAGAGAGAGAGAGAGAGAGAGAGAGAGAGAGAAAGAGAGATCATTTTCAGAAAGATGGAGTAGAAAGGGAATCAGGGAAGGATTCATTTGGTGTTATTTCTCAATTTCTTTATAACAATTGAATAATGTTGAGTAGCCAATGAGATGAAGTGTGGCATGGTGGACAATAAACTGACCTTGGAGTTGGGAAGACTTGGGTTTGAATCTTGCCTCTGTCACATACAACCTGTGTGAACTTGAACACAATCATTTAATTTCTCTCCGTGCTCCAGACTAATTTTTCTCCCCGTCCCCATCCCTACCCTCAAAGTGCTTTAATGCCATGAATTTTTGTGAAGATGGAAGTCCTTCTTATTATCTTCCTCTTCTGGTAATTCTCCTTTTTTTCCCTTACGAAGCTTTTTCTGGACATACATTATACACTAGCAATGTCAGTAAGACAAGGCTCTGATCCTGCCTTCTCCCGACACAGTAGAAACCAGCTCATGATTTCATATTGCTTAGTAGCCAATGCTTTGGGATCTCAGGAACCAAGGGATAAGACCTGTGTGCCAGTATCTTCATCTTTTTATCCAGAGACCTGGGCTCTAAGACTAACTTGCTGCCCATATTTAGGTAAATCATTTAATGTTTCTCAGGTTCCTCATCTTTGAGGGAAGCTCATCTCTGAGGTCCCTCTCAGAAATAAAGTTGATAATCTCTAAGATTACTTACAAGTCTGGAAAGAATGCAGGCCTATGGGTCCAGAGGCCTGGCATCCAGTCAGCCTTGATTCTGTCATGTGCTAGCTGGGTGATCTTAAGTAAATGTTTTGTCTCTTCAGTCCTCATTTTCCGCATTTATAAAAGAGCCAGCTAGATTGGATAGCTTCTAACATTCCTTTAAACTCTTTGGTTCTATGATTAAGTTGGATTTAGCAAGGATAGGGCATACTGGGGAGGAAGATGATTTTGGAGCTAAAGGGTCTGAGCTTGAAACCCAGTTCTGGTACTAAATTACCAGGTAAAATTGGGCGAATTGGGTCTCCAACTCTCCATTTGTTAAAATAAGGGGGTTTTATTAGAAGGCTGCCAAGGTCCTTTTAATTTTTAAATATCTTACCCTATGTTTTTGTTACTTGGGTAAAGTGGTTGGAAGGTACCATGTCTAAGGTCTCTGTCAGCTCAAATTTATGCCCAATCAACAACTAATCAATTAACACTCATTAAGTGCTCATTCTAAGCCACGCACTGTACTAGGCACTGGAATACAAAGGAAAAAAAATTACAGTCATTGTGCACCATCAATGTAACGTGATTATTTTAAAAAGCAGCTTCAGGAGTCTGTAATATGGTTGGAGTAGATGATGGCCTTGAGGACTCATGAGAGCTTGAAGAAGCCATCAAAAGATGATTAAGTTATGTTCAATCTAGCTTTCGTTGGAAATGAATTTTACCATCTTTTAATTCTTTGAACTGCAACCGGGTGGTACAATAGATAGAATACCAGGACTCATCCTCTTTAGTTCAAATCTGGCCTCAGACACTTACTGTGTGACACTGGTCAAGTCACTTGACCCTGTTTGCCTCAGTCCGTCATCTGTGAAATGAGTTGGAAAAGAAATGATAAACATAGAAGGGGTGTGTTATAGGGTCCCTTACCCACAGGACAAGGATTTTGGAGGGAACTGATCCCCTATCACTGGGAAGGGAGAGGTAAGCCTAAGTGTGGGTTCTTGATTCTTGTTTCCCTCCAGTGGGAATGGAGATACAGGGTCTGTGTTGGCTTAAGAGGGGAAGAAAGGAGAGGAACTTAGCAGGAAGGTTAGGGTAGTGTTGGTGGTAGGCATGGGGGAGGGGGAGAATTAGGTAGATTAATATTATACAAACAATTGTGGAGAAATAATAACTTAATGATACCAAATTCTGGAAGGAACTAGATAAGCTAATCAAACCTAAGCATTTCAGATGTGGTTGATCATTTCTCTAATGCAGCAGTTCTCAACCTGTGGGTTATGTTCAGTCTGTAACAATAAAAATACATCCTGTATATCAGATAGATTCATAACAGTAGCAAAATTACAGTTATGAAGTAGCAATAAAAGTAACTTCATGGTGGGGGGGGAGTCACCACAACATAAGGAACCGTATTAAAGGGTCATGGCATGAGGAAGGTCGAGAAATGCTGCTCTAATGGAAGATCTTAAAAGCAAGTGGGTAGTTCTTTGTTTACAGCTGATCTTGTTAAGAATACTAGTGTTACATCCATCATCTGCCTCTGACATCCATCAAACCTCTAATATATCTAAATTGTTACAGACTCAGGATCCACGATGTGCCTTTTAATTGGTCTTTTTGCTTTCTTGAGCAAAACCAACGACTCAGACTCATCAGCATTAAGTGACAGAAATCACACTTAGTAGTTCTGGCTGGAATCTTTTGTTAATACCTCAGATTTATCAAAACTTGGAAGTTCTAATGCACGCTACAGTTGAAAAGCATGAATGCTACCAGAAAGCATAAGGCTTTTTACATTTTCTTAAAAATAATAAAATAAAAAGCGAGGGAATTTAAATGCCTGCTAATGAAGTGTTACATTTCTTAGTTTTCTGCAACTCATTTTAATTGGAAAAAAATCCCTTAAAGTGTCTCCCATTTTCCTATTCTCAGAAGAGAAATAAGAATGATGTATAACGGAAAAAGCAAAGAAGTGTCTTAAAAAGTGAAGGGATGAAAGGTAGCTGTGTATTTTATCCCTTGCCACTTTTGTATGTGTGGGAAGAAGCACCCGGTTCATTTGTAACAGATTTTTTTTTCAAACATTCTAAAATCTGTTCGGGGAAAGGTTTCAGTCGAATAATTTCAGGGCTTGATGGGAATGACAAATGAACATTTTAAGCCTACCTGACCCCTGGCAACACTGCTCTAAATTACCTCTTCTCCAAACAGAGCCCCTATATATCTCTTTCTCTTTTGAAATGCCGATTAAAACAGCAAGGGATTGATGAAAAATATGTCACATTGACACGAGGATAAAACAATAATGGAAATGTATGAAATCATAGCAAGGCTCGGAGTCTGGGGACCCAGCTAGGATTGGAAGAATAAAGTTTCATGAGGCTCGATGCCATATACAGAGAAGGTCAATTGCCTGATAACTGTGAGAAGAGGCAGGATTGTCTAAGGCTGGGAATGGACTGAGCCCACCTCATTTCTCATCACAGTTCTCCTTCTGACTCCGTACATTAATACCTCAGTACATTAGGACTGTATGAGTGGAATGGCATCAGCAATGCCATTTGTAGTCAAAAACTTTGCTACCCGAGGTAAAACTAATATCAGAGACAGAAATGGGTTTTAATAACTCCTGAAAGACAGAGGGAGAAGTAGAAGAGAAAAAGACATGAAGGATAGAAATAATAGGAGAAAAAGGAAGATGAAAAGAAAGGGGGTGGGTGGGAAAAGAGAAGGAACAGGAAAAAAGAGGAAAGCTAGAGGGAGTGAGAGGTGGCTGGCCACCTGAAACAAACTTTTTCCAATTGGACTTTCTCTTTTCATCCCTCCTGTTACATGTTGTTGTGTTACATTGCCCAATATGGTACACTTTCTGCGTGCCATTGGCACCATAGCTTAGGCAAGGTAATTGGAATTTTGAAATTTTGAGGACCCTAATAGCACTTAGAATCTTCCAAGAGGGTAAAAATAACTGAACTTAGAATCTAGTTGAAAGGATCATTACTTAGGAATTTATTGGATGATCTATTTCTTCTCCATAATGTTCCCAGCCCAGATTTTTTTTTCTCAACTATCAAACTATGACTTCTATAGTAGCAGCTTAGCAGTATTCCGAGGTATCTATCACACATTCACTGATGGTGTCTTTGGGAATCCTTCTACCACCAAAAGAATTTGTTTTTAAAAAATAATTTGAGGATATGCTTTGTGCTGCTTGTCAGCAGGGTATTTTGCAAAGCTTCCCCTAGGTGACAAAACACTAGCCTTGGCTCTGAACAACACACTTTCTGTGTTCCCCCTTCTCCAGCTTTTAAACAGTCTATCAATACTTACCCAAGAGAGTATCAGATACTGCTCTATCTCCTGATGCATCCACAGATACATCTGTAAAGAATTAGTTTTCTTCACACTGCTTCATGCCCTCTGCCCCCAGTTTATAACTAAATCGCAAGATTTATTTTAATAACAGCTTTCATATAAGGGAGCTTAGATTTATCAACTAAGGCATCTCTTTACTTTGAAATTAATTTCATATATATGTATATGTATACATGAATACATAAATAATGGGAAAGACATTATCTGATACCTTCTCATTTAAAAACCAGTGAGAATGAAAGAGATTCTATTTCAATATTGGAGAGTTTATTTCCCAAGTAAGTTCTCGTTATTTTCTCACTATGGTGTGACTTGGAATAATAGTCAGGCGACTATCTACAGATGTACAATATTTAAAACAATGGCATTGAATGGAATATATGCTCTTTGAGAGCAAAGTATATATGATTTTGATAAACTTTGTATCTCAACTCTTTTCCATTAAATTAAACATTAATGAATATTTGTTGAATGCTTTATATTTCAATGGCTCAATGGTTTCCCTGATACAGCCTTTCATAGTACTTTCTGGAATATTCTATGTAGTTGTATAGTCCTTCACATGTTCATATCTTTTTATCCTGTGAAACTCTTGCTTACCACCCCTTCCCCTTTTCTGATATTATCTATGAAATTGGGCAAGTCATTTAATATTTCTGGACCTCAATTTTTCTCAACTATCAAAGGAGTAGATAACCTCTGAGGTACCTTCACACATTAGATCCATTATCCTATTCTAATCCAAGTTTCAAATGACTCTCTCATAGAGATTATACCAACTGTTATTGTATCTTTAAGTCAAATGAAATGTTGAGAAAAGTAGTTTGTGTTCATAGTTTTGAAGTGTCAACTGTCACTTCAATGGGACATTGATACTGTCTTACTCTAAAGTTCTTCTTCCTGTGCAGTCAGGGATATGGTATATATTTTTATAAACTTTTGTTCAATGAGTATATGTGAGATAAATTGTGGAGGAAGACTATTAAAAGTGGTAGCTTGAGAGAAACTAAAGAATTTCCTCTCATGGTCAAGGTAAAGCTGAACAAGATGGAGAGACCTTCTTTTCCAAAGAAGCTATTTTCAACTTTCTATTACAAAGAAGATTTTTGAGAAGAGTATTTACTTGATGTCTGAGAGAAATTTAATAGTATGAGACTGAGGTTTCATGAATGAAGATAAGATATCTAGAGATATAGTGAAGGTTAAGGAGATTTTGGCAGAGATTCTTTTCACAAGTCAAAACGATGTATATTATTTATATATTTATCTATTCTTGAGTTTCTGAGCAGATGCAAATATTCAGCAATTTAACATATACTTAATTAGAAATAAGAGCAACTAACCTACCTCCTGACCTTCAGTTTCACATCTCCAACTGCCTATTGAACAGCTCAAACTGGATGTCCTATAGGTGTCTTTTACTTACCATGTACAAAACCTGAACTCATTATTTTGCCTTCCCCAAGTCCCCCACAAATGTTCTTCTCCAGGTTTTCCAATTATATTTGCCTAGACACACAAACTGAGTGTTATCTTTTATTATTCATTCTCACCATCCATATCCAATCTGTCCCCAAGTTCTGATGGTTTTATCTTTGTAATGTTTTGCCTCCACCCTGATATAAGACTTTGGCACCTCATGCATAGACCTTTGCAATATAGTCTTTCGGTTGTTCCTTCAGAATCAAGTCTCTCTACAATTCGGTCTTTCTTCCAATTAGCTGCCAAATTGATCTTCCTAAAGTACAGGTCTGACCATATCAATCTACGTCTCTCTTTCAATCACTGTCAGTGCCTCCCTATTACCTCTAGAATCAAACATGGAGTTCTCTATTTGGCATTCACAGACTTTTATAACCAGTGTTCAGTTTTCTCACACCTTACTCCTCTCCATGTATTCTATGATCCAACTGACAATGGCCTCCTTGCTGTTTCTCTAATTCATCTATGGACTCTCTGTGTTATATATATATAAAATCTTGTTTGTGCATAGTTGTTTTCATATTGTCTTCCTTGTTAGACTGTGAACTTCTTGAGAGCAGAGACTATCCTTTGCCTTTCATTGTAGTACAGTACTTGACACATAATAGATTCTTAATAAATACTGACTATTAGAAAAAGAGGTTTCTCCAGTTTTATTAAATAATTTAATTAATTGGCCTGAGGGTTGAAATTAATTAATTTTTGAGAAAGAGGTTATAATTTTAATGATATGAAATAATACATCAAAATTTACCACTAGGCGGCTCTCGAGCTTAGGATGATAAAATTAAATAAGAGAATTTGTCATGTGGCAAGCTAAGGAATGGACATAAATGTGAATATTGCCAATGACCCCAAGGTGCTTTGCTCCACATAGAGTTTCCTAACTTGCCACGCTATGAACCTATCATTCTGATCCTCCATAGGGGGTGTCTCATTGTACTGGAGGCGTTCCTCTAGATGCCTTTCAAGTAGACTATCTATTTCATTCCTTGTTCTTTCTATACAAGTTACTGACCTACTTTCTTGGGAAAACATAGTTTTTGTGCTGTCTTTTATGCTTCTTCTTGCCTGCAATTTATCATGGATAATATGTTGAAGTCTATTTACGTCAACCATACATCTCTTAACTGCCCTTTGGGTTACCAGCAACTTTTATTCTTTTGAAGATTATTGTATTTCATGATTCACAGACTACATAGTACCATTGGCAGAATTGCTGCTAAAAAGATGGACTGTTGGGTGGGAAACATCTTGGAATCATGGAAAACACTGTGCAACTCTCAAATGTGATCCAGCATGATCTATTCTTATTGTTCAATTTGAAATCCATCTTATTGTACAACTACAGGGTCTATCCAAGATAAAAGTGCTGATGAACCATCTTAGTGGGCTACCCACATCACTAAATATAATAAACTGAATACTAAGCATTTTTCATCCACTTAGATGTGTGTTTGTGTGTGTGTTTGTATGTATATTTTATATATTGTTAGGCTAAACATTTTTTAATGAATGTGAATCACATTTCAGATGTTCTCCAGTTTCCTTGGACTTGATGCAATCAGACTAATGTCATCATCAAAAGGAACATAGGAAGGAACATATCATCTAGGTCAGTGGCTCTCAACCTTCCCAATGCCGTGACCCTTTAATACAGTTCCTCATGTTGTGGTGATCCCCCAATCATAAAATTATTTTTGTTGCTACTTCATAACTGTAATTCTGCTACTGTTATGAATCATAATGTCAATATCTGATATGCAGGATGTATTTTCATTGTTACAAATTGAACATAACCCACAGATCAAGAACCACTGACCTGGAAGGAATTCCTCTTCTATTTAGTCTCTGTAATGAGTATCCTCCCTGATATTGGCAAACACTAGTTGTAGGTCTAAGTCTTCTGTTTTTATTATGTCTGGTTTTGTGAACAGTAATTTATATTAAAAAATTCATGTGTATTAAATAATTTTAACCTATCCATAGGAAACACCTCTTTGGAGGAGAGCCTTCAAGTCTGCAGTTTACTATATCGAATGTTTTTTTTTAGTCAACAGACAGTAAGCATAATGAGACTTTATATTCTACATCTATCAGTTATGTGACTATAAAGACATGGTCTTCAATGGAATATAGTTTTCTATCTGCCTATTGCCTTCTCATATGATGTTGCTGCTGATATTGGTAAACTAGCATAGTGTCTTAGGGTTTGCATGTCACTTTACATATGTCATCTCATCTGACAGCAATATGTCCTTGTGAAGTATAGAGATCATTCTTAAAAGGATTTTCCCCTTTGATAAATGAGTTGATTTTTATTGATGGCTTCTTATTTATATATTTTCTCAATGAGCTCACCTGTGATTTCCCTTCCCTTCCCCAATCATCCAAAATTTGCCTTTTAAATATCTTGAGACCTGACATTTCTCAATGCTCTCAAAAGCATATTACCTTCATCATGAATCTTCTCTATATACATTTATTCTAGTAGCATTGTTTTCCCCATATTTATCTCATTTAATGCTGTTTTCACTTCCTCATGAAGCATATTAGGGAGCTGTGATGTTGATTCCAAATATGGTGACTCCACTATTATTGGCAGAAAAAAATGGCTATATAAATCTCAACAAATCCTTACCATTTTTAGCCTGATGTCTTTCCAGCTCTACTGTTTAGTGTTCTTGGGATTATTTGACTTCATTGAATCTCATGCTAAACTTTCTTTAAATTGATTTTTCTCTCTGTCTTTCCTTGCTCTTATCTGAGCTAATATTATTCATAATATTTTCCCAGACCCTGTAGTAACATTTTACCATTGACTTGATATATTCTGATTTTGGAGTTATTTAATCTGACCACACCTTATACCTGTCAAAGATTCCATTGACCCTGATTCTTACGGATAGGATCCTTGAAGGACAAACTGTAGCCTTCTAAAGCTGCCTTTGGCTCTTATACCTCTCCATTTGGCAAGGAGATCAAATGTTGTCTGGAGAAGAAAGCTTCTTAGCTCTTTTGACCTTTTTGGTGAGATGATTGCTTTACACTCATTAAACTCCCAAGGGAGGCAGTGATAATCCAATACAATCCAATAGTAAGTGCCAATCTTTTTTTTTAAAATTAAGTACGTCAGGTTGAAACTTTTGAAAATTACTTATTCTTTCTGTTTTTTACACCATGGTCATCTCCCAATAGGGCAGCTGGGTGGCACAGTGGATAGAGCACTGGGCTTAGAATCAGGAAGACTCATGCTCGTGATTTCAAATCTGGCCTCATACATTTACTGGCTGTGTGACACTGGTCAAGTCACTTAACCATGTTTGCTTCTGTTCCTCATCTTTAAAATGAGCTGAAGAAGGAAATGACAAACCACTTGAGTATCTTTGCCAAATGGGGTCACAGAGAGTCAGACTTCATTGAAACAGCACAAAAGCCCCTCTGATATGTTCCTTCTTCTCCCACAGAATTCCCCCTTGAAATGAAAACAATTAAACAAACCAATTGCCAATTTGATTTAAATGGACCCTATGTGAAATATTGTTCAGAATTACTTTCTTGAATGTCACAACATACTCTCACTTTTATTTTTTTCTAATTTCTTATTGATTTTGCTCTCAGCCAATGGTCAGACTGCTTTCTGACCACTCAGAAATGATTCCCATATCAGTTACCAGTAATTTCCTTTCAAGATATAACTAATTGTGTTTCTTTTTTAAATGAGGTAACAGTGTCTTCTAAATCCACTTGAAATGAACTATTCATGATATAAATTCATGGCACTTAAGGAAGCAGACCACAAATCTTTGATCTCTGTGATTTCTCAATCCCAAATCACATTTTAGAGTATATTTTCACTTCAATATGCCTAACTTAACACAGAAAGAAGCCACAATGTATGAGAATATATATTGATTAATTTCAGTCTTACATTCTTTATAGGGTTTCTCTGCCTCTTCATCCTATGTGACAGGTAGTTAATATGTTTCAATTTTTGTCTTTATGGTTTTTCTACTTATATTTACCCTGAATGTTAAAAGGAGACATGACTGACTGTATTATTAAATGATATTTTTGTTACTTTTGGACAAATGATCAAATCAATTCCATCAATTACTTCATTTGCCTCTCCAAGAAAATGCTTGCAAGTTCTCTTTCTATTTAACTATACCTTTAAAAAAAGTCTTTTGGTTTCATTTGCGGTAGAAAATTTCCATGTTTATATGATGAAGTTCCTTAAGCAGTATGTTGATTTGTAGGTTGTTAGACAAGGTTGTTACATTTAGAATAATAGATAAATTAATGTTTAATGTCTGAAAGATTCTTAGTACAGTAGATTTTTGGAGAGACCAATCACTGCATACAGAGAGAAGGCTACCCTTCTGGGAAATGTAATCTAGACCAACGGTGTAGTTACCCCTTGCCTAGAAGATAAAGGAAACAGCATGGAGATTTTGGATAGAGTTTGGTTCATTGCTGAAAGTGAGTAGAAGAGATGGAGCCTAGAGAGACAGAATAAAAGACAAAAGGCAGGTATAACTAGCCTTAAGTGTATTGTGAGTCCTCAACAGCCACCATCTTGATGTCATACTGAGATATATCAGCACTTATTTCCCCACTCCCCACCCCCCCTATCAGAGGTCTCATGCATTTGGTGATGTGCTACTCATGTCCTTGACCTTATCTTTCCATCAAAAAGACTGAATATTTAAATCCAGAACACTATGTTGTTCAAAATTGTTTACTTGCTCTTTTAGTTAGCATCAAAGCAGGCCCATTTGATATAAAATATCAATCCTAATTGTTCTTGGTTGTGTCATTAATTAGTGCTTAAAGGGTATAATGGTAATTAATTTGTTTGATCAGATGTTAAGTAGATCCTAGTAACCTAGTGTTAAGTATAGAACTCTGTCCATTGGTGAAAAGGTGTGAATTCCC
>CM053600.1:171007840-171048697 GCA_028646575.1 Pseudocheirus occidentalis
ATTGATTGGATCTCTGATTTGATTGATTGAATCTTTAAGTGTTAAGCTGGTTTCTCCCTTAGGGAAACCAGCTGATTCTTCTTTTGTTCCTTGTTCTAAATATTGTGTCTTTCTGAAATAAGATATAATATAGGGACTTTCCTTGTTCTGCAGATTGTATATAATATTGTGAACTGTTGAAACTGTGAACATTATACTGAATAAAGATTTGTAATGGAATAAACAGAGTGTTCACTAATACTGTGTAATCCGAACCTTAAAAGTTCCTCACAGTAGCATTCTCTCAGAAATCTACTGCTGATTGGCTTTACAAAGGGGAGACAGAAAGGAGAAAGTTAATTACTGTTTATTACACAGAGCAAAAGAGACAAAGAGGATGAATCTTCAATGCCTGCATGCTATTGCTGAAAAGATTTGCTCCCAATCTCCCCAGTGGTGGACTGAGTCATATGAGAGGGACTCTCACTGATTGATTTTGGCATTATCAGCTATTACAAATATCTCTAAGGACAACCAAGTGTCTTTTTTCTACTCTCCCCACACTTCGCTCAAGTGACCTGGTAGTAGCTGTGATTTGGTGAGGAAGATAGCTATGGTTATTCGATATTGTTCTTTTCATCTGGTAGATGCTCATTGGAACAGAAGAAGTGACCAAGCAGAGGTTTGTTCTTTGAGGTCTCTATCCATAAGAACCAGGAGAAATAGAGTCTTTGGCAGGTTCAAGGGATGGCCAGATTAAATGACTCTTAGGCTTCCAGATTTATAAGCTCTCCTTAGCAACCACTTGTTACAACATTATTGAAAAACAGTTGCTTGTCTGTTATTGGGCCCTAGTTGCTACTGAACAGATGGATTTCATCTAGAATTGCTCATTATGATATGGGTGATGGAAGATGACTTCTCTAACAAGATAAACAGGGCATCAGATTCTTCCATTGTTAAATGGATATGGTACATTTAAGATCTTGACCCCCAAGTGTTAGCGCCTTTCATGAGCAGGTTGTGACTTTGCCTATGGGTACTTGGTGTCTGAAGGTTAGCAGAACTACCAGTACTTGTGAGAATGGGGACACTTTTCTCACTTTGCATGGTTAGTTATCATGGTAAATTTGGAGGCAGAGAGCAGCAGTATTTCATCTCTATTAGTAACTTTTTTTTAAACTCTAGGAATTGTATCTTTTTTGATCTCATATAAAGCAAATTGTCTTTATTGAATTTTTGGTCCGTGAGTGTCTCTTTGCATTATAGTTCTGAAGTTCAATCATTAGACTGGTCTAAGCAAGGTCTGGTTCAGAATGTTTTCACATTCTCAGCACTACATGATATATTGGGAGTTGCTACTGCCATTTTTTTCTTTGCATATGGTAATAGCTCAAATTGTGAATTTTCTTGGAATGAAACTCCTTTGTTGTAAAGTCTACCAAGCATTGTGTATCCTTGGTAAATGTAGATCTACTCCTAGGTCCAGAGCCTTCTCTTCCTACCCACTCTAAGTAGTTAATCCCAGATGTAACTCCTATCCTAAAGAAAGAGGTGACCTTGGGCTTCACTTTGAATGGAGAGGAATCTGTGGATCAGAGGTGTGGAAAAAGTCTATGCCTTTGTTCGGTAGTTATTACTGGAGAGGGAAGTAAAGAAAAGAATGACACCCAGGAGAATGAAAGAAAAGAGCTAACAGAGAAAGGAAAGATGAATCAGGCAGTTGTGATGTACAGCAGGGGAGGGAGAGGAGGAATATCAGGCAATGAAGACAATGAGAGCAGATTTTTGTGGGCAATAAATAATGCATAAGACCAAGTGTTATCTTGGTCTTATATTTGTCTTTGGATAAGTGGATAAGTTAATATTAATAATGTGAACAAACAGAAGAATTTGTACCATTAACCATAAGAAAAAATTGTCTAAATCAGGCAGGAAAAATGGGGAAATAAGATAAGACTGAGTGGAAGAAGAAAAAGGTGGGGAGGTGAATAAGAAGAGAGCAGAGAGGGAGAAAAGAGAGAAAAAAGGGAATGAGAATTAAAGAGAGAGAACAGAGGGAGTGGAATGAAAAGGAGAGCTATGAGGAAGGAGGAGAAAGCGATAAAGGAAGAGGGGCAAAGAAATTTCTGTTGACAATCGAATTATATGACATATATGTCCCCCGTTCTGACAACCCAGACAGGTGGCAATTACAGAAATGCTAAGCAGAGGACAAATTATACCTATTCTCAGTTTAGAAAGGATGCTAACTCATGTAACAGGTTTTTTTTAAACCCTTGCTTGTCTTTTATGCTTATCACTAACACTGATTTTAAAATTATCTTAGTATGTGGGTATATTTTTTAACATACTGTATATGATCTTCCTTAATTTTAACAGGAATGAAAATGAGCGGGAGAGTTACCCAGAGTCGTACAGGGATTCCTCCTCCAAGTAGATATGACATGATTGAGATTTTTTTCACAGTGTCTAGAAGGAACAGAGAAAGCCTCATTCATCGCTTCCTGATTTCTGATGTCACTAAGAGGCCATTTTAAAGTCAGTTCTAATACAATTTACTTAACTGACATTCAACAGTTTGCACTGAGGTGATCAGAGAATCCTAAGGTCTCTTCTGATTTTTAGTGGGCAAATTTGTATTGCTGTCAGGGAAATGTTTTCCATGGACAGAAGGCTGCACATTTATATCTCTGATCTTTCTCTTTGCAAGAGCTGTCACTGAGATGGAAATTAATAGCCATAATTGGCTGCATAAAGTTGGACTACTATCCCAGAGCCTATTGCATAGTAAATGTCTGTTGAGTTGAAATAAATGGAATGGAATTGAGTTGAAGCTGAACACTTATCCCACTCTGAATCAGATATTGATGTTCTTAACACTTTCAATCTTAACCTTTTCTCCCAACATCCTTCTTTTCCTCATTTCATTTACTTTCCTCCCCTTCCTTGCTTAGAGCCTTGTGGCTTCATCCTTAGCCTGTGACATAAAATGTGCCAGTAGATTTCCTTTTCAGGATTCGATTTAAAGTTCCTGCTAATAGCATTATAGAGGCTTTTTTAGGGTTTGCAAAGTGCTTTACAAATATCTCATTTTATTCCCACAACAATGTGGGAGGGTAAGTGCTATTATTAGTCCCATTTTATAGATGAAGAAATCAAAGTACAAAGAGATTAAGTGACTTATCCAGTGTCCCGTGACTAGCCAATTGTCTGAGGCAGGATTTAAACTCAGTTCTTCTTGACTCTAAGTCTTGTGCTCTGTCTACTGTACCAGTTAAATGCCATCACTGAGAATAGCAGACAAAAGGAAGTAGATCATGCAGAATAGGGAATAGTATATATACACATTCACAGAACATACACGTGAAAGACAAATTATGTTTTATTAAATATTATCTGTGGCTGTACATACATTTATATACACCCAACAAACCAAAAAGAATATTGGGAAAGTTTCTTGATGGTGTCTTACAAGTAACAAGTTTACTTTGAAAAATACTTTAATCATCACAATTTATGGGACATTATTATGATTTACTTAGAAAACCATAGAGAATCAGCAAAGAAATGAAGCAACAGATAGTTTCAGTAAAATAACAGAATAAAAAAATAAATTAATAAGGATTCAGCATTTCTATATAACACTAACGAAATCCTGGAGGGAATATTAAAAAGGAAAAATCCCATTAAAATAATTAAAAATATTAATTAAAAATAAAATTCTTAGAAAGCACACTCAACACATAAATAAAATTTAAATATTTAAATTCAAATTTAAAAATTTCATTTGAAAATAATTATTTTAAGAATTGGTAGAATATTGATTACTCATAGTTCTTCAGAACATGATGATGTAACTTAAATTAATTAGCGGATTAAGTGCTATCTCAGTGAAATCACCAATGGATATATTATAGAATGAAGTAAAATAATTAAATTCATTTGGAAGAACAAATAGACTATAATTTCAAGATAAATGTTTCCAGACCTCAAGTTATATTATAAAAGACTAATAATGAAAACCATTGCTACTGGTTAAAAAGTATCCTTAATGTTAAAGGTCATATTATAAAAGCTTTGAGTGAACATTAAGAACCAGGTACTTTCAGAGTTATGCCTAGGGGAAGAATTCTTAACCAAGGAAAAAAAATAGAGATAAAATTTGGATTAAATGAAATTGAAAAAAACTTGATTAAGCAAAATCAATGTATTTAGGATATAAAGGAAACTGTGTATTGAGAAAAAAACATGTCCAATATATATTATACACACACACACACACACACACACACACACACACATATATATATACATATATATGGAATTAACATAAATATATAAGATGAAGAGGCATCCATTAGTGAATGTTATAAAAAATATGAACAAATAGTTGTCAAAATTGTCAAGTATTAATAACCATACAAACATTCTTCTGAACCAATTATATTAAATTCATATCAAAACAACTTTGAAGTTTCTCTTCATGTAGCAAATTGGCAACGATGATAGAAGATGAAGCGGCTGGAGGGAGCCAGGAATACTAATTAATATTGTTGATAGACCTATGGATTTGTATGACCATTCTGGGAAGTAATTTGGAG
This sequence comes from Pseudocheirus occidentalis, assembly GCA_028646575.1. Classification (NCBI taxonomy): domain Eukaryota; kingdom Metazoa; phylum Chordata; class Mammalia; order Diprotodontia; family Pseudocheiridae; genus Pseudocheirus; species Pseudocheirus occidentalis. The sequence goes on from CM053600.1 coordinate 171,012,424, forward strand.
TTAAACTAAGAAAATAACTCACACAGATATAATATTTAACTCATTGATTCAGTATACATACACTCTGAAGACAGAAATAAAGGTCCCATATATAGGAAAATATTCCCAACAACATTTTTTTGTGGTAGTCCATTGACTGAGAAATGGTTTAACAAATTGCAGTATGTGAATAAAATGAAATAACATAAGAAAAATGGACTATGAAGTATTTGTAGAAATTTGTAGAAAGCTTCAAAGAATTTATATGAACTGATAAAGAATGAACTCAGAACAGCCCAAGTCTTCCGTATGTTAAATCTGGAGCTCCTCTCTGTCCTCCTCTCTTCAGGAACCAGAGAGGAACTCGCTTTGCTATGAATTAGAGGCATCAAGAGACCCTTGGAGACAAGCTGCAAACCAACCAAATGAATTACAGCAGGAACTTCTTTCAGACAGAGGAAAGGGAGACTGTATTGGATCTATACTGCACTCCCCACCCCAATTTCATGGCTTAGGAAACTTCCATAAAGCATCTGCCTTTGTCCTCGATGCCTGTTTGGGATTGAGTCAGCTTTAAGGAATTATAATTTAATTTTCATCCTTTCACTATTTACATTTTTTTTACCCCTGGGATCCATGCTTTGCCAGGCTTAGCAGCCATGGCAGTCCTTCAATTTGGCAAAATGCCTCAGCATGAGAACAAAAACATTTGGTTTTTCTATTCCCCTTTGGAGACTTATAGTACGTCCTGACCGACTAAATGATGCAACTAGAGTTGCAAGGCATGGGGGAGGGTCTGTTATGTCTACTATTGTCATGTTTTTTGGTTTGGTGTGGGGAGGAAATCATAATAGTGGGGATAATTAAATCTTGTCCCATGTGTTGAAGTCCAGGATTAACTTAGTAAAATGGCATTGTCCTGAAAGAGAGGCTGTAATTCCTCCGTTGTACTATTGGTGCTTCAGGAGAAGCAGTGTGTTAATGTTAGCCAGCCAATAAACTGTTATTAAACTTGTGCCTACTATGTGGTAGTCACACATTGCAGCCTTGCTCTGGAGTTAGTGGGCCTGAGTTTGAGGCCTGATTTAACTACTAACTTAATTTCTTGATTACTTAATTAGTGACTTACATGCTAATAGAAAATGACTTTAATCAAATCATCTAAGTTTTCTGAGACTCAGTTTCTTCTACTTGTAAAATGGGGAAGGGGTTAGACTAGGCTGTAGCATCAGAGTCCCAGGACTTAATTCAAATCTGGGCTCTTCCACTTAACTATGAAACTTTGGGCAAAAAACTTACTTATTGGACTCAGTTTCTTTATTAGTAAAATGAGCCAATTGGATTAAATTGGAGTTTCTTCATCTTTTCTGTGGCATTGGCTCCTTTTGCAGTCTACTGAAGCCCATGGAGTCCTTCTCAGAACAATATTTTTAAATGCACAAAATTGAAATCCTGGGATTACAAAGGAAAATCTCATATTGAAATAGTTATCAGAATTTGAAAAAAGGTAAATTCACAAAGCATAGGTTAAATGATTTCAGTGGTCCCTTCCAAGTCCTAATCTGTGCCCTATGAAATCAAATACATGTCCTGTCAAGCGTAAGTATGAATGTTGTCATAAATTTGCTATTTTTAATGTGCCTTCTACTATTGATAACTTTGCAGCTGCTCCCCAATAGCTTGTTTTTAAAGGTTCATGGCTGTGAGAAAGAATGAAGCAATGATATTCGGCAAAATCCAGATCTATTTTAATTTGATTGCATGATTCAGTATTCTCTCCTCACCTGGAAAATGGGAGAGTATTTTTCCTTATATTCATACACATACATGCACATACAAGTGTTTGTGAACATGCAATAGGTATGTGTGTACGTATGTCAATATGGTGGGATTTGTGAATTTACAAGGCATGTTTCTTGAAACTGAATGTAGCTTGGAAAAGTTTATATTTAAGTGGCCACCAAACAGCCTAAAGATTTGATTTGATAAGAGAATGTGAAACGAGCATAAACATGTATAGACTTACATTAGAAAGAAATACTTCAGGATGGCTAGGTGGAACAGTGAATAGAGCACTGGCCCTGGAGTCAGGAGGTCCTGAGTTCAAATCTGACCTCAGACACTTAATACTTACTAGCTGTGTGACCTGGGGCAAGTCACTTTACCCCAATTGCCTTGCCTTCCCCCCTCCAAAAAGCAAAAAGAATAAAAAAATAAAAAAAAAATTTTTAAAGGATATATCTGGTGAAAATTGAATCAGTCAAGCTGTGAGGATAAACCTTTCTCCAGTTTATAAATTCTAGCCTTTAAGACAGGTTCCTGAGGCTAGGACAGGGGTGGGGAACCTGCAACTTTAAGGCCACATGTTGCTTTCTAGGTCCTTAAGTGCAGCCTTTTGACTGAATCCAGATTTTACAAAACAAATCCTTTAGGATTAAGTTCACAACTTCTCCCACCCCTGAGCTAGGAAGTGAAGTGACTTCCTGTTGATATCAGAGACAGTGTCAGACAGAGGTGGGATGTGCGCCCAAGACCTCCTGACTGAAAGTCCAGTCTGGTAGTCATTTCACCATGCTCCTATAATTGAATATGATCTGATTTTCTAGGCAATGATTACTTTGAGTCATTTTTTAATTTATAGTTGCATCTTTCATTTTCTTTCTACTGAAGAATGTTCTGTAAACAATTGAATAAGTTTGTGGTGATATATGTAGAATAATAACAGATGTTTTAACTTGATATGATTTTTCTGCCCAGAGGACATTCAAGTTTCCATCGTAACAATTTTTTTCAAAGGTGGTGGTAAATTAGGTGGGTCATGACCATGTGTGTCCTAATAAATAATAAAGCTAACAACAAGCTTTGGGGAAAAAAATGACACACTTTTAAGTTTAATCTCCACTTTTAATGTTCTCTGCACCACTTTCTCAGGTTTAGATAATGAAACTACAGATCAAGCCTGGATTTGTAAACTCTGCTAATTTCAGAGGTGTAAATGTTCATACTGAAATTTTAACAGTAGGCTTCCCCAAACTGACTTCAATACCCCTGGAAAACCACAATCTTATTAGGGTGAAAGTATTTATTTTTTTTTAATATGGAAGCTCCTTTTGCTGATTTATGTTGACCTCTTATCAGTAACTTCCAGTCTTAAGTGCATCACCTGGGACACTGAGAAATTAAGTTATTTGCCTATGGGCCCCTAGCAAGTGTGTTTCAGTAGAACTGAACCCAAGTCATATTGTCTCCAGGGCTGGGCGTTTTCCTGTGAAGCCAGGCTGCCTTTCTGCCACAAAATATCCCCCCACGCCCCCATTAAATAAATAAATAAAGCAAATGTAAATTAAAAAAACAAAAACCAAAGCAAAAAACCTTGCGAAAGACCTAAAGGATCTGGAAACTTTTTAAAGAACAATAAAGTAAAATTCAGGGTCCATGCTAATGCATATATGCTAATTACAAGATCCCTTTTGTGGTGTCTCTACCGTGAGATAATTGATTTTGATGCCTTCTGCCTCAGATGCAGAACTCACTTTGTAGTCAATTATTTTATGATAGAGTTAAAAAAACAGAAAAAGAAAAAGAAAACAACCAATGGTAAGAATTGTTGCCTTAATTTATTAGTGACTTAATTCAGCCTTTCTGTACTTTATTTAAAATTATCTGTCTCTCTCAATCTCTGAATCTCTTCCCTACTCTGTAGGATTTCATAAATACTTCCCAGCTGAAGAGAGTACAGTCAAAAGAGTTCCATAGCTAGATGACACCAGAGTAATACATATAATTTTGCATTAGTTTTCATAGTATAAGAGTATCAGTTAGTGTGCTATACTCTCTATTTGTTCTTGAGAAGAAGACTTATTTTATTTGGCTCACATATCTCACTCTGGAATATTACAATAAGCTATTTTTACAAACCTGTTATTGTTCCGTAAAAGGCTGAAACACATTAGGAATGATCACTGGTGACAGAGGCATTCTACGACTGGAAGGCAACATATGGTCCCTTTATGTCAGAAATTGTTTGAAAAAGAGGAACACAGAGGTAAGAAATGGATGTTAGCTATACCATTAAATTTTCATTTTGTAAACAAAACATGGAAATAATTACAATACTTCTGAGATGAGGGGAAAATGATCATTGAGAAGTCTCCTTGAAGAAATCGTTGTTTCACTAAAATATTCCATTTTTTTTTAAAGAAAAGGAATGACTCCCAAGATCGTTTCACGGTGGTTTTGAACATAAAGGAAATCATAGCTGGAGATGAATTTTAAAAGGACATTTTAATAAAATTGAGGGAGTGTAGTTTAGTGGTGAAAGTGCTGAACTTAGAGCTAGTAAGAATTGGGTTAAATCCCAATCTGGGACAGAGGATATAGATGGAAGGTGAATTGACTACAAGGTTGAAAAGGTAGAAGAATGGAGCCTGTATTTCCAAATGCAATCATTTGAAAAATTGTAAAAAAAAAACAAAAACTTTATTGACTCCAATCTTCTCAATACGGCAAAGGCTATTCTGCCCCTCCCCCCCCACATACATTTTACTGGTATTGCTAGGGTAGAGCATTGGTACAACCATTTTGGAAAGCAATTTGAATTGAGCTAAGAAAATGACTCAAATGGCCACACTGCTTGACTCATTGATTTATACACCCCAAAGTCAGGATTAAAGATTCCATATGTAGTAAAATATTCCCACTAACACTTTTTGTGTTCTTTTTAGGTAGACCTGGAGCACCACTGCCTCTTGAAGAATGAAAGATCAACATGACAGAGACAATGAAAAGGCAAATGGTGGGAATGAGCAGGCTGCAGCATTTAGTTGGGGAGGAACTCTGAATGACTGGAGCAAAGTATGCCACCAAAGAATTGTATGGCATAAAGAGGAGGTGACCCTGTAACATGGCAAGAGAAGGAATGACAGAGGATGGTCAGAGCACTCTACCAGTATGCTCAATGTTGGAATAAGAAGAGGAAGACCTCTAGTTTGTTGGGTGGAGTTCATGTTGTGACTTTGGGCACAACACAGTATGTGCATGCATTTGTATCTTCCCTCCATTAGAATATCAGCCCCTCAAGCACAGAGGTTGGCATGCCATTTATCAGAGACTAAATCTAAAGTCGATCCCCTGAATTTATCCACTGGGTCACAGAGGGCTTGCCCTCTGGTTGGTGGAAGTAATTCCCATACTGGAGATTTTCTCAGTATGTTAAAATTATAAATCATTTGGGTAATATTAAAATTGTCTGAATGATATGCAGTGGAATGTCTTTAAAATTGTTGTAGATAAAGGGAAAGAAAGGGAAGTCCCAGAGAGTTTGTGGTCTCCCCCTCCTTCCTAATTTATAAACATCTGGGGGAGGGCAGGTTATGACTACATCTTTCCCAGTCTACTCATGATTACAGGAGATTTAGCAGCATGGCATTCCTTTTCTGGGACTGGGAGAAAAACCTTAAATCCATCTCCACACACTTGGTATGACAATGCCACCTTTTCCTCTAGTTGCCCAACTTCTTTTCCTTCCTTCCTTCCTTCCTTCCTTCCTTCCTTCCTTCCTTCCTTCCTTCCTTCCTTCCTTCCTTCCTTCCTTCCTTCCTTCCTTCTTTCCTTCCTTCCTTTTCTTTTTCTCTTTGATTATCAGAATCATTGGAATATAACTGGGCAAAATTGCTCCTAATAATAGCCTTAATGTAGTCTTCATTATTGGTGAATTCATCCTTTATATTTTTGATAGTGATAATTTGTTTTACTTCTTTCTTTTTTAAACCAAATTAACCATTGTTTTATCTACATTATTGTTTTTCTCCATAAAACCAGAATCTAATTATATTTTTGTGAGGTTTTTACATCTTATACCTGGTCAATTTTTGTGAAGGTCCTCTGAGCTGAAAAAAAAGTATATGTATTTTGTATTCCATTCAATTTTCTCCTAAGATCTACCATATCTCACTTTTGCCAAATTCTATTCATCTTCTTACTTTCTGTGGGCTGAGAGCTCCCAAAGCTGCCTCTAAGGTCTCTTGCTGGTGCTGCCATGGCTCTGTTCTTGGTTTGCCATCACCCCATGTCACAGACCTCTCCTCCCAAGCTCCTAAGTTATTTTGGGCTGGAAAAATGTCCCTGACCTTGTATTGGTTTTTCCACTCCAGAATTCTATTTGAGGCATTATTTTAAAGTTGTTTGGAGGAGTTCAGCAGGGTTGCTCCCTGTACTTCAGCCATGTTAGTTCAGCCTCCATTTTAATATATATTGAAACAACTAGAATTACTGGGCATGGTGGTGCATACCCATAATGATTCCAATAATTCAATTCCCGCTACTGGGAGAGGCTGAGGCTGATAGATCAGTTGAATTCAGGAATTATGAGCTGGAGTAGGCCTATACTTGATTGGATGCCTGCACAGAGTCCCGTGTCAATACCGTAAAACTCTGAGAAAAGAGGGGACCAGGCTGCCTGTGGAGGAATGAACTGGCCCAAGTTAGAAACTCTGTAGGTGATGATTTTGAGAAAATTTACAGTGAGATTGAACTGGGAGTGACCACTGAACTTTTAGCCTGAGTGAAAAATAAAGAGGAAGAAATGAAGAGGTAAAGTGATATGGAAAGAAGAAAGGCAAGAAAGAAAGGAGGGAGGAAGGAGGAGAAGACAAAGTGGTAGGAACAGATGGAAAGGAGAAAAAGAAGACAGAAAAAAGAAAAGAAATGAAGAGGGATGGATGGAGGTAGGAAAAAATGAAAGAAAGAAGGAAGGATAAAAGAAAGAAAAAGAAAACAATCTTTTTCATCCATACTGCATTCTTTCTCCAGCTGTATTCCTCCTTCATCTTTTCTCATAATGTTTCTTCTGGTGTGCTTTGTTGTAAATTGACCTTTATAAGGAAACTAGGTGGTACAGTGAATATAATGTTGGGCTTGGAGTTAGGAAGGCATGAATTCAAATCCCGCCTCAGATACCTATCATCTGTATGATGGTAAGTGGTTAAGTCCCTTTTCATTTCTCTTCTCATCTGAAAATAAAAGGGTTGGAAACAATGGTCTCTAAAGGCCCCTTTTGGCTCTCTGTCTTTGATCCTATGACCTCTAATAGCACTTCATGTGATGTTTTAAGGGCACTAGGAAAAGGGAATTGGAATGAGAAAGGGGGAGGGGGAAGGGGAGATGGAGAGGGAGGAAATTCTACAGTCTCCCCTGAAAGGGGAGTTCCCTAGCTTGTCTAGGGAAACTAAGGGTAGTGAGAACCTATTATAGGACAGAGACTCCATGCGGCATAGAGTCAATTGGGCAGAGGGGGATGGCTCTTTCCCCCCAAACCCAAGTCAAGCCTGGACTGAGTAACTCTACAGTATTAGGAATCATAAAACACTATATGTATAACTTACCCTAGAACTGAAATGTTCCTGAAAAAGTGGTTGGCTAAAAAGCCAGTGATCCAGCAGAGACGTGATCCAGTAAAAGAGTGGAAGATTCAGAGTGAAAACATGAAATAGTGAATAGTGGTAATTACGATGGGAAGAACGCCAGAAATGCTCCACATTAGGGATCATGGTTTGGGCCAAGTTAAACTCGTTCCCAAAGAGATCAAGAACATTAGAAGGCTAATTTTCATACCCTCGCACCCCATTCAAAATGCAGCCAAGAATTCCAAACATTTGTCATGATATGTTGAAAGTTGATTCCTACTTTCCTCAGAGATCTTGCAACATTATTCAGATACAAAAAGCAAAAAGTAAAGAGAAGCCAGAGCACTGAGGAATTAGGAAATTTCTTGGGCAGGGAAGAAACCCCACCCATCTGCACAGAAACAGCCAGACCACTCTTTTCCATCTGGATTGGCCAGATCAGAATTAATTCAGAAGAAATCCTAATTAGTCTACCTCATTATTCAGATGGATAACTTTAAGGCACAGAACATTTAGATGGCTTGCCCAAAGCAACACAGGGAGTCGGTAGGAGAAGCTGACTAAAGAATAGGAATCTGTGTGTGTGTGTGTGTGTGTTCTATGATACTAGATAGAATTTCTTTTTTATTTTTTTCTTTCAGCATACAAATGGATTTTCCCTTATGTATATGACCTAGAGGATGCTTTAGATCTTGAAAAAATTAGGTATGGTGGCTATGCAGCAGGCACCATGGAGCACTTAGAGCTTGGTCAGACATCAAAGATGCTAAGGCCATCGACTGCATCCAGGACCATCACCAGGCATTCTGACTTTTGTCTTGCCATTGAACTTCATGACTCTGGAAGAGAAATGAGGCTAATGACTTTCTAAGCAAGTCTGCCTCACTTAAATCCAATTCACACACATAAATAAATAGGTAATACAAGATATAGACAGAGTTGAAGAATGGTAACTGTAGAGGGGAAGACACTGGAGATGATGGAAACCAGGACAGGTCTTCTGTAGAAGATAGGACTGGCTTTTAAAAATAAAGTTTGTACTATACTGTAATCCAACTGTATAGAAAGGGAAAAATTTAAGGTGGACCTGGAAATAAAACTGAAAAAAACTTGATTTTTATGTATTTGCTGTTGTTGCAAGTTAAAAAATAAAATGTAGCAGTGGCTAGGTGGTGCAATGAGTGAATAGAGCACTGGCCCTGGAGTCAGGAGGACCTAAGTTTGAATCTGGCCTCAGACGGTTAACACAAAACTAGCTGTATGATCTTGGGCAAGTCAACCCCAATTGCCCTCCAAAAAGCAAATAAAATAAAATAAAATAAAATCTAATCTATACACTGAACAAGGTGGGAATTTTGACCCCAGCATTCTGAAGCCATGTGAGTCTAAACTCTTGTTTCATTATCAAAATGCATTTGCAATTATTTTTAAAAGTGCTCTGGCAGAGTGTACTTTATACTGCCTCAGCCATTTGCTAACTGTGTGATCCTGGGCAAGTTCTTAATTTGTAACATGACAATAATGATAGCCCCTACTTCACAAGGTTGTGGTGAAAACCAGATTAGTCAAGCTATGTCAAGTGACTTGCAAATTTTAAGGCACTATATAAATGCTAAGTATTACTATTACCCAAAAATCAAAGATTGGAGCATGGGAATAAATTCGACCAACATACTTTATCCTGCTTGTATGTAAAAAACAAAACAAAAACAAAAGAAAAAAAAACCCTAATCCCTAACTTTGGCCAGAGTGTGCATCTGTTTATTTTACAATGATTACTAATCTCTTTCTCAGACTTCTTTGGGGTTGCCTCTGGTTTTCTGCACATGTACCAGAGAAGGTCCTTTTTTTCTCACCCATTAAAATGAGTGAAACCTGCTTCTGAAGCAATCCCAAGAACCCACCGAATGAGAAAGGTCCAAAGGGCATCTCTGCAAGCAATGACAGATATGTTCGATGCGTTTAGTGATTTTTTTCCTCCAGAATTCAAGCAAGAAGAGAGATTCTTAGGAAGAGAAATGCCTGAGGAAAGATCTGGAAGTGTTTGAAGTATGGGTGACCCACTAGGCAGTTTTCCAGGGTAAAAGATACCAACAGTAACCAGAGGAAGCCAAGGAATGTAGGAAAAAGAGGACTTGGTAGAATTTTAAGATCTGTAAATAACTGCACCCTTCTATACTTTTCAATCCTGCAAATAAATGTTTAGAATGAATGAAAATAAATTATATAGAACATACCCAGAGGCTAGATCTGAGCTCTTCACATACATGTTTACATGAAGCTGACAAATAAGCTCCTCTCCACAGTAGCTTTTCATCAAAGAGGAATATAAACAGTGGGAACCAAATGTCCTTTCCAAGCATTCAGTGTCTTGAACGAATAAACTTTTAATGAACTTTAATGAAAACTGTCGTATTGCTCCTCATGACAACCCAATTACCCATGTTCTTTCTTCAGATCTGTTTATTTCCACTCCTTGACTTCTGATAGTGAGCTTATTATGCTTAATTCCTGAATGGAGGAAAATTGGGAGAATGAATCGATGTGGGAAATTAAAGCTCAAACAATGCTGTGATATTGAATAAGAAGGAAGTGATCAACATGTAAGAAAGGGCTGCTACCTTGAGAAGGGCAAGATACAAAGTACAGCTACCTACACATAAGTGCCACAGATACTCCAGAAGACAAAATCCCTGGGTGGGAGAGAACCACAGTGGTCATTGAGTCCTACCTAGACCTGAAAAAGCTCCTCCACACTAGCATCCCTGCAATGGGTTGTCTAGCTTGTGTGTGATGATTTCTAATGAGTGGGATCATGATTCCTGATTACAGGTCTAAGTTCACCTCTTTGTAACATTGTTCTCAGTCTTGTCTTCTGAGGCCAGGAAAGCCCAATCTTTCTTCCTCGTTTTAAATATTTAAAGATAGTAGCGATTGTGTGCCAATTAGCTTTATCTCATTAAGAATTTGTGGAGTTGTAGACATCTGTCATTGCTAGCAGATATTAAAATGTTTATCTGTCTATCTTTCTATCTGCCTGCCCATCCAACTCTATTTCTCTACCCATTTCTCTATCTATCCAATTAGATCTATAGTCTCTTTCTCTATATATCTAGCTATCTCTCTTTCTATTTATTATTTATTTATCTGCCTATATGTCTATGTATGCATGCATGCATGCATGTATGTATCTCTCTCTCATCTCTCTATCCAACTATCTCTCTCTCTTTCTCCGTAGATCTGTACCCATAATAGATCTATTTATGTCTAGAGTTGTGATATAATCAATATAAAGAATTCTTAGAGACTTTGATACAATTTTTAGTTTTATGGAATTGTCTGGGGTCCATAGGAAGCTAAATGGTTTGTCTATGGTCACATTGCCTGTATATGCCACTGGTAGGCTTTGGATCCAGTTCATTCTGATTCTAAGGGGAGTAACTTATACAGCAGGCCTTGTTGCCCCTGTGGTAATGATATAACTTAACCTTTTTGGAACTAGGGCAGTAGTACAAAGTTAACTTTGTGAAAATTCATAGGAAAGGAAATAATTCAGGGAAAAAAATTCCTGAATAATCTCAAACCTCAAGTATGCCTTTAATGAATATGGTATGTTCTCCCCTCTCTCCCTCCCCCCCAACCATTTCCTCTTTTCCAGTTTTACTCCCCTTCCCCCATTCCATGGGAGAATGAGAATTCTCACCAATGTGTGTATTTTTCTACAGGAAGTGTGTGAGTTGGGGTCATGGCAGGGAGGGAAGGCTGGATTTGAGTAGAGGGAAAGTGAAGAAGTAGCTGACCCCATGGGGGTGAAGAGAATTTTCAGTAAAGAAGATGCAAGGTCCTATATCAGTGTAGCAGAAGCAGTGTGTGTGTGTGTGTGTGTGTGTGTGTGTACGTGTGTGTGTAAGAGAGAGACAGAGACAGACAGACAGACCCTGGTGCCCTGGTGATGCAGAGAACCTGCTAGTGATAGTTCTCTTTAATTAAGTTTTCTTGTTATTCTAAACTTGAAAAACACCAAGCATGTACAGTACTATATACAGAGAAGAGTATAAAACACATATTGCATATAAAACCCCAAATCTCATTGCACACATCTTCCTTTTATTTTTTCATTTTGAAGTATATGCTAAATTCAGCATGTTACCTCCAAAAGTTGTCCCTCTTGTCTGTATTTCTCTCTTAATTTCCTTCATTTCTTTTCTATGTATTAAAAAATTTTCCACTGATACCTGAAACCTTTAGTGTACAATACAACTTCATGTAACTAAAAGGCAAACAGAAGAAACTCATCATTGGGAATCATGAAGGAGAGATTCTTACTTGGGAGCTGAAGGGGAGCAAGGTTAATAAATTATGATGTTATATCAACAGACATGAATGTATATATATGAGAGTTTCCGAGCTTTCGTTTCAATGTGATTATTTTCAATAGGAAAAACCAAACAACAAGGTCACACCAAGTTCTGGAGAAAAACCAGGAAGCTCTGCAAACACTTTAAAATAATCTGTTTTCTTTTGCAGTGTTCCAGGGAACACAGTTAGGCCAGGCTTCTGATTAGGGTAGGATCAGTTGAATGGGTGAGTGACTACCTCACTGGCCCAGGTTTGCTTCTGAGTGACACTGCTGTTTGCTGTAACACATGGATTTTAGCATTGAGGACAATTGGGTCAGGGTCAAAGCTGACGTGCCTCCCTGTGTAGGGCTGGTAGAGCTGCAGTTTCTCTTTAACCCAAAGATGAATCAAAGAAGGGGCCATGTGGTGGAATAAATATTTCAGGAGAACACTGGTCTTCTTTTGCAATTTCTGCTATTTTCTGGACAGTGCTGAGTGTGGTGGAGTGTTCGAGGTGGTTATCAGGCACAGACTCTACTGGAGGACAATTATACGGGATCATAACATATTAGAGCTGGGAGGGAGATGCCTGATTGTCTAGTTTTTCCCTTGCTTTTGAGCATGAACATGAAGACCCTCACCTCCATCTTGTCTCTGATGCCTGAATTGGCTCCATATAAACAAGAACTTAATTTATTTTGCTTTCATTTTTGCCCACTGTTAAAAACACCAACCACCAACCAATTACCATTTGAAGGGAGATGAGCCCAGGAAATTTGTGAATTTTGCTGCCCTGTAGGTTTGACGTTCACCACCAGGTGTGTGTTGGTAAAGATTTAACAATTGCGTCTCTTCAAATGAGGGAAACATTTTAAAATTGTAATATACATTATTTAAAAAAATAATACTTTATTTTCCCCAATTACACGTAAAAACAAATTTTAATGTTCTTTATTTGTTTTGGTTTGTGTTGAGTTTCAAATTCTATTCCCTCTCTCCCCCTTTTTTCCCCCTGAGACATAAGCAATCTGACATAGGTTATACATATACAGTGATGTAAAACATTCAATGTGCATTATTAACACCTTCTTAAATCTAGAAGTCAACAAACTATTAAATTGATTCTTTCAGTTCTGAAATGTAAAATGTTCATACTGAAAGTTTTACAGTTGACTCTACTTGCCAGTTTGTCTGACTCTAGACAGATTTCCTATTTCCAGCCCAGTCTCTAAAGTCATTTTCAAGGGGAGCAATTGTGGACAAACATGGTGCTGCGATCCCAAACTTCCTCAGCAGCCACAACTACTGAAAATCCAAAAAAGTAAACCCCTAATGTCAAATCCTATACACGTGGTCCAACCAGAAACACATATGAGTTTGTCAGTGGAAATGGCACTAACGTGGACAAGTTTCTTTCTCCCTTACTGTAATACCTTAAGGATCATGAGATGTTTCCATCTGACTTACAGCTGAAACATTCTATAGCTATTGTACCTTCTCTATTATAATGTGATTTCTCTGAGGGAAGAGCCTGAATTCTCTATATTTCAGAATTTAGGGAAGACTAAATTTTGTGTGAGTGGGGCCAGGAGGGAGGGGAAGGTATAGTTGGATATGTCAGCTCTTCCTATCTCTGGCATGGGCCTTCAACACCAAATTATACCTATTGAAGGATGGCATAATCAACAGCTTCAGTTCTCCACCACCAAGACTCCAGAGAGAACCACTTGAATGAATATTGGACTTTTCTCCTCATTCCTCTGAATGGAAGGCGGTTGGTCTCGACTCAAAGAAGACACCAGGGTTGATGTGATGTTTCTATGTTGTTAGCTCTCTCACATAGCCCTGTGAGATAAGACAAACTCTACATTTGCCAAGGACTTTTCCATATCCAAAGTGTTTCATAATGATTAAAGAGGGCCAGATATTGTGGACATAGAAATGACAAGATGATGATTGATCTACAAGAAATTGAAGAGAGAGTTCAACGTTATTTTCAGGTTTGGAAGTTGGGTGCTGGGACGACGATGGCACTATTGGTAGTAATAGGGAATTTGGTGAAATCAGCAATGTTGCTGTATCAATAATGCAATATCCACAACACCCATGGTGGTTACGAATATGCTGGTATAGTTATGAATCACAAAATGTAGCAAACTCTCCACATGGAGGGCAGAACCAAGGTCTGTATTCAGAAACCCGAACACTGAGTCCCAAAACCAGAAGGACAAGTCCCAGAACCAGAAAGCCAAAGTCATTATAGTGGTCATGAAATTGATACACATGGTTAATGAATGAACACCCATATTCCTAAGCCTTCACAAATAGAACAGGCTCCCTCAAGCAGGGATCCCTCTCACACTCACGATAGTTCCTCAGCCTGGTCCTTGGAAGTTCTCAGTAAAAGCTGCAGAAGGAGGATCTCAGGAAAAGATACCGTCTCCAGGTGGTGACTGAGAGGAAATCTGACGGTCCTGCTGGTTCTCTTCCTTATGTACAGTATAGCTCCTCCCTGTTCTGCCCCTTCCTGTTAAGGTGTTAACTACTCCCAAGGAGTTAACATGAAGTAAGGAGCTAAGTGCCTTTACTAGGTGCCAATAGAAAGGGTCATGGAAGATCTTCTGATTTCATTACAGTGGCTGAGTTCTTTTTATGTTTTTGGATAATGTTTCTAAAGATGATCTTTCTTATGGTCATACCTTTTTGATGAGTAAGATTTCTGATGTCTTCAGAAAGCTTAATTAACCATAGAATGATAAATGGGAATAACTAAATTTTGGGCAGTGACTTACAGTTTATAAAGCTAATTATCTTACTTGATTCTCAAATTAACCCAATGAAATAAATTATTACAGTAAAGGAAACTGGAATGCAGACAAGCTGAGTAACTTGCTCAGGGTGACAAAACCAGTGACAGAACCAGAATTTAAACCCAGTTCTTTTGACTCTACTAACATTTTTAAAGATATTTACTTTGGTTTGGACTTCAATTGTTCATTGAAACTATAACTAATATGATGATTTTATTCATAGTCTTTCCATTTATAATAAAACATTGTTAATGCACATTCAATTAGACAAGGCAATGTCTAAATTAAGACAAAAGTCTGAATTATGGACGATTTAGAAAAAAATTAAATTAAATTCTTATTACTTTTGAGTACACACGGTGATTTGGATTAAGCTGTGTTGACAAGTAGAAGTCCTTGAGGGAGCTGATGGAATGAGCAAATAAAAATAATTTGTAATTAGCACATCAATTTCTCATTTGTAAATTGGTGCCTGAAAACATTATCTCTTCCTAAATAGATTAGACTTGTTCCTTGAGCAAAGATAGGCTTCGGCAAAGCCCTGTCCAAATGATCATAAATTCTGGATCAGTGAAATCCAAGTAATTGATGATGTAGTGTATTTCTCTAATGAAGGCAGTGTGGGACTGCTGTGTTAGCACAATTCAGTCTTTGTGTTTCTCTTGGAATATCATACGATTTTAGAGTTAAAAAGAATTTTCAAGATTATCTAGTCTAATTCAAGTCACTTAACCAATATTTACGTCAGTTTCCTTAACTGTGCAATATGGATATTAGGCACCTGTCTCATGCTCTCTTTGTCTTTGTCTCTCTCTGTCTCTGTCTCTTCCTCCAAAACCTCCTTCCTTCAGACTTAAATTTGAAACAGATTTCAAAGGTAATCTCATCCAAAACCTTCATTTTATGAAGGAGAAAACAGAGGCTTGGAGAAGCTAACTCATTTGCTCAACATGTCAAATAGTAAGTAGCAGAGCCAGAATTTGCACCCCACTAAGTGCTTATTTCCATAGCTCCCCACTTCTTCAGAGAAAGAAGCAAAACAATACAGTTCAAATTTTTATTAAAAGTTATATTTACCTCTCATTTGATTCTTTTTCATCCTGGAGCTCATTGGCACAGATCCCTTACCAAATGTGAACAGTTTGATGGGAGTGCGTTACTTTTGCTGTGGGAATTGAAATTTCACATTTTACAATTAAAAAAAAGTCAAATGGGCAAGCTCAACATTACATTAACGTATATATATATTTTTAACATTTAACGTGGAACAAAGTGAGTTAGTAAACATTAAATTGTAACAATAATAAGCTTTTAATGTAGTTAAATACGCCAAAAACAAATCAGTCCTTGGCTCTTAATTGATTTTGATTGTAGTATGTAGATAAGCTTATTGTATTATGTCTTCATTATAGAGCAGAAAGTAAAAACACAATAGACAATCAGCCCTCCAGCATTTGCTACCCATGCATCCATCCATATGAACCCTCCAATGGGTATATTAATTTGTCCCATTGATATTAATACACATGCACACACACATTCACACATATATCAGTAATGCAGATCAAAGAATTATGAGGTAAAGAAATAAGACTCCTAGGTGTGCTCTGTCACATTCAAAGGCAATTGAAGACAGCAATAGGATCATAGATTTAGAAATGAAAAGATGTTAGAAATGGAGTTCAACGTAATTTTTACAGATGAGGAAACTGAGAGGCTACTGCCTAAGATCATGGAGATAGCAAGTGGTGACGCATACTTAGTAGAAACCAGAATTTGAACCCAGATCTCCCAATTGAGTACTTTTCCCACCATACTACAATGGCTTTCCAAACTGAGAAACTGCAGGAATGGATGTTAACATAGAACTATCTAACAGAAATGTACAAGGGCTGCCTTCTGGGAGTGTCCAGTCCTTTAATATCTTGGAGTAAGGCTGCAGCATTGGTCCAAATGGGAGTTCAGTCCAGTCCTGAAGATGCTGGCATCACTGTCATCCACCAGGGTCTTAGAAGCATCAGAGGTCCTGCACCCAAGGAAGACCAGGTGCTTGCTTCCTTACAGTGCATTTGCAGTGTAGGCTTGCTTCTCCACCTTACTGGAATGAGGTTATGGGTTGATTTGTATTTATTTATGCTGATCCTGGGAAAAAGAAGGTTCTAGGAGAAACATGAAGGATATGTTCACATATATGAAAGATCATCAAATGAAGGGAGGATGAAATTTGTTCAGGTTGGCCCCAGAGAGAACAAACAGGAACAAATGGGTAGACGTTGCAACTGGGAAATTTAGGCTTTATGTCCAGAAAAAAACCAAACCTTTCTAACACTTAGAGACGTGCTCCCCAGATTCTTAGCCCTGCTTCCAACCTGCTTCCCCTGACTCCCTACCACTCATCATTCAGGGGAGCAAAACCTTGGGGAAAAGACCTGTCATTCTCATCAATGACTGATTAATACCTGTGCTGGTGAGTTTTATGGTATGACAGTTCTGATTTCAGAGTAGAGGTTAGGGGAGGTTTGTGTGAATTGAATATGTAGGTCATTACCATGCACTGACAACTTCAAAGTAGACAATAAAACCTAGTTGGAGTATCACGGCACCTTGAGGGAGAGGCTGAAGGTAGCATGTGATATTTAGCTCATCCCGTTGCCAATACCACATACCCCTATGGGAGATAGCTCAGGGATAACAGCATTCTCTAGACCCCAAGTTCTGTATGGACCTGACTTCTGCAAATATAATTCAGTAGAGTAATCCCTCTTTGGTTTGGAACGTATATGATGATTTTATTCATACTCTTTCTATTTATAGCAAAATATCACTAGTTCACATTCTATTAGATAAAGGAAGGTCAGGACAAGCAAGGGAAAAAGGATGGACACCCCTTCTACCAATTGTTGACCATCTTATGGTCAGGCCGTGCTTTGGAATGCTGGGAGTACCAGCACTTCCATCAGCCTTGTGTCTAGCTTGGTGTCTACAACTATCTTCCAGGGGAGAAAGCCTTGTGGAAATGGGACCTGGTAACTGCTCTAAAGGTTGTGTAGAGCCCCAAGTTACAACTACTTAAGACCTGGAAAGGAACAAATACTTATACTAGTCATTGGCACTTTCAAATGGTTTAATACCAGAAATATATATGGTTTTTAATCAGTATGACACTAAAGAAGATTTATTACTACCTGTTTTGACCCTGAACTCTCAGAACCAATATGACTTTTCCATTTGACTTGAAGATGAAACTTCTTATAAATATTGCCTTTTTCAGTAAGGCTTATATCCTTTCTCCTAAGAGATAAGGATAAGATATGAGAGATGTAAAGGAAGAAATGGAAAGACTTGTCAACTGATTGATTATATATGTGGGGTGACAAAGAGTCTGGAGATCAGGCTATTGAAAAAATACATTATCAATGTGGGAAATATTTCTCAAAGATATACCCTACCTAAAGATCTAATCAAAAACAGTAAAAATTCTAAGTGTGGGCTAATGGGTAGATTGCTGATCATTGTGTTTACTCAGACAGGACTGGGAAAAAAACTTCATTCTCCCTTTTGTCAGACAGATGATAGAGAAATTGATAAGACCAATTCAAGTATCTCAAGATCCTCATTGTAATACAGCCCACCTCCCATTATAATATTCGTTCTCCCAGTAATTGTTAACCAATCAGAGTTAATGGCCATTATCAGGAACACCTGCTTTTCTAAGGGCATAAAAACTATGAAACTACCACTATGAGGGGTCTTTGGCATTTGAGAGTGTCACTGACCTCTTCTATTAATAACATGCTATAGTTATTAATAAAATGATTAAGTTACCCAGAAATTATATATCTTAAATTTTTTATATGTTGCAATAGTCTGAAATTATTAACTTGAGAAGCTAGAATGATGGGGATGACAGAATAGGATAGTTTGGAAGATGTGAGGGTTTAGGAAGAAAGATGGCAAATTCAATTTTAGCCACATTGAAATTAAGATTTCTCCAGAGCATCCAGTTTTAAATGTCCAAAAGACAATTTGTTATACAAGACAGAAGATTGGGGAATAGACTAGCTCTGCTCCCAACCTTCCTCCTGTCTCTACCAGTTGTCATCCAGGGAAGCAAAGCCTACGTAAAAGGGCCTGCCATTTTTTACCCATGATTGATTGATCATCTCTCCTGATGAGATCTAGGGTTTGCTAATTCCAATTTCAGAGTCAGATTTAGGGGAGGTTGATTTGAATATTTAGATCTGGGACCCATTTGCATAAAGATGAGAGTTAAAACCATAGTGTCTGAGAAGGTAACTAAGGGAGAAAATGTAATAAGGAGAAGAGGAGAGGACTAGTACAGATCCTTGAGGAACATTCACATTTAGGGGCTATTTTATATCAGTGTTATAAAAACCCACAGAGGAGAAAGTACCCAGGAGCAGAGCGTAGTCAACAGTTTCAAATGAAGCAGATGGCTTAAAAAGTATTAGGACTAAGAAAAGACTATCAGTTTTGGTAATTAAGGACTCATTGATAACGGAATGGGGTCAAGATG
The DNA here is from genome assembly GCA_028646575.1 of Pseudocheirus occidentalis. NCBI lineage: Eukaryota > Metazoa > Chordata > Mammalia > Diprotodontia > Pseudocheiridae > Pseudocheirus > Pseudocheirus occidentalis. The sequence goes on from CM053600.1 coordinate 171,031,493, forward strand.
GTGGAGTGAAAATCATATTTGCCAAACTTCCCTTCATACTTCTATGAAATGACCACAAAACATATCAAACTGAATTCTGAGTGGAAAAACTGACAAAAAGTCACAATGAAACTTTTATCCAGCTCAGGAGAGCTTTGGAAGAGAGAAGGACAGGTCTATGGACACTGAGTTGGGGGGGGCTGGTCTTGGCAGAAATTCAAGCTGGGGATTGTAGGGCAGCAGCAACAAAAAGCAGTGCCCAGGGGGCAATAAAGGAACAGTACCAGGGGATCCCTATGCTAGTCCTTGGAACAGGAACAGGTGTGCTTTGTCAGCCCTGTTTCCCATTACCCTGAGCAGAAGCCCTATCTGAGGAGGGTCTAGAGCAGTGACCACACTTCTCCATGGATCACACCATTTTGGAATCATTTGCACCCACTGAGATGTAAAAGCATCAAAAACTCATAAAAAACAGAAACTCAGGCTAGATATCCCTTCCTCTTGCCTTCAGAGGTGAGTAGAATCCAACTAAAGCATAAAGGTCAAAGTCAAGAATTAAGCTGGAAAATAAGCCAACAACAACAAAGAACCTTTCCATAAAAAAAGTTACTATGGTTACAGGGAAACTCAATACATAAACTCAAAACAAGAAAATGACTAGAAAATATCTACAAGTGGGGGAAGCGAGGTGGTGCAGTGAAGAGAGCACTAGCCCTGGAATCAGAAGGACCTGAGTTCAAATCCCATCTCAGACATTTAACACTTACTGCTGATGTGACTTTAGGCAAGTCACTTAACCTTAATTGATCAGCCTTCTCCCCTCCACAAAGACAAAAAAAGAGAGACAATATCTACAAGCTAAGCCCCACAGAAAAATGCATTTTGGAGAGAATCTCAAAAAGTTTGCTAGAAGAGCTTAAAAAAAGACACACACACACACAAAAGAGCAAAAACAATTTTTAAGACAAAAGAACAATGGGAGAAGAAAAATTGGGTAAGAAATGAGAGCAATGTCAGAAAATTATGAAGAGAATTAACATTTCAGTCAAAGATGTATAAAAATACTGAAGCAATTAACTTCATAAACATGGGCATAAAAACCTTACAAACAAATTCAGAAAATCAGAACTACGAAACACACCTTTTTGGAACTGTAATTCAATAAAATTACATTTAATAAGGCGTAGCTTTGGAGAGAAAAGTTTCAGTTGAGTGTTGAAGACTCATTGCAAGGAAGTGAGAAATGAGAGGAAAGTGGAGGCAGTGAATGTAGACAAGTTTTTCAAGAAGCTTGGCTGAGACATGGAAAAGTATAGTCCCTTTTAAGCAGCAGTTCTCAACCTTCCTGATGCCCTGACCCTTTAACACAGTTCCTCATATTGTGGTGACCCCCAACCATAAAATTATTTTCATTGCTACTTCATAACTGTAATTTTGCTACTGTTATGAATTGTGATGTAAATATCTGATATGCAGGATGTATTTTCATACATATGCAACCCCCAGGTTGAGAAGCGCTGCTTTTAAGGTTTACAAGGTCTTTATTTGATCTTTGCAACAGCTCTTTGAAGAGGGAGCTATTATTATCAACAGTTTACAAATGACAAAACAGATGAGAAAGATGAAGATCACATGCCTGGTAAGTGTCTGAAGCAGGATTTAAACTCACATACTCCTGACTCCAAGTCTAGCACACAGTCCACTATGGCATGCTGCATGTTTTATTTCTTCCAAACAAAGAAATAAACTCTAAATACAAAGCAAAGAACTTTGAGGCTCATAGGATTTAGAGAATTGCCTCTGACATTAATTAACTGTGTGATAGTGAACATATTCCTTAAACTTTCTGATCTTCAGTTTCCTTATTTGTAAACTAAAAAAGTGGATTATTGGAGAAATAATGCCTATAGAGCTTTCCCTACAGAGTTAATGTTGTTTGTTCCTAGGATTGTAGATTTAGGTTTAGAAGGGATTTTAGAAGATATTTAATCCAAATCTTTCCTTGTATAGATGAGAAAAATGGAAGCTCAGAGGAGGACAGTTTTTTGCTCCAGGGCGTGTAGGTAGTGAGTGACTGAGAGTAGATATGAATTCAGGCTTCTTATTGCAGAGCCATTCTTCTTTCCACTGCACTATGTTGTTGGGAGGGTCAAATGAGATAATGTATGTGAAGCTCTTTGTACACTTTGAAAGGCTATGTAAGTATCAGTCATTATTAGAACTAAATGCCATCTGTGTTTTTCCTGAGTGTCCTGTTAGCTGAACATAATGTGGTTTCATTCCAATACTCTGATAGATATAGTATTTCACTGATGCGGCCATTCCTACTGCCCACTTGGCAAGACTCTTGTCCATGTCCTGTCCAAAAAGATTGTCAGATGGGGTCCACCTAGTGGGCTAGGGGCTTGCTTTCTGTTGACACAGTGAGGTTATCAATGGAACACACAGGCTTCACATCTATTAACTATCACTCTACACATGTATGGTGGGAACAATAGTCTTGATATCATGTAAGTTAGGTTAATTAAATTGGATTTAATGCTCTTGAGAATTGATTGACTTGCAGAACTAAGGCTCAGGCCAAGGATGTAGGATCTTGATCACTGTGCTACAAAACATCCTGGACACGAAGATCTGAAGTCCTTCCCTGAAGTTTCAGATGAAGATCAGCAGTATTAACACTATTTGGAAACTAAGATCAATTTGAATCAATAACTTATGCTGAATGGACATTTTTTCCTGCTCTGAATAGCTTTCCCATGGTGTGGCTAAGCCAGTCTTCTTGTGTTAATTGTTAGATGTATTACAAATGCCATTTGTCATTCTGGTGTCAAACCTAATCTAGCAAGGGACCTGTCTGAACCAGCCTAACCCATTGAAATATGATACCTAGTTGTCTTCCTTTTCTTTTTTTTTTTTTTTATAAGTTTTGGACTATAGTCTACAATTGTTTAGGATTTAAAATGGCTTTAAAAAACACCCAAAGTCAATGGTGACTTTGTGTCACCATTTACTTCTTTGTGAAGTAAATCCCAAATTTGTGATGAGGAAGTAGAGTGGCATCATAGAGAACACAATGAGTTTGGAGTCAGAGAACCTAGATTCAAATCTCACCATGATATTGGAAGCTCACCTTTGTCATCTTGCCCAATATTCTTAAATTTCCTGGGCCTCAGTTTCCTCAAGTGTAGAATAAGGAGACTGAATTGATGGATCTTGGGGTGCCTTCCAATTCTATATCTATTATCCTAAAATCTATGATCGTATGATTCTAAAATTCATGATCTTACAAATGGAAATTTGGGAAAATTTTTTTTCTCTGACGAGAGGAAATCTTGGTGTCAAAACTGTGAAATAAGTATAAAACTTCACAACAGTCACTGTTTCCTTCCTTTAGTTTTGTAGTTGATCTTTCTTTCCTTCCTTCTTTCTTTCTTTCTTTCTTTTTTTCTTTCTTTCTTCCTTTCTTTCTTTCTTTCTTTCTTTCTTTCTTTCTTTCTTTCTTTCTTTCTTTCTCTTTCCTTCCTTCCTTCCTTCCTTCCTTCCTTCCTTCCTTCCTTCCTTCCTTCCTTCCTTCTTTCCCTCCCTCCCTCTCCCCCCCTTTCTCTTTTTTCCAGAAAAAAGAAATCTGAACTGATGCTCCATTGAAAAACATGACTCCAGGTATAGTATGATTCAGAAAGAGGTGGGAGAGTAGTTTTGTATTTCTTCCTCCATCAACAATCTCACACTCTTGCCATAATGTTGCCCTCAGAAAGAAAACATTGCTGTATTGGTACAGGAGCTCATCCCTGCATCCTGGTTCTGGCATTGGGAGCCTGGGGTCCTTTTTCCTGAGATTGCTTCCCACCCTGCCTGCCTGATTGATAGCATCAGAGGAGGCCCCGTCTTCCACATGGCTCTGTTGGGTTTCCTGGAACTTGGATGCTCTTTTTTTCTGTAGCGATGAATCTCATTGCTATAGAGACGAATACAGTGTCATTATTGTTGCATGTGCATATTTTACTGCCAATTGCCCATTAGGAATGCGGAGCCTGTGTTCTGCTACATTTACTTCCCATGTCAGGCATTGACTTGCGCCTCCACAGTCTTGGATCACAACTTTGTCTAATCACATTTCCATTGGGAATGACAGGGCGTTTGCCCTGGAGCTGACAGAGTGAACAGTTAGTACTGGGTTACAAAAGCAATTCACAATATGCCATGTTCCTTCATATGCTTTTTACAGAAGAAATTGGTCTGGGTGGGATGGCCACAATGCTGAGTATTTCTAAGGAATAGTCCCAAATGTGACTTAACAGGCAAATGTATTACAAATAGGAGCTAATGTTGAGTTTTTTCCAAAATAAAACAAAAATGTTTTAATTTTCTTAAATTAAATTTTTATTTTCAGGTCCACATTCTCTTTCCACCCTTCCCCACACATTGAGAGGGCAATATTTACAATGCCCATGGTGGTTATGAATATGCCGGTATAGATGTGAATCACAAAATGTAACAGGTTCTCCACATGAGGATAGAACAAAAGCCTTTATTCAAATACTAGAAGGTCAAAGTCATTACAGTAACCATGAAGTTGTGACACATAGTTAATGCAGTGAACACCCATATCCCCAAGCCTTCGCAACAAAACAGGCTCCCTCAGGCAAAGATCCTCCTCTCCTTACCCATGGTAGGTGCTCAGCCTCCATGCTGCTTGCTCCCACCAGCTGCGACTCCTGGCAGTTTTCAGCAGAAGTTCTCAGCAGAAGTTCTGGCTGTCTCTCAGAAGAAGTTCTTCCACCACAAGTTCTGTTCTCCAAATCTCTTCCCTCTCCAGCCTAGGCCTTTCCTTATATATGGCATTAGCCCTTCCCTGCCCCACTCCTTCCTGTTATGTCAGCAACCTCATCCCACTGCGGGATTCGCAAGTTCTGAGTCTTAATACTTGACACAATTATGACCTTGAAACTAAGTGCTAAGTATCTGTTAGCTTTGCAAATATAAGTGGCATGGAAGATCTTCAAATCCCATTACTATTACACCATTATCCATTTGGAGTTGAGTCAAGCAAAATATATTTCTGCACTAGCCATGTTTGGGTTCGAACTGGGGGGAGGTGGGAAGCAAGAAACATAAAGAAAGGAAGAAAATAGGCTTCAATTTGCACTCTGAGTCCATTAGTTCTCTATTGGAGATTGATAGCATTTTTCAGTATGAGTCTTTGGAGATGTGATGGATTATTGTATTGATCAGAGTTACTAAATCTTTCACAGTTGAATATCTTTATAATATTGATGATTCTATGCACATTGTTCTATTTTTTTAACCTACTTCACTTTGCATCAGTTCATATAAGTCTTCTCAGGTTTTTTCTGAAACCATCCCCTTCCTCATTTCTTATAGCACAGTAGTATTCCATCGCATTTCTATACCTTAATTTGCTCATTCATTCTCCAGTTGATGGGCACTCACTGTTTCCACTTCTTCGCCACAACAAAAATTGGTGCTATGTAAATATTTTTGAACACACATACATGTGTGTGTGTGTGTGTATAAATGTCTTTTTCTATATTTTCTGATCTCCTTGGAGTAGAGACCTAGTAGTGGTATTGCTGGGTCAAAAGGTTTGCATGGTTTTATAGCTGTTGGGCATTCATTGCTACATTGTACCAAACTCTTCTGGAATGACTAGTTCATAGCTCTACCAACAACGCATTAGTGTCCCTATTTTCTCACATCCTCTCTAGCATTTGTCATTTTCCCTTTTTCTCATGTTAGTCAATTGTGAGACTGTGTCTCAGAGTTATTTTAATTAGCATTTCCATAATTATTAGTGATTTAAGCATTTTCATATACATGTACCGATACATAATACACATGTATTTTGTGTGTATGTATGTGTGTGTGTGTACTTCCTGTTTATATTCTTTGGCCATTTATTAATTGGGGAATGACTCCACAATGTTTTGAACACTGGGAAGTGACCTTAGAGAATATTGGAACAACTTCAGAACTTGTAATAATAATAATTCATGCTTACATAGCACTTTAAAAGCTGCAAAGCACTTTTCTCAAAACTCTGTGAGGTAGATAATATAAGTTATTTATGTCATGCCTATTTTACAGATGAAGGAAACTGAGGAGAAGTGGTATCTAACTAGTCCACAGCTAGTAAGCATCTAAGTCAGGATTTTCATTTAGATCTTCTGACTCCAAGTCTAGCAGAGCACTCTTTCCACTCCCCTACAATGTCTCTTAGACTACATTTTTATGTATTCTATACTAAACAATCTGAGAGAGGTGTCCTCAGAGTAAAGGATAGAACACTGAACTTGGAGTTAAGGACATGTATATTCAAATCCTGCCTTAGATACTCATTAGGTGACACAGTAGATAGAATGCAGTGTTTGAAATAAGGAAGACCTTAACTCAAGTCTGACCTCAGACCGTATACACACCTACATACATACATACACAAGTACATACAGTCTTTCCAACTGGACAGTAAGCTTTTCAACATCAGGAATCTTAACTTCTTTTTCTTTGTGTCAGTAACAACTAGCAACATATTAGGCACACAGTAGATGCCTAATACATGCTCATGGTATTGAACTGAATTAAAAATGAATGAAACATGCTTTAGCCATTTTCAGAATATTCAACTTATGATCAAGATGCTTTAAGCCTTATCACCTCTGTGAAGTGATAAGGTAAAATGGGGGAAATAAAGCAGGGAGAACCAAAAGATCAAAGTGCTGGCAAACTGTGGAAACTCTTTTGAGCATTAAAAAAATTCATCCTAGACTAGCAAGACTCCTAGGGATATCATTACAAAAATGTGTCATGTAGGCCTTGTAGCTAGAAGTCTAATACTTTGAGATGAATAAAATTCTTTGAAAATTATACTGGGGATTAATCTTTTTTTTGCAAAGATATTATTTACTGGACTGTAACAGGGGAGAGGAAATCAGAATTTTGCCCCAGATTATTATGATTTTAAAAGGCACTGACATAAAGGGAAAAGGACCTATCTGTAAAAAAAAAATTACAGCAGCCCTATTTATGGTGGCAAAATACTGGAAATTGAAGGGATGATCTTCAATCGGGTAATGACTGAACAAGTTGTGGTACGTAAATACAACAGAATACTGTTATGCAATAAGAAATGGCTAACAAGCATATTTCAGAAAAAACAAACAAGCAAACCTAGAAAGATTCATACAAACTTTTGCAAAGTGAAATGAACAGAAGCAGGAAAACATTGTCCACAGTATCAAACACACTGTGTGATGATCAATTGTAAATGATTCAGCTTTTCTTAGCAGAACAATGATTCAGGACAAGCACAAAGAATTCATGAAGTAAAATGCTATTCATATTCCGATAAAGAACTGATGAACTCTGAATGCAGATTGAAGCATATTTTTTCACTTTATTCTTTCTCATGGATTTTTTTCTTTTGATCTGTTTCTTCTTCCACAACTGTGACAAATACAGAAATACGCTTTTCATGATAGCACATGTATAAACTATATCAAACTGCCTACCATTTTCTGAAGAAGGGAAGGGAAGGATGAAGGAAGGGAGAGAGGAAAGTTTGGGACTCAAAGTCTTGTAAAAATGAATGCTAAAATTTTTCTTGATATATAAATAGGGAAAAATAAAATGCTATTAAGAAAAGAAAAAGGAAAAAGAAGAAATGGCCCCAACAGCATTGCTTCAGCAGGAAGAAGTCATAGGCTTCAGCACCTAGGTTGCAAGAATTATTAGCTAATATGAGAAGTTACCACATGGTATTTTCCCTTCTCCCTCAGTGGCTGTACCCCATAGGAGCTCCTCTCCAAGATCCCACCTTGTTTTCTTCTCTGGTAGTAGTGGACCCAAACAACACACCTGAGTTCTCTTGATATTGGATTTCCATTGGTTCCTGTGTTCCCAGCTCCAAGGTCTCTTCCCAAGGAGCCCCCCCTTGTTTAAATGAATTTTTCTTTAAAAAGTAATTTAAGAACACTTGGCTTTCTGTTTGCCTTAGAGATTGTATGGGGCTTACTTTTGTTCAGTTGTTTCAGTCATGTCTACTTCTTATTTACCCCACTTATTTATTTGCTTATTTTTGGCAAAGATGCTGGAGTAGTTTGCTATTTTCTTCTCCAGTTCATTTTACAAATGAGGAAACAGAGGCAAACAGGGTTAAATGACTTGCCCAGGGTCACAAGCCAATAAATGTCCGAGGTCAGATTTGAATTCTGGAAGATGAGTCTTTCTGACTCCATACCTGGCATTCTATCCACTGTACTACCTAGCCACCTCCGGGGCTTACTCTAGGTACCAGGATTGATAAATATGACTGGTTCTTTGTGACTAAAGAGAGGCTATAACTGATACTCTTTAGGTATATCTATATGTATTTCTATACATGTCTATATGCATATGTGTATCTATATCTATAAACATCCACATGCACATAGATGTATACATACCAGTACTTGTATATGATTACAGAGCCATTTCTTGTCATAAAAATCTATATATAAACTTTTAAAAAATAACTTAAAAATAAACAACTTCAAAGTACCTCTTTTGTAGACGTGTAATTGCTGTTCACTCTTCTTCCCCAAACAGGTTTTCGTTAACATTACAAGAGAGAGTTATAATTTTCACAACACAGTCGGTGTAAGAATAAGATGTAAGAAACAATTTTGTGTATGTGTATCCTGTTGAGATTAACACCATGATTTCATTAACTGTTCTTGACACATTGGCATTTCCCAGTTCCTTTGGTAGAAAGAAAAGGAATTTACTCATAGCTTAATTCCTAGATGTCAACCCTTTTAGACAGAACAGATCTCTAATATATTCCTTCAAACACGTGCCCCAGTCAATTATTTGCTAGGAACTGAGAGCCTCTTCATTCTCTTTGAAAAGACTTCCTCTGAAATTTGTAGTTAACCATTCTGACCATATGATCAAAATTCTGGTTATTGTCCTAGAGTACTGCTCTAAGCATGTTGCTCCTCTCCCTAGACTCCTGCAGTAATTCTCTACAAATTTTGAAACTGTGACATTGCCTATTGACCAAATGCTCTTTCTCTTAAACTCTACTTTGTAGAGCCCTTGGCTTTGTTTAAAACTCAGCTCAAGGACCACACCCCCCAGTTCCCTTCACTTCAAGAGCCTTCCCCTCTGTAACAGTAGGTGATGTATTTTTGCTTCATGGGAAGATTTTTCCCATCCATTAATAGGCCCATGTGACTTGCTTCAGTCACATGAAGCCCATGGTGGGAGGAGTGTGCTCAACAGGTGGAACAGGAAGAAGGGAACACAACCCAGAAGAAGTTGATCAGAGCAGTTAGAGTTGAGGGAGAGAGAGGAAGTGGGCAAGTTGTGAGTGTTAGTTTGTGGGAAGTCCCTATTAGGGGGAAGGTTTGGGGATGATGTGTCCCCTGTACTGTTATTGTGTATAGATATTTTTGTTCCTATGATGGATTTGGCTTTCTGGTGTTTGAATAAGTGTTTTGATTTTGTCTTCCATATGGAGAGTCTGTTATAATCTGCTATTCACAATGATGCTGTCATATTCATAGCTGCCATAGGCTCTGTGAATATCATGTTGGTACTATGCCCTGTAAGACTACTTTTCATCTACTCTGTATTTTCTTGTTTGTACCAGCTCAAAACAGTCTTTATGACTGTCCCTCATGCCTGGAACACAATCCAACCTCCACTCTACTTCCTTTAAATCTCTATGAAATTCTACCTTCTACAGGAAGCCTTCCCCATTCTCTCTTAATTCCAGTACCTTCTCTTTGTTAATTATGTCCTATTTATCACATTTATAGCTTGTTTTGTATATATTTGTTTGCATGTTGTCTCTCCCAGTAGATTGTAAGCTCTTTGAGGCTAGGGACTATCTTTTTCCCCTTTCTGTATCCCCAGCACTAAACACAGTACTTGACATAGAGTAATAACTCAATTAACATGAACTGATTGATTATGTTGTCTTCCCCAATAAAATGTAAACTTCTTTAGATCAAGAGTTACTTTTGTTTTTTTGTTGTTGTACTTCCAGTACATAGTGCTCAGAATATAGTAAATACTAAATAAATTATTGTTGGTTCATGGTTTGATTGATCCTTGTATTCAAGGCCTTCTATAATCTAGTTCCAACCTACATTTCCCACTTTATAATAGTACACATTACGAATACTTGCAAACCCTGAATTCTAGCCAAACTGAGCTGCTCTTACTCTGTTTTTAGATAATTTCTATACTTCTTTTTATGTCATCCTATTGTCAGAATTTTTTGGAGATACCCTGTTTCCCAGAGCTAAGGCTCAGCAAGCAGGCTATGCCCTGAGCTTAGCATAACAATAATCCTTTGCTCTCTGGAATGGTCTCACCCTCTAACAAGGTGTATTGCTTGGACCAGCACAAGATCTTCACTGAGAAATTGAGCTTCTGCTGTTTTTCAGGACCATCAATTACCAATTCACAATCCCTATTGCTTGTACTGTACTACTGTTTCTGTCACAGAACTCTGGCTTTAAATTGGGGAGGGTAGTCATGACCCTATACATCAGCCCTAGCAAACATAGAGTGGCTGCTAGCACAGGTTCTGAGATCTGCTTTTCTAAAGGAAAGCAACTCAAAATGTGTTAACAATCTTTCTTTAATCAAACAAACATATCATTTACCTAGTTCAGGGGAAAAAGTCAGCACCCTGAACTCCAGAGAATACAAACCCAAGTTACAAGCACAAGTTACAAACACAAGTTACAAGCAGACCAAGAAACAGATCAGCAGATGGGCTTCCAACCATCTGACCATCACATCCATCACCTATTCAAGTTACCAGAGAGGGAAGCATCAACATCTGGGTTTTTCAAAGCCGGAGGGGGGGGTTCAACGACTTCCTAGAGTCTCATCTGGCCAAATCACACAACTCTTCTCAAAGTGAGCCCCAAAGCAAAACTCCACATCAGGGCGTATATATAGGCTTCTCCTGGGTCAGCCCTCTTGACCTACTGTCCAATTACAAAGTAACAAGGTGTGGCCATTCCCCCAAAACAAGCTTCCTGCCACAGGCTCCATGTGACCATATTCAGCCTTTTATGGGAGAGAGTATACTTTCAAATAAGGAAACATTCTTGGAGCCACTTAAGCAAAGGGGCTAGGGGCAGGAAAGATCTTCAGATTCCCATTACACCCTGAAATATTAACGGGATTTAAGATCTTCCCCATATATAAGTAGGCCTTACCTGAGCCCAACGAGAGAAGCTTGATTAGGGGAGGCTTGTTTTTCAGGAAGGTCCACACCTTTTGTTGCTTTGTAATTAGGCAGTCGGTCATATGGGTTGTGATGCCCTCTGACTCTGAAGAAGGGTATATGAACTGTTTGATGAAGTTTTGCTTTGGGGTTCACTAATTGGAAGAGTGTTCTTGTGATTTGACCAGATGAGAAACTGAGTAGCAATTAAGGAGCCCCCTGGCTTTGAAAAACCCACAACATCTGGGTACTTCTCTAAGGTAACTATGTATATATTTCTTTGATCAGACATTTAGATCTGTAAGTTGATCTATGTGAATTTCTCAGACAGTTAGAATCCCTGTCTGTTGGTCTTTATTTCTTTGCTTGTATTTTCTGTTTTCTTTTATTGGATTTTCTCTGAAGTTCAGGGTACTGATTTTCTCCCTGAACTAATGAATGTAATTAAAAAAGATTGTTGACCTCTTGAACAATTTTTCCTAGAAAAGCAGATCTAAGAACCTGTGTTAGCAGCCATCCTGGGTATGCCAGTGTAGTTGCCACTACAGATCCCCAAGACGTGAGACAATGACTGTTTCCACAAAACCCAAGAACACCTGCATTGTCCCAAGAAATACCAACCATGAGGACAGTAACTCAAGACCTAAAAATGATTATATCATATTCCATTCTATTTGTGGTTTTATATGTATAAGACCTGCCTTTGGTCCAGTATGTTAAGCCCTCATTCTTAGGAGGGAGGACTTCTGTTTGTAAACATCATTTTCCTCACTCTAAAATTAAACTTCCATTTGTGTCCTCACTTTCATGTCTCTATAGACTACTCTGTTTTGGCTCCTGCTATATGCGGGCCAGTTTCAGTTCAGTTGACACTATTCAATAAAAGACTATCCATCCTCCAACCATCTTTGCTAAATTTCTCCTTATCTTCAGCTCATATCACACCTTCTTCAACTCCCTCTCAGTCAGTGATTCTCACCCTTCCTAATGCCTCAACCCTTTAATACTCATATGTGGGCATACCTGCATGAGGGTGGATCCGTCTGGAGACAGATATAGGAGCAGTGTCTCAGTTCCTAAGACTATTGGAAATATGTGTTTTCCATCGGGCTTAGGTGACCCCTATGACCCTTGTGAAAGGGTCATTCAACCCCCAAAGGGGTTGTGACCCACAGGTTGAGAACCGCTGCTCTAAGTTCTTTCAGTAAAAGTGATCCCTATCTCCTCAAATTTGCCACAGCCCTTTGCCTGGTCCTAACATCTTTTGTACTTTTTTCCTTCCTGTATTTTATTGTATTTACTTGTGCTCTTCTCCTTCCCAATCACATTGTTAGTTCCTTGAGAGATAGGCCCGTGCCATATATTTGTTTGAATTCTGAGGGTGCTTAATGAATGTTTCTCAGTTTTTGCTGAATTGACCTTTCTTTGAGTAGAAGTTGACCTCATATATTACTTAGCCTGTTACCATTGTATCACCTAAGATCCCATAACTCTAGCTAAGCTCTTCCATTTCTCTTAAATGGGCAAATTTTTCTTATAAATTAGTACTTGAGAAATGCTCTACAAAGAGTACAAATTTTGTAATTTAAGTGACTTGACACTTAGTAAATGATTTTTTTTCATTCATCTACCTTTCCATCCATCTATTCATCCCTTCATCTGGCCATTCCACATTTTTCTTGGAAAGGCAGGATATCTGAAAGGAGAGAAAAAGACTGACACAAAGGTAGCAGTTACTATTTTCAATCACATTCCCCTTATTGTTTGAACGGTGCCTAACTCTTATTGCTTTAAAAATCAGATCTACTGTCAGCTAATTAAAGCTATCCAAGTGTTCTGCATCATGGCATTTGTGTGGTCAGGAAGTATTGCAAACATGAGCATCATTTTGGCCATTGGTTCATTAGAACTTCCTCAAAAACATGTGTTTTTCCTGAGGCTAACCCAGAAACATTAAAAAAAAAACCAGGAAAGGAGAGATAGACTAGATTAGTAAAGAAAGAGAATTAATAAGATTTTCCAAACAGGAGCTGACTCTGTCAAGAGGGCTTTTCCAGGCTCTTATTCCTCTGTTGCTTGTTATGGGGCTCTGGGGTTCTTGACATTAGACCTCGTAGGCCAGTAAGAGTAGTTTTCAACATCTATTATCTGTCGATAAGAATATATGCAAACAAACGAGGGTTAACTGTCACCTATGACCACATTCCCACAACCAGCCGGAAACATGGCCGTAATAGGAATGCTATTTTTATTTATGAAAAATGTTGGGTTGTTTGTTGTATCATCATTAAAACAGTCAGTGGATAAGAAAAAGTTGATGGATTGCTTCCTGATAGAAATGAATGTTGCTGCTTATTTCTATTTTTCCAACTGCCCGAAGTCATAAAGGTCAGTGACATGCTTTAAAATTGTTATACAGACCCAGCCACATGCCACTAATTTATCTCCTTTGTTTATGGTGTTCCCCCATTATTGGAGAATTCCTAGGTAGGAAGGTCCTTAGAAGTCACGCTGTCCAACCCCCCTACCCAACATAGATCCTCTACTAAAATATTCGAGGGGGTCCTAGGTCACAGATCTAGTGCTAGAAGAAATCCAAGTCCAAATCTCTGATTTCACAGTTGAGGAAATGAGGGGCCAGGGAAATGAAATGACTTTCCCAAGGTCACATAAGTAGTAAGTTTCAGAAACGGGACTTGAGCCAAGGTCCTCCTGAATAGCGTTTATCTGTCTTATGACCTGCGGGGTTGGGGAACACATTACTGACAGGTTGGCTTTATTTATTTTTGAAGAGATATAATTGCTAGGCTTCCACTAAAGTCATATTCCAGTGCTGATCTTGGTATGGAAAAGAAAAGAAAGGGTGAAAGCCTTTATCAAGTTCTTCTTCTGTGTCGGGCACTGTTCTAAGTGCTTTACAAATATCTCATGTGATCTTCAGGACAACCCTGTGAGGTAGGTGCTATTATCATTCCCATTTTATAGTTGGGGAAACTGAGGCAGACAGCTATTAAATAACTTGCCCAGGGTCACACACCTAGTAAGTGTCTGAGTGTAGGGGGTGATCCCCTGGCTTAGTCAATGGAGAGCAATCCCTGGCAGCTTCCAGCCTCCTGGAAAGTTTTAAAGTAGGGGTTTGGTGATGGACTAGCTTATATGTGTTTAAAGCAGCCCATCAGGAAACTATAGAATGGTTACTTTGTTTATAAACATTCTGTCTATATTTGTACGTGTCCTATTTGTTTTCCCTATTATAATATGAGCATCTTTTGAGTCAGGATAATTTCATTCGTTGTTTTTATTGTCTCAGTACCTAACCCAGTGCCTGGTCCTTAGTAGGCACTTAATAAACTTGCTGGTTGATGCACTGATTGATCATGCGGTACATTTATCTTAGCCAAAGAAGCCCACTAAAGACCATTTAACAAAGCATGCGGGAGTCCTCAAGTCACATCAATGGAAGGAGTAGCCACAAACCAAGGAAATCGCACATCTTTGAACCCATAAGCATAATTGGTAGGAATTTCTTCTGCATATTGACACAAAGATACTTGACTCATTCCTGTCCCTCACCCTCCATGTCTTACCACTTTCCCAGTGTTATTGATTTGTCCTTGACATCAGGGCTTGCAAAGATCCCTTTCTCTCTACTCACACATAGACTCAAGGTTCTTCACCATCCAGGTTGCCTTCCTTTGGACACTCCTCAGTTTAACACAATCCTTTTTAAATTGTGCCACCCCTAAATTGTGCCATACCAAAAATGTCATCTGATTAGGACAGAGGA
This sequence comes from Pseudocheirus occidentalis, assembly GCA_028646575.1. Classification (NCBI taxonomy): domain Eukaryota; kingdom Metazoa; phylum Chordata; class Mammalia; order Diprotodontia; family Pseudocheiridae; genus Pseudocheirus; species Pseudocheirus occidentalis. The sequence goes on from CM053600.1 coordinate 171,046,507, forward strand.
GAGTGGGAGTTTTGTTTCACTCATGTCCAACTCTTTGTGACCTCATTAGGGGTTTTCTTGGTAAAGATACTGGAATGGTTTGCCATTTCCTTCTTCAGCTCATTTTACAGATAGGAAAACTAAGGCAAATAGAATGAAGTGACTTGTCCAGGGTCACACAACCAGTAAATGTCTGAGGTCAGATTTGAACTCAGAAAGATGAAGTTTCCTGATTCATTCCTGGCATTCTATCTGCTGTGCCATCTAGTTGCCTCCAATAGTGGCACTATTTGCCTCTTTATTCCTAGAAACTATGCCTATCAATACAGTCCCAGAATGTTTCAGTTTTTTGATAGCCATGTCATACTGCCAACTCATGTTGAGCCTGTAGTAGGTAAATAGTAGGTGAAATGCTTTTTGAATTGCATTGAACTCTTCCCTTGGTTCCTAAATTTGTCATTGCCTACCCTACCAAGAACCACAAAGAATAAGTATGTCCTTTCTTCTATACATCTGCCTTTAACATATATTTCTTAATATTATATTATTGACTGCAAAAGGGAAAACTTTCAATAGACAATAGACATATACCAGAGACGTATTATTAAAGTTAGTATCTAGAAACTTTTGATAACACAATTTACCACTACACTAGTTGCTAATCTTCATCCTTCATTACAGCCAGATCCAGAACTAGGGCAGGGTAACTGGGGTTTTGTTATAGACCATGGAGTCAGAGGGAGGTGACACTTGCTCTCCTTGAAAGAAGAATGAGGGGTGGGTATTTCTGGAGCTCAGTGATTGGATGGGGGAGTTCCCTAAGGAAGATGGTTTGTACCTCTGACTTCATCTTGCAGGACTCTTCAGGGATAAGAGGGAAAGAGCTCTGACCTCCACCAAGAGGAGCTATGGGCTTCTCTTCTCATTAAGCTGCTCTTTCTGAGTCAAGAGACTAGGGTCCAAATGCCTGAGAATGAGATTTACACGAAGGCTGCCACATTTTGTCAATAGGACCGAAAGAGCCGTGGACTGAGAAGCTGGAGACCTGAGTTACGTTTCTGCTCTGTGACTATATGTTCTTGTTCAAATGAAGAGTTTGTACAAGGTGGTTTCTAAGGTCCCTTTCAGCTCAAACTCAGTCTATGCAGTTTGACTTCCACTGGACTCTACCTCAGCCCATCTTCAATTTAAGTAAAAGATGAATGAGTCTTCCTCTGGGACCTTAGGCAAATGACTTTCTCTGGGAGGCTCAGTTTCCTCATTTCAATCATTATGATTTGAGAGTTTGGGAGTGGAGATTGGTTTTAAGTTGTTTTTTTCTCTTCCTCCCCCTTCAATTTCCACCCTCCTCCTTTTCCCCCTGCCCCCTTTCCCCCTCCCCAGAGACGTCAGATAACTGCACAGTCTTTGAAACCTAGCACTTGGATATAGCAAAAGAATTATGTGATATAACTAGCCTATAACTTGAGTCTTGGTTTTGCTTTCAGACATGAACATTATAAGGTGATCTTATAATAGTGTAAAATTTGATAAATAGAGAGCTGAAAAGATCTGTCAGTGGATGATTATAGCTTTTTTTTGGCACATGGTCTGCCTGCAGTTGCTCCTCTTCTAACAAAGTGGCAAGGTCAGAAAACCAGACCAGGTCTTGGGAAAGATAGGAGCTCACATTTGTCAAGACAAAAGAGGCAAAGAGGCAAGCTGATTATGAGATCATGATAAAAACACCTGTAGAATTTTCTTTAAAAATTATTTATTTATTTATTTTTTTACAAGATTCAGTTCCACAGTTCCATAATCTCTTGAGTTTCAAATTTTCTCCCCTCCCTCTCCCCACCCTCCAACCCATGGCAGCTGTAATGGGAATCTGAAGATCTTTCCTGCCCCTGGACCCTTTGATAGGCTTAAGTGGCTCTGAGAATGTTCCCTGATTTGAAAGTATACTCTGCCCCTAATAGGGTGAATGTGGTCACGTGGAGCCTGCGGCAGGAGGCTTGCTTTTGGGGAGTGGCCACACCTTGTACTTTGTAATTGGACAGTGGGTCAAGAGGACTGTGCCATTCTCTGACCTAGGAGAAGTCTACATATACGCCCTGATGTGAGGCTTGCTTTGGGGCTCACTTTGAGAAGAGTTGTGTGGTTTGACCAGATGAGACTTTGGGAAGCCATTGAGCTCTCTGGCTTTGAAAAACCTAGATGTTGATGCTTCCCT
>CM053600.1:171049197-171064925 GCA_028646575.1 Pseudocheirus occidentalis
GCAGCAACCGCACTGAGATATCCAAGATGGCTGCTAGCACAGGTTCTTAGATCTACTTTACTAGGAAAGACAGCTGTTTACGGGGTCAACAATCTTTTTAATTACATTCACTAGTTCAGGGGAAAAGTCAGCACCCTGAACTTCAGAGAAAATACAAGCAGAGAAATAAAGACCAACAGAGAGGGCTCTGTCTGCCTGAATCAAAACAATACTACAATATACTTTACATACCTCCCTAGATCAAGAGAATCTTTACATCTGAGCAGTTGGGGAGTTTTGAAGATTGGGCCACTCAGAATCTTGACCAGGGAATCACAAAATCCTTCTCATGAGCAAACCACCAAAGCAAAATCCCAATTCAGAGTATATTTATTCTTCTCAGAGTCAGAAGTCATCACAACCCTCGTGACTCAATGCCTAATTAGAAATTAGCAGAAGGTGTGAAAGCCTTCCTACAAGCAAGCCTCCCTTAAACAAGCTTCCCTTAATGGGCTCCACGTGAGGCCTATTAATGGACAGGAAAGATTGTATATCCCATTAGCATTATAGCATTATAGCTCTCAATCTGTTATGCATTCAAAGAGGAAATTTTTTCCTTGAGATAGTGGAATATGAAACAGGGAAAGATATGGGTTATAATAACTGGATATAATGGTTGACAGTTCAAACAGATTCTTAGTATTTGATCTTTATCTCCCAAAAATTAGAGGATACTTGCCTTTTCTCCCTAGGGCCCTCTGCGTGACCTTTGGAAAGTCACATATCTTCCCCAAAAGGGAAAAAAAAGAAAGATAGGAGATAATAACAAAGAAATTCTGAATAAAAGAAAGCTCGTGGCAATGGGACTTGATACTATTTGTAAAAGTCCAAGAACATCCAGTTAATTATATTTAGTGATTTTATAACACTTGTATTGGAAAATAGATATAATGCACAGGTAAACCTCTAACCAGGATAGTAACTTATCTGATAATTCAAGGACACGATCTGTCCAGAAAAGGTCCTACCCATACAAAAAAAATTATGTCAGCATTTTTAGAGTATCTGAAAAATAATTAAAGGAGACACTCATCAACTGAGATTGACTGAACAAATTGTGTTGTATATAGAAGCAATGAAATGAGGGAAGGAGAGAAAGGAAAGAAAACAAATGTTTGAACTAAATTTTAGAATAAATGTAAAAAATTAATAGACTATTACTGTGTCATAAGACATAGAATATGAAGAATTTAGGAAATATTCATATGAACCAATAGAGAGTCAAGTAAATGTAACCAGAAGAAGGATTTCCAGAATTCAAACCAGTACGTAATGATGTTAAGGGAAACAGTGCTGACAGACTTCATATGTCTCATCAGAGCAGTGGCCAAGTGTGATATCCAGGGACTGTGGAAGCAAGTATTCCATTCATCCCCAGAGAGAGAGCAGAAAGGAAGGAAGGAATCAAATATTGTCAGATGGCCAATGTGTTGATTTGCTTTGCTTAACTAAGCTTTCCATGGAGTCAAGTGTGCTCTTCGGCCCCTTTTTATGAGACATATGCTCCAAACTACCCATCTCTACACCTCTTTTTTACATAGTGGGGAAAGAATTATGGCGGAAAGAGAGTCATTAGGAAGTGATAACATTGTAAAATGGAATCAACAAAACATTTTTAAATGACATAATGTGATGAACTGAATATGCAATTTTTAATTAAAAAATCAAGAAACTCAAGCGTGAAAGAGGAAATATTGAAAGCTAGAGGAGAAAAAAATAAATTGAAAATAAAAGATGTGATCTTTGGCCAGAGAGAGGGAGGGAGGGGGAGAGAGAGAAAGAGGGAGAAAAAGAGAGAGAGAGAGAGAGAGAGAGAGAGAGAGAGAGAGAGATTCACATCATGACATAGATTATAAATGGGGTCATTATTCTCCTATCTGAAAAAAGATGGAAAATAAATAATACCTACCTAAATTTTTTTTAAGAGCTGAATGTACATCATGGATATTTTCTATCATCTTAATTCCTTCTTAATGAATAAAGGGGAAAGGGCTATAAAGGGAGGAGAAAAGTAAAATCTAACCTGATTACATGAGAGAGAGAAATCTAGAAATCCTTCCCAAGTCCTTTGTTCAGCACAATTTGAAGACAGGTGATGATCCAATTTATCTCATGTGGAATCTTTCATTTTTTTCTTCTCATAGATTGTGTTCCATTCTCCTGGCTAGTGCTACAGTGCTGTACATAAAATACATTTTAAAAAATAAAATCTCATTTGAAAAGCCCATTACCTTATGCTCATGGCTGCCAGATTTATCCTATTGAATTGAGATTTGCCTGTGGCACTGCTTTGGATCTAATTTGCCACTTTTACAAGGTGAACCTTGCCTCATTTTCCTCTGATACTGCTTTCATTTATCTAAATGAAAACAGTTCCCCTTAATGCAGAGGTTTGCTTGTTAAGCCATTAATACTGCAGATGGGGACTGAAGAACTCATAAAACAAACACAAACACAAAAAAAAATCACAGTAAACATTTATTGTTGTTTCACCCGAAGACACACAAACTCTCGCCTCAATAAAGCAAGGGCCACTGAGAATTTTTTCTTGAAATATGGTCTAGTTACTTTGTTTCATTTCCTCAAGTAATTGTTTTTCCTCTAAGGGTTTTAAGGTTGGAGGTTGTGCATTTTAAGTGAGTGGAATGAATATTGAAGTATGTGAAAGTAAGATCACAAATACAATCCAATCTGAGAAATATTCAAGGAAAGAGAAGGAAAGGTCATGCTTCCTCTATATACAAATTATTTTCCTCTATGGATCTCATCTAATTCCAAAGAAATGCAGTTTAGGAAAACCAACACAATTCAGAATTCCAAAGGGTGTGTTTCCCAAACAGAAGTCACTCAGAAGTTGTTGAGGTGTTTTGTTTTGTTTGACTTGAGGTTTTCTTCACCCTTCATTACATGTTAAGACAGGCTGAAATCACGCTATTTGCAAACTGACAGACAGAACTTTTCCCTGCACGGGGAAGATAAAGGAAAGAAATTTTAAATAAATGAACCTGATTAAAATAACACTTTTATAGGGCTCGAAAACAATGAATCCAAAGATAACCAAGTTAATAAAGTTTTACTGTTCTTAGAATTCAATAAAAAAGGTTACTATTTTTTTATCAATTTCAATGTTTATTACCTCACTGTCCAACTCAATAAAAATGTTTTTAATCAACTTAATTGAATTAGAAGTTTTATTGTTTTAGAACACAGTAAAATTGGGCATTTAAAAATTAAATTTAGCATTTTTAAAAGCAAGCCACATGGCAGGGGCAGTAGCAGGACACATCTACATGCAACTTATATTCAATTGAGAGATATGTTAGAAACACAGATAAGGAGACAGAACGTCTTTTGAGGAAGGAGAATACACGCGCACCTCAGAGGGGCAGGAGAGGTTTTCTGTAGGTAATCACAACTAATCTGAGTTTTTTCAGAAAGATAGGATGTTAAGATGTGGAAGAAGACATAGCATTGTATCAACAGAAGAGGGATAGCCTGTGCGAAGACCGCAGGATCAGATACTGAACGCCAACATCATGGCCCAGCACACAGAGCACCTGAGGACGAGCAATGGGCGATATATCTAGAACACAATTTGTAGCCAGATTTTGGAGGACTTGAAATGGCAGGCTAATAAGTTAGCACTTTATCACAGCACTAATAGGGAGCCACAGAAACTATCTGAGCAAAAGAGAGGGGCAACATCAGACTCATTCTTTGGGAAGATTATTTTGACAACTATATTGAGGATAGATTGGCCATGGGAGACAATGAAAGAAGGAAGACTGATCAGAAGGAGCTATTCCAATAGTCCAGATGAGAAGTGATGAAAATCTAGACTAAGATAGTGACAGAACAAATGGATAGAAGGGGCTGAATGAGGGAAATGTAGAATCGGAAAAAAAAAAGCTTGACAACTAACTGGACATGGAGGATGAGGAAGAGGGAAAATCAGGGATAAAGAAGCATGATTCAGTGGAAGTATGCTAATTTTGAAGATATAGACTTGGTTTTAAATATTGCCTCTACTATCTACTATTTGTATGACCTGAGGTAAGTCATTTCTCTCTGTAGATCATCCCTAAGAGGAGGGTCTCAGAAGGTATTATTTCAAATACTTAACTTTCAGCTCTAAGTCTAGGATGTCGTAACTCTGAGGTTGTAGGACTAAGTGATTATAAGGCTCCTCAGTCTTTCAATTACAACAGGAAAACTAGAGAGGTGGGTTGAGAGGGAAAGACAATCAGTTCCATTTCAGATACATCTGAGTTTAGAATGCCAATGGGCTATGCAGGAGGAGATGTGGTGGGGACCAACATGTGACAAATACAGTGAAGTTGAATGTCACGGAAGTTAGGGGATATTTAAGGGCACATATCAGTGGGTATTCACATGTATATTGACATCTCCAAGTATGAAATAAATATGAAGGCAGAGGTGAAGGTAAAGAGGAAAACTGTGATCATACTATATACTTCACTGTCATTATCCTTTAAGAGTGAGACCAGTTTCCCCAGGGAGCTTGAGAAAGCAATATGTATGCCTTTAACATGTACATCAAAAATGAAATTCAGCAAAATCCAAAATAAAATAAATGCCTGATCAAACTCTTTCTGGCATGGTCTCATTCCGATTTTCTCTCATAAAATGAACAGCTTAATGATGGTTTGTTAATAGCCTCTTCTCAACAGTCTTCCAAGTCTCTACAAGAGAGAATTTTTTTAAAAAATCTAAATGCAAGCCATGAGAGGTCACAGATATTTTTCTTAATATTAAAATCTGATTGTTGAATCTTCTCTTGGCTCTTAGAGAGACATTTTTAAAGGAAAATTATTTTTAATGCTGCTTTCTTAGCTAGTAATTGAGATACAAAATTGAAAATAAATTTGAAGACATCCTTTGGGGTGGGAGGATGGCAGCAGAAAAGGAACTGAGGGAGAAGAAGGGGTTGAAGATGAGATAAGGAGATTGTTATCTGCTATGTAGATCAAGAAAAGAGAAGTCCACACAGAAGAAAGACCATATGGCAGTGGTTCTCAACCTTCCTAATGCTGCGACCCTTTAATGTAGTTCCTCATGTTGTGGTGACCCCCAACCATAAAATTATTTTTATGCTACTTCATAACTGTAATTTTGCTACTGTTATGAATCATAATGTAAATATCTGATATGCAGGATGTTTTATCATTGTTACAAATTTAACAAAACCCACAGATTGAGAACCACTGCCTTATGGAGAAATAGTGGTCTCATGAAAAATCCCAGAAATCACATTTTGCAAAATGATAGTGGAAACCAGAGAAATGTGTTTTCAACAAGAAACATATAATTCTGTTTGCTGTAATTAAGGTAGAACTAGGAAGAGGAGAGAGGAATCAATTTAAGAGATTGATAGCTTTGTAGAGAGTTAAAGAGACTGTAAATAAAAGCAAATTTAATTCGTTTAAGTCTAGATTTAAGAAATCCCTGGAGGATCATTTGAGCCAAATGACAATTACTGCCTGAAGATTTCTCCAGAGATTTTCTTGGAAACAGAATCTACTGGGAACCCTATAAGACAGGACCGACACTGGGGAAATCTCGCTCTCAAACTTCACAGGAAAGTTAGCTGGCAATGTCATGGGATTTCCTTGACTGACTTCTATCCATTTGTTTGTAAGAGTTTCCTCCTTTCTTATCTACTCTTTTTTTACCCACTCAGAATTTCAATGAATTGGCATATATTTTGTTTTCATTCCCATTCTTCCCTACTGATGCAACGGGATGCTTTTAACTAAGGCTTGTTAAATGAAAAATCTAAATAATTTATGATTTTTTCCAGAGGTTAACAACAATATGACTCTCCTGAAATCATAGGTAGCCTCTATATTGTTATTACTACTAGCTTTTTCTCCAACTTTTACTATTATTGAAATAAACTGGCTTTGTAAGTTCTCACAAGTTGGGTATTTTTTTCCCTTGGGAGGTTCTGTACATACAAGTCTGGTTTCAGCCATGTCCGCAGTTTGAGGTGATTATTTTAAAGGCTAGAGAGGGAACCCGTCCCTCCTATTCACTCCCTCCCCCCATCCCAATTTAGTAGCAAATGCCCTTTAAATGGATAGTTGAGTGGTAAGAATTAATATCCTACCACTAAAAAAAGGAAAATGGAGTTCAATACATAACTTACATGTTACAAGTTTATTGAAGGATATAGCATGGTTGTCCATATCTTGAAATGATGGAGGATGCTAGAATATGACTGAAATAATGTTCCTCCTAGGACTGCGATGAGTCTTCATCTCTCACCTCCAGTGAGATCTTCAGTAGCAGAGGCCTTTGGCAGCAGTGACCTTTAAGAGTACTGTTTCTTCGGCACAATGTACTTTGAAGCTAAGCAGCTTTTGGTTATATAGGCTCCCCTCTGGACTATTCCACCAACCTATACTTGCACCTGAAGACTGACTGGGTTCCCCAGAGCATGACTACCACTCCTACTTGGAATTCTAAGGGTAATCCTGAGTAGCTGGATTTCTAGTATTTTGACTCAAAGGTACCCACCAGTGTGCTTCTCATCTGCATAAATCTGCTGCGCTTAAACTAGGTTTTAGAAAAGGGATTTACAATTTCGCATAAACAATTGGTACAAAAAAATGTCCTCAAAAAATCTGAGGGCACACTCTCCCTTTGCACACACTAAGTCTTTTGGGAGAATGATCTCCAACAAAGTACAATAGTAACAAGATGGAGATTTAAAGAATGCATGTTTTGAAAGAGGAATTCACAACTCCTGTATACTGAAGGCCTTGGTACCTCTTTTGAGTTCTTAGTGAGCACTTCTTTTCTGGTGTAAGGAAAGGGTTGTGCCCCTTGAAGCTGTACTCTCCTTCAGGTGGCTATCTTCATGGTAAGTAAGCATCTGTCCTCAAAACAGCTTTCTGTACTCCTGTCTCTCCAATAACATGAGTGGAGAAGAACAGAGAGGGGGAAGAGAGCTCTCCTAGTCTACTCCAGCCTCTTCCTATGTCTCATAAAGGAGCAAGGGTCTCTCTCCTCAAGGTGACCCCAAGTCTGTAGTCCTCTACCTTTGACTACTTCAGAGATGGACTTCCTTCCACAGACACTCCTCCAGCAATTTAAAGCACCTCTTCCCCCAAGAGACATGATTAGCTATTCCCCTCTTGACTCAATCAAACTGGGTATGAACCATCATAGAACAGACCCTCAATCCAGTCCTTTTAGATGGACAGATAGAGTGCTGGGTCTGGAATCAGGGAGACCTGAGTTCAAATCTGACCTTGATAACCTTAGGAAAGTCATCTAATTGGTCTCTCCCTCAGTATTCTCAACTATAAACTGGGGTTAATGATAGCATCTGGGGCAGCTAGGTAGTGCAGTGAGTAGAAGGCAGGCCTGGAGTCAGGAAGACTCTCCTCCCTGAATACAAATCAAGCCTCAGACATTTATTAGCTGTGTGACCCTCAGGAAGTCTATTTGCCTTGGTTTCCTCATCTATAAAAATGAGCCGGTAAAGGAAATAGCAAACCACTCAAGTATTTGCCAAGAAAACCCCAGATAACTGCACAGCAATAATAACAATAGCATACCTCACAGTTCTTCATCGAATACGACATCCGTAAAGTGCTTAGCACAGTGACTGGCACATAGCGATCATTTGTTTTCTTCCTTCCTCTCATCCTCTTTCCTTCCTTCCTTTATTCCTTCCAGAAAAATGCAGAAATGTTTCTTACTTCTCTATGAGGCAAGAGACTGCACAAGATAAAGGTAAAGAAAACACAACAGGGACCTTCTAGCTAACCAGAAATGCTGGGAAGGTCAACTAAGCCACCCCCTCATTAGATCTACCTCCAGTTAACTCAAAATGAATGGTCTGTTTGTGGGTAGGATGGGTGGGTTCTAAGCTTTCTGTAGCATGAAAGCCGTAAGGGAACTGAGACCAACTAACCCGTATCTCCTAACACTGACTCAAGCCCATTGAGTGGAATGGGAGAAGGGTTCGGAAGAGTATCTTCTAATCATTGCAATATTTTCCTCTCTTTTTGCCAATGTACACAGTAATATAAATGTGTATAAGTTGGCATGTCACTCAATAGAGTCAGTAGAGGATGTGCATGAGCATGATAGCCCATATGGCAAGGTAGACATCTTTGAAGTTAGGAAGCCCCATGTTCAAGTAGTAAGTCACTTCACTTCTCAGTAACCACCACCCCTGCCCCAGGTAATTTTATTTTATTTTATTTTATTTTTGCTATTTCATAGGTGTAGTTGGGATTAAATGACTTGCCCAAGGTCACATGGCTAGTAAATGTTAAGTGTCTGAGGTCGGATTTGAACTCAGGTCCTCCTGACTCCAGGGCTGCTCCTCTATTCACTGCCCCATCTAGCCACCCCATGCCAGGTAATTTTCTAAGAATTTAAATTACAGATAAATTGTCTAACTAAACCAGTAGGAATTTTCTCTAACGCTTATGAAATCGTGGGTCATCAAATATGGGTATGTGTGAAGACATAATTATGTTGAATTTCTTTCCTTCTAGTAGATCAATATTTCAAGGACCACTGATGTTCTCACTGTGGGCATTCCCTTCACTGGGGCATTCTAGGAAGATGTCAGAGCAGTCCAGAACTTTCTAGGCTCTCCAGATTTCCTCCACAAACAGACAGAAAGTCACCATGTAATGAACATAAAGCAGGAGAGATAAAGGGGTAAAACAGCTGTCCTTCTTGGCCTTGGCAGACAGCCTTCTAATTCACTGTATAAAGCTTTCTGGCAATGAGCCCCCAAGGGACACAGGCACTGCACCATGCAACTTTTGTGTTTTCTACTATTTTCCAATCCAGGAGTGTAACTCTACTAACTAGTCAAATTCTACCATCCTTCAAGAACACATCAGTTATGCCTCCTCCACAAATCCTGTGACCATCAGCTTCTAAAATCCCCACTCCCTTATTGTCCGTGGTGACCATTTGGCAATCTATCACGTGGTAACTTCAAATGCTATAACAATCCATAATTTCATCCATGTAGATAATCCTCCTACCAATGAAGACTTCTGTTCCTCACTGAATGGTTTCATGCGTTACTGTTTCCCCCTCAACCACCCACCCCAAAAAAGGCATTACTAGGTAAGAACCATCTAATGATGTTCTTTTCTGGTCTTAGCTAGATTTGTCCTCAAATAACAGATGTACCATCCATCGTTAGGTCCATTCTCAAGCCCTTTCCAGCTGGGTATGCTCTGTCAATATGACCTCTGCTAGCAAAGCTCTGTAGAATCATAGATTACTTCCTGATTATATAATCACTTCTGATATGTCATGATCACATATCAGGGCAGGGCTCGAGTGAAGAAACTCCCCTGAAATAGGAATTGAGAAATAGATAATATAGTAATATGTAAAGGAACAATATTGAAAGCAAACAAAATGTCTAGAGCTAGATTGATTTCACCCTCCTTCATATCAACCATCAGTTTTTGTCAAACTAAAGCTCTACTGTCCCCACATTCTTACAGTCTGCCATGTTATCCTTATTTCTTACCTCTAGAATAAGAGTTTATGGGATCAGGACTCTGACTTTCCCTACAATAATTTCTTTATGAAGCTAAGCTGGGGGCAGCTGCCATTTCCTAACACCTCCAGAGTAGACTATGGACAATAATTCCTCAGAAACAGATGTCTTGTCTCTATAGACATCTAGGAGATAAGGTGCAATGGAAAGGCTTGGACCCATGGGACCATGAATCTTGGCTCTGCCACTTACTTGACTCACCAGGACTCAGTTTCCTCATCTCTGACTCAGGAGCCTCCTTCCAGTACTGTCTATATTCCAATCTCTTTTATCATGCAGTTCCGTGGTTTTTCACACCTTGCTTCTAAGTTTAGGACTTTTGCTTTGTACGTAGTAAGTGGTTAAGAAAAGCTTTTCTATTCATTTTCTATTCATTCATTCTGCTTCTTTTTTTTATACATCCTGTTGGATTTGTCCTATCTCTCAGTAATCAAATTGGCTTCAATTTGGTTTCAGCCTTGACCTGCTTCCTTAGATAGACTATTTCCAGCTCTGGCCCCAGCACCTCATTTACACTGCCTGATCTCTAGCTGATGTTGACGTCTTTGACATGTGCAAGCTTCCTAAAACCCTTCTGACCAAAGCTACTGGTTATTAACTCCTTGTCTCTCCTGCATTTCTACCAATCTGACACAGACTAAAGTTCCCTTTAAACCACATCTCTTCTTCTCTTGCACATTTCATAGAACTCAGCATAATCAGGCCCCTTCTTACGGAGGAGAATTTTCTGTGACCCTCATTTTCTATTCCATCCCAAAGTAACTAAATCTCACTGTAGGGAATAGCTGGAAGGTGTTTAATAAACCTCTGGCCCCAGAGAATCAGGAATTCTTGAATTTTCCAAATCCCACCAATTCCATGGACTTTGTAACAAATTGCCCAGTTCTACTAAAAGCAAGCCCACAACCCATCTGTTCTCAATTAGGCACTGAAAAGTCAAGCCTCGATACAGTGCCATTAACATAAGCTGAAAAGTAGATAATGTTGAATATCATCTAACACTGGCTAGATTGACATCGTGATTCAGAGAAACCCAAAAGGAAGGATATTCAGGGATAGCCTTTGTCTCTTTTAATTGATTTGTCTTAACGAGGCAAAGCTTTATTAATACGGCATGGAAATAGTCAGTATCCTGGGAAATTGTCCCATCATTGCTTTAAATATTCACTTCTTTCAATTCTTTGTATTTGAACCTGGGGATCTTCATGTGTTGAATGCATTTTCTAAATAAATTAAGAAAATTACTGGCATAGTAGGTGGCTCAATTTAACTGATGATAACTTGTTTACGGTGACATCCTACTTTCAAGATAAAACGGTTTTTCCAATTTACAGATGTATTGTTCATGGGGAGAATACGATGGTATGAATTAGTATGAAGCAAATATATCAAAGAACAAAAATGATTTAAGTAATTTATGAAAAACAAGATTCAGATTCTTCACGCTTCACTGATGACCATATTGACAGTCCTGTTGCTTGGGGCTTTTGCAATTGTTTATTCATTGAGTTGTATTTGATGACCAGTTCCTGAGTCTAAATAGAAGAAAAGCAAAATGACAGAATGACGGCTTGAATTCAAGCAAGGTCAATGTTAACGGTTAGGATTTTGGTGATACTTCTCTTTATTTTAATGAGCTTTTCCCTTCCTCCGCACTACCACCAAAAGGAAATATTTTGTTATATATTTATATATACCCATGTATGTGTATATATACACATGTTTCTGTATATAATATACATATAATAGAGCAGACATATGTAAAAATTACTGTAATCCTTTCCATCCAAGTAAGAATATATATACATATATATGTATACATATACATATGTATGTATGTATATGTGTGTGTGTATACAGCTATTAAATCTCCTTAATTTGGGTTTATTTTTTTCTGGTTTACATCTAAACTACCTCTTTGTATCATGGAGCCCTTTGGCAGTCTGATAAAACCTATAGACCCCTTCTTAAAACACAGCACTGTGCCTGACACATAGTAAAATACTTGTTTTCTCCCTAAAACAATAGGATTGCAAAGAAAATCAATTATATGAAAAATAGTTATGAAAATATAAAAAAAAATTAAAACAAGTTTGGAGACCCCGGATTAAAAACCCTTGATCTAAACAGTACCGATAAAAGGACACTTTTAATGTAACTTCATTATTTGGGGGGGGGGGATTTCAATGCATTCTTTCATATCTGAAATCTCCTAAAAGACTGAAAAATCACTCATTTAATTGTTTTTCTTCTCAAAATTATTGAGAGACTTTATAGATGTATATGTATGTACATGTTTTGTGATTTACATACATATATATATATATATGTAGGTGAAATTTTAGAATTTATATTTGTTCTTGTTCAGTTGTATCTGACTCTTCATAAACCCTTGGGGTTTTCTTGGCAGAAATACTGGAGTGGTTTGTCATTTCCTTATCCAGCTCATTTTACAGAAGAGGCAAACTGAGGCAAGCAAGGTTAAGGGACTTGCACAGGGTCACACAGATAGTGAGAGTCTGAGGCTAGAATTGAACTCAGGAAAACGAGTCTTCCTAACTCCAGGTCCAGCACTCTATGCACAATGGTGCCACCTAGCTACCCTAGAATTTATATGCAGTTTCCTTTAACCCAGAGGCAACATAGCACACATAGTTAAAAGAAAACTGGCGTTCGAACCATGGAGACCTGGGTTCGAGTCTTGTACCTCTCAGGCCTTCAGGCAGTTCTCTAAGGCTGGAAGGTGCAGAGAAGAAACTGACCTGTCTTGGCAGAGGGAGTTCCCCATACCACTGAAATCTCAAGTCTGGCTTCTCTCCATTATCAAACCTTCATTCAACCTGATTTAAAATATATTTGGGAGAAGACATATCACTTAAAACAAATCAGCTGAATGTAATCCTGAAATTTTTCACTATTGAATAGTAATGGCCACTAACCTTCACAGAAGTCTGTGTCTATATAGCTGCCTCTCAACAATTTTAAAAATAACAAGAAAAATGAGAAATAAATAAATTTGTGGTTACTGAGGCCTCAAATTTGATTTTTTTAAAAAACCAAGTTGTTCACATTAAAACAGCTTTAAAAAGTAATCTGACCACACTGTTTAGAAATGATACCACAAAAATACAATGACAACTTTGAAAACAAAAAAAATAAATTGGGAAATTATGATAAAAAATGATATCATGTAAATACAATCCTAATCTGAAGGAAAGAAGTAAAAACACTTTGATAGGATCAAAGACATAGAGCTAGAACAGTCCTTAGAGAGCATGGAGTTCAATGCTTTATTTGACAGATGAGGAAACGGGTGTATGAAAAGATTATGTGATTTGCCCAGGGTCATCTAGATAAGAAATATTTGAGGTGGAATATGGACCCCAGTCGTCCAGACTACACGATATCCTGTCACCTGGCATGCACTCCACAGGGTCAGTCCCAGCACCCAGATCCTCTCATTAAGGCAATTAGATTAAACAAATAATTAAAGGCTTCTGAAGTGTGATGACCACAGACAGATGAACATTTGAGCTATTGACTTCTCTTTCCCTGTTTTTAATCTCCTTTGTGATTAGGCCTCTTTGGACAAGATTAAGTTAGGGGGCAGCTGAGCCACAGCCTCGTAATGATTTTTCTTCTGAATCTTTTTTTCTCTGTCATTGAAAATACTACTTATATCACACTTCTTATTCCTTATTTCCTCCCTTCCCCTTCCAAAAACACTAACTGGTTTGTTAATCTTTACATGTCTAATTGCTCTCTCTGAGCACTGGTCTCAAGCCAGATCTGCCCATTTTTTCCCCATCAATAATTATGGGACAAGGTTCACAGCTGGGAATGAAATAAAGCATCATTAAAACAAATAAGGTGAGAATGGGCAGGTGAGAATAACTCTAAGGAAGGAGAGTTTCACCAAAGACCAGCCTCTTCAAACTCCCCTCCCCCAACTACATAGGAATTTTCCAAAAATGTTCATGTCTCCCTTGACTTTATCAGTCTTTAATGTGTTTGAGGATAAAATGTCCTTTATGTTAAAATATTCTAATGTACTTCCTCCAATTAATTTATTATCATGTAAAAATGCTATCAATAATCCATGAATCATCATCCTATCCCAGTAGTACAATAGTATGTTTAAAACTACAAGTTCTTTGGTATAGGGAAATCCAGGTGATGAAAGTCCCTCCACTAATATCTAGTAGCAACTGCTCTACAACTCATGGCTTGGAAAGTTGCCTGTCCTCCTCCCCCCTCCCTTTCTCCAAAAGTCAAGGGGAACAGAAATAGAACTGGAACACAGATCTTCCTGACTCTGAGGTTGGTTTGCTATCCATTACACTCCTCCTCCTTATTTTTATCATCATCGTCATCAGAAATAAATAATTCACATTGACATAGCTCTTTGAAGTTCATAAAGTATAAAATGTAAGGTACTTGAGGGAAAGGACATTTTCTTTCTGTCTTTACATGCTCAGAGTGTAGTACAGTAATTTGTGCAGAGTAAGGGCTAAATGAATACTTCTAACTTGGGTAAGATAATTTAGTAATAAAGACTCAGAGAATTCCCTGAGTTTCGGCCCATGGTCACACAGTTAGTGTTTCTGGCAACAAGTTTAGCTTTCAAAGGAGAATCATGCTTATGTTTCTGTAAAAACGGTGACTTGTTAAGTAGTTCTTTGAGGATCAATGAACATTATCGAAACATCTTTATGCCTCTGAAAGACAAAATAGAATGAAGAAGACCTAGAAATAAGACTTGCCTATAGCATAAGCTGTTGTGTGGCCTCTTTCTACCCATTGGAAATTCCCCTCAGGATTTGGAACCAGGAGAATCAGAGTTCAATTCCACATGTCACACTTGGCTGTATGACCATGGACAAGTCACTTAAGCCATCTGATCCTTAGTTTCATTTGTAAAATTGGAAGAATCAGACTAGATTATTTCTAAAGTCCCTTCCAGCTTTAAATCTGATTTTATCATCCTAGATTTCCTATATTTATCAGTGGAAGGACTTTTCCACACTGAGAGTCACCTACTAATGAAATTAAAGGTCCAAGAGCATTATAAAATGCAAAATACATCATCTTGATTACATCAAATTGAAAAGTTTCTGTACACACAAAGCCAATGTAACCAAGATTAAGAGGGAAGTGGGAAATTGGGAAAGAATATTTACAGCCAGTGTCTCTGATAAAGGCCTTATTTCTAAAATATACAGGGAATTAAACAAAATTTACAAGTATGCCACTCATTCCCCAGTTGATAACTGGTCCAAGGATATGAACAGGCAATTTACAGAGGTAGAAATCAAAGATATCTTTAAGCATGTGGAAAAATGCTCTAAATCACTATTGATTTGTGAAATGCAAATCAAAACAATGTTGAGGTACCACATCTCACCAGTCAGACTGGCTAAGATGACAAAACAGGAAAATGACAAGTGCTGGAGAGGATGTGGAAAAAATGGAACTCTAATGCATTGTTGGTAGAACTGTGAACTGATACAACCATTCTGGAGGGCAATCTGGAACTATGCCCAAAGGGCTATAAATAATTACATATCCTTTGACCCAGTAACACCACTTTTGCGGTTGTATCCCAAAGAGATCATAGAAGTGGGAAAAGGTCCCATATGTACAAAAATATTTATTGCAGCTCTCTTTGTGGTGGCAAAAAAACTGGAAATTTAAGGGATACCCATCAACTGGGGAATGACTGAACAAGTTATGGTATATGCATGTTATGGAATACTATTGTGCTGTAAGAAATGGGAAGGAGATTGACTTCATAATTACCTGGAGGGACTTATATGAATTGATGCTGAGTGAGAAGAGCAGAACCAGGAAAAATTTGTACACAGTCACAGATACATCATATGTGTGACAACCAACGTTGAAAAACTGGACTCTTCTCAGCATCACACAGTTAAAAGACAACTCTACAAGTCTCAGGATGGGAGGAGATGTCTACATTCAGAGAAAGATCCAAAAAGACCAGAGTTTAAAAGGAGACTGAAGCAATGCATGCTATCATTCTTTTCTATGTTTGGCTTTTGTTTCTCTTTTCTCACTGTTCACTCCATTGGCTATAATACCTATACAACCAGACTATTGT
>CM053600.1:171065425-171100298 GCA_028646575.1 Pseudocheirus occidentalis
TTAGTGATCCAATCTTTCTACATCCTCTCTAGCATTTGTCATTTTCCTGTTTTGTCATCTTAGTCAATCTGACTGGTGAGATGTGGTACCTCAAAGTTGTTTTGATTTGCATTTCTCAAATCAATAATGATTTAGAGCATTTTTTCATATGCTTATAGATATTTTTAATTTCTACCTCTCAAAACTACCTGTTTATATTCTTTGACCATTTATCAATTGGGGAATGGCTTGTATTCTTATAGATTTTACTTAATTCTCAGTATATTTTAGAAATGAGGCTTTTATCAGAGACACTGATTGTAAAAATTCTTTCCCAATTTCCCACTTCCCTCTTAATCTTGGTTACATTGGCTTTGTTTGTACAGAAACTTTTTCACTTTAATGTAACCAGATTATCTATTTTGCCTTTTATAATGCTCTCCAACTCTTTTTTGGTCATAAAGTCTTCCCTATTCCATAAATCTAACAAGTAAACTATTCCTTGTTTCCCCAGATTACTTACAGTATCAGCCTTTATACCTAGATCATGCACTCATTTCATGGCACTAAATATGTAATTTAATTTAGGTAAAATTATCATTTTCATTGTATTAGCTTGACCCAGCCGTGAGCAATTGATGTTTTTCCAATTAGTTAGATCTGGTTTTATTTGTGTGAAAAGTGTTTTGTAGTTGTGTTCATATAGGTACTGGGTTTGTTTTGGCAGGTAGATTCCCAAATATTTTATAATATCTATAATAACTTTAAATGGGGTTTCTCTTACTATCTCTTGCTGTTGGGCTTCGTTGGAAATATATAGAAATGCTGAGCATTTATGTGGGTTTACTCTAGCACGTTTTAGAATATATTCAAAGATTCCAGTATTCTACTTATCTTCGCAGTTATGGAGATGATCACCCCACACCTCTGAGAATTAAGATGATAGGAAGCAGGATAAACTGTCCAATTTATAGCTAGGCAATGATTGTATGTCATGCAAAAATGGTATGATTTACAAATAAGAAAATATGGGGAGGGAGAAAGCAGGAAGGCAGCTGCTTATTCTACTGCATTACCTTCTAATAATATTCCAAGTTCAAGAAATAATAATATACTAGTTGAATATTATTTTAAATACCACTCTAATTCCACAGACCACACAATTAATCATCCTTTTCTCCTCACTCTCACTCATCCCACATGTCCAATCAGCTGTCAGATCTTGCTATTTCTATCCCCACAGAGCTCTCACATACATCTCCCCTCCACTCACATAGACACCACTCTAGTTCATGACCTTATTATCTCTTTCTCGTGTGGTATTGCAATAGCCTCATAACCTCCACATATTCACCAAAGAGATCTTCCTAAAGAGTGGATCTGATGCCATTCCCTGTTCTAACAACTCTCTACTCCTTTGTTTTATTTTGCTTTTCACCTGTAATTTCATTGGTATGGGGGACTCTCTTCAGTCAGCGGTGGTCAATTGCCACTGTCCTACATTGTTAAATGACTTGCCAAGGGTCACACAACTGCTGAGTGTTCAAGGTGGGTTTTCAACTCAGGTCCTCCTGACTCCAAGACTTGCTTTCCATTATTCTATGCCAACTTGTATGTGACCTCTAGGATCAAGTACAAGTCTTCTGTTCCACAGTTAAGCCTTTTCAGAAACTGACTCTTTCATACTTCTCTAGTCTCCTTTATGTGTTACTTCCCTCAAAATACTATGTTCTTTAGCCTTCCTGGTCTAGTAGCTTTTCTTCACATCTGACATGGCAATATATCTCTTATCCCTGTGCCTTTGCACTAGCTGGAACATCTTCCTCATCTTCACTTTTAGTTATTGTTTCTTTTAGTTCAATTCAAACACTGTCTTTTTAAAGAAAACTTTCCTGGTTCCCCCAGCCACTTGTACCTTCCTGCCCATGGTTGTTTCTGCTTTGTATAGGACTTGTATGTACTTAGAAATATTCATGTTGGCTCCCCCATAGAATGTAAGCTCCCTGGGGGTAGGGGTTGGTCCATTTTGGTTTTGAATGTATTTCCAGTTCCCAGCACATATGCTTGTTTATCAACTGATTGGGCTGTTATTATATCCTGACCAACAATTCATACCATTTCTGTGCCTTTCTGGAGACAGTTCTGGAGAGAAAGAAGTCTTGTACAACAGATGCATTCAGATCCTTTTTGGCCTACCTGTCAATCAATTTTTAAAGCTCTTGTCTAGTAAAGTATAAATTCCTAGAGGGTAAAAACTGACCATCATTTGGTTGTCTAGCACCTTGAACTACTGTCCAAGTTGCATAGTAGGCACTTCATAAATAAATGCTTGTTGATTGTCCTTTTGATAACAAAAAGAGCATTTTCTTTAAATAAGAAGTACATTTGAATACTTGAACAATGCTACTTGACATTCAGATTTTTAACTGCTGAACTGTGCCAACCATCTTTCCCACCTGGTTCCATCCAAGGTGGATCTGCCCAAAAGGACAATCTGACTGTCCTCCAGGGTGGACCATGACAAAGTCCAACTGGCCTAGCTAGTCATGCATGCTAGCTAATTAGCTGGGTTGGTTTGTTTGTTTAGTTGGAATTTTTAGTTGCTAAAGACCTCAGGCTGACTGCATTTGGCCACAGGTCAGACAGCTGGAATTTGGTCCACAGTCAGACTATATACTAGATGCCTAGATGCCTAGAGCCTAGTCTGAGAGCTGAAGAGCTGTTGGATTGACATGCAATTCTGGTCACATAGTTACAAAGATAGGGACTGGGTTTAGGCTAAATGAGGATCCAGAGGTATGTAATAAGTACGTAACACAGAAAAACAAAACAAGCTGAAAGGACTGAGTTTGCTAAGCTGAACTCAGGATGCTCCACTCCAAACAGACTACAGCAGCCAGTGCTTTGAGCTGCCAAGCAGGGTGCCAACCTCCCCCACACCATCTCTTCCACTCAGCCTTATGAACAGCAGCTGCTCTTGCAGGCAGCAACAGACAGTGGAACAAGGGATAGATGGGGGAGGCAGCTGCCTGGAACATACTATATTGTAGAACACCTCTAGGGACACTTTGTAATATCATTCTTCATAAAATAGTCAATTAGGTGGCACAATGAATAGAGCATTTGGGCTTAGAGTTGAGAAGACATAAGTTTAAATCCAGCCTCAGACACTAGATGAATGACAAGTCATTCAACCTATGTTTGCCTTAGTTTCCTCATATGCAAGATGAAGATAATAATATGTCTATAAAACTAATCTAGTTTGACTTTTAGCCATTATATTGTAAGCTCCTTGAGGGCAGGGACTGTCCTTTGACTTTCTTTGTATCCCAGACTTAAGCACAATGCCTGGCGCGTAATAAGTAGTTGCTTAATAAATGACTAACTTGAATGGAGAGTAAATGAAGGGAAAAGCATGAAACAAAGTTAGAATAAATAAATAAAATAAAACTATAGATATGGAAGCCAGATATCAGTGAACCTTAAAAATCAGGTGGAAGTTTCTACATGCCACAGGTAATGGGTGGAAGGAAGGAGAAGGGAGAGGTACTAAAAAATTTTGAGGGTTAGAACATTGTAGTCAGAGCTACGTTGTAGAATTCAGTCAAAAAGCATTTATTAAGGACTTTCTGTGGACAGATGGTAGAGGTGAGAGACTGGAAGCAAGGAAACCAACTAGGAGGCTTTAACAAAAATAGAAGTTGTACAAATAGACAGATGAGCAATATGGTGGAGATAGAATTGACAAAAGGAAGCAGCTAATAGAATATGGTGGAGATATGGAAAGAGATGGCAGAGTCAAGGAGATATCCAAGGTCACAAGCCTGGGTGATTGGAAGAATGGTGGTATAACTTGGCAGAGATAAGGAATTTTGGAGGACCAATGGTTTGGAGAGGAAATAGAATGAGTCCTGTTTTGTATGTGTTGAGTTTGAGAGTCTTATGTCTCTCAAGCAGTTGGTAATACAGAATTGAAGTTCTTCTATACAATGGCCTTAATGTATAGATCTGGAAGTTATGTGCATAGAAATTATCATTGAACCTATGGGCGCTAATGAGTTCACTAAAGGAAAGATTATACAAAGAGAAAAGGGCTTATATATAACACTTCTTGAGGAAAAGAGATATATAAACCAATGCAGAATAAATGTCATAAACTAGAATGCAGTGATATTTGGGGGTGTTTACACTTATCCCCATATGATACACTGTTATGAATTTACCTCTTAAAATGGGAGAGCTTTTCTGTTGGTGGAGTTGTGAACTGATCCAACTATTCTGGAGAACCATTTGGAACTATAATCCAAAGGACAATGAAACTGTGCATATATTCCCTTTGATGTAGAAATGCCACTACAAAGTCTGTATCCCAAAAGTATCATAAAAAGGGGGAAAGGACCTACATGTACAAACATATTTATAGCAGCTTTTTTGTGGTGATAAAGAATTGGAAATTGAGGGGATGTTCATTATTTGGGGAAGAGTTAAACAAGTTGCAATATATGAATATAATGGGATACTATTGTGCTATAAGAAATGAGCAGGATGCTCTCAGAAAACCTGGAAAGACTTACATGAACTGATGCAAAGTGAAGTGAGCAGAAACAGGAAAACACTGCAAACCATAATAGCAATACTGTATGATGAAGAATTATTAATGACTTACCTCTTCTCTGCAATACAATGATCTGAGACAATTCCAAAGGACTCATGATGGAAAATCCTATCCACATCCAGAGAAATAACTGTTGTAGCCTGAATACAGATTGAAGAATACTATTTTCTTTATTTTTGTGTATTTTTGTTTTCCTTTTGGCCTGTTTCTTCTTTTACAATATGACTAATTTAGTTATGTTCTACACTATTGCACATATATAACCTATATAAAATTGCATATCATTTTAGGGAGGGGAAAGGAAAGTGAGAGGGAAAGAAAATTTGAAACTCAAAAATTTTTAAGTGAATGTTAAAAAATCGTCTTGACATGTAATTGGGGGGAAAAGCTATTTTAAAATAAACAAAATTAGCCTAGCAGAAAAAAAGTGGAGAATTAAATTTAAATATTTCAGACAGAAAAATATATTCACTATCATGGATGTTGTCCAGAATCACTGGACAACTCTTAGACTTATCATATTCTAACCCCTATTATAGTCATGTATTTGTGGTTATGATCCAAAGATTATAAATGTTGAAAGTAGAAACCATATAGTATTCCTCTTTGTATGAGAGTAAGTATTCATATATGGGAGTGGGGGGCACTTGAAAAAAGCTCATTTCCACATGCATGAATTTCAAACATAAGTTGCTGAGGTACAATTGGATGATTCTAATTTTTTTTTTTAAATGGACTTCAGTGGGAAACGCCACAGGGGTTGGTGGCTAGCCCTAAATGGCAGGGAGAAGTCACTATATTTCATCTTACTAGCATGTTGTAATGTGTTGATGGAGTAGAAAAAAAGCAACTGTTTGAAAAATCCTATTTATCTGGCTAATGTTTCTATCAATTTCTTGGAATTTCCTTCTCATCTGCATATTTTCTGACAGCAGAATATCATTTACTGTGAGACCCCACCCTTTTGGGAGGGCTCACCCATCATAACTCAGGATGTAGCTTAAAAACAGCCTTCTTCAGTAATACTGTCATTGGAACAGATATAGATTGGAGTCCAGGGTTGACTATAATGGCTCATAGCACCGGTGTCAGCTTCTTGAACAAGTTTGGCTGTTTATTTTGGAAATCACATTGCTGCTATGTGGCTTTACCCCACTGAGAGGATACCCTGAACTAAATTATTTCCAGAAAGATGTTGGATGACACAGGACCAAACCCTATGACCCCATGAAGCAATCCTCAAGAAGAATTTAACTGAAAAAAAAAGAACAAATAAACAAATAAACAAAAAGTCAGCATCCAGTGTTGCACTCCTGATGGGGAAAACATAATTTTCAGCTAGGAAGTTATTTTATAAAGTGGGAAAGGGGGGAAAATCTTTTCAAATTACAATGAACCCGTGCATACATACCCTTCAATGTTCATGGTTGCTGGGAAGGATGGGAAGTAAGAAGGCAAAACCTGAAGAAGAAGATTATTTGTTTGAAATTTACAATAATACAGAGTGGCTAGGTGGGGCAGTGAACAGAGCACCACAGCCCCAGAGTCAGGAGGATCTGAGTTCAATTTCTACCTCAGACACTTAACATAAAAACTAGCCTTGTGACCTTGGGCAAGTCACTTTACCCCAATTGCCCTCCAAAAAGCAAAAAAAAAAAAAATTACAATAATATTTAGAAATGGGATACTTAGAGTTACTTAGCTCAAGGAAAGAAGCATAGTTTTCTAGAAAAAGCTCATGTCTCTTCTGGGAGGGCGCAGGGGAGGAGAAAGACAAGGATCTAGCATTATACAATTTTAGATCTGGAATTTTGGAAATAATCTAATCCAAATATCCTCCTTTCTCAGATTAGAGAAACAAAGAAAAAGACTTGTCCAAGGTCACAAAGCTGGTGACTTTATGTTCAATTTATTTATGCTCCTCTTGTCTCCTCTAATAAATCATAAGTTGCTACAGGGTGGAAACATTCTTTTTTTTTGCAAATGCCTGGCACACGGCAGTCGCTTCAGACTGCTATGCAGTGTTCATTGCACTATACCAGACCACCACTTCTAGGATCTAATACTTGGAGATGCACAAATGCCTCCTAATAGTACCTACCAAATAAGAGAAATGGCTCCTTGCCCTGGAAGCCCAACACACCACATTTCTTCAGTCCTTCACAGCTATGAAAATACATCAAACAGAAGAAGGTGGGAGTGGTAAATATTGTAAAGTACCCCTTAACCATTTTTAAAGTGTTTTGAATTTCTTGACTGAAAGCACTCTTGAATGCTGCATATAAATAATGCTAAAACTCCATTCAAAGCTTCTGGCATTTTCAATTTTTCTAAGAATACAGGAAAATATAAGTCTCTTGGTTTTTTTTAGTCTCGATTTTTTTTTCAACTTCCAACTCAAGGATCCTTTGATAGCTTACCCTTGTTTCTAAATGCATCAGCTCTCTAGAGATGCCCAGCATCTATTCTTGAGGAATTAGAAAATTAATTTGGCCCTACTTTTTAATAACTTGGGAGGAGGTAATCTCTTGATTTTTTTTCTCTACATCAATTAGCACTTTGCCTGGATTTAGCTTTTATTAATTTATATCAAGGAGAGTGAGGGGACCTGTTCGTTTGCCCATTAGTATAGAAAACTCACTCTTATGCATTCAAGTTGGCATTGTTTCCTCAATTTACAATCATAAATGGTCTCCTAGAGCACTAGGAGGTTAAAGAATGACCCCAGGATCACTCAGCCAGTATGTGATAGATGCTGGATTTGAAAATGGAAGCTCCTGGGTTCTAATTATTAATAATTATTTCTGTGTTCAAATTTATAATGTACTGATACAGTGCCCAAAGGGAACAAAGGTAACTGGCCACTCCAGTCTCAAACTCAGAAAATAAATTCATCAATTGCAGCCTGGCTTAAGGAGAGGAAGGGAACAGAAGTCCCAGCTCCAGCCCCGCAAAGTTTCAACTAGACATTGGGAGGGAACAGAGACACAGTGTACCATAGACAGCCCCAGCAGTCCCCTTTTGATGACCTCCTCCAGGTTGGCGGATGTGATTAGATGAAGTGGCTGATTAATGAGGCATCTCAGGGCTGTGATCGCCTTCTGGGACAGTCCTGGAGGGACTCCCGGAGGAGGTGGGGGGAGGGAGGGGAGGAGGCAGTAATCCTAATGCAAACCCGAGCCGCGCCCCTGGGAAGCCGGCTGCGCTCCACAGCTACGCCCCTCTCTATAAAGCAATGCAGCGGTGGCCGCCTTGACAGCCCCTGCCCAGAAGTACTTCTGGATCAGGCGAGGCAACGCTGGACTGGACTGGGCTGGAGTGGGCAGCGCAGAGCTGAGGAGAGCGGAGTCACCCCTGCCCCGGGTCGGTCCCGGGCAATGATCGATGGAGGGGAGCAGCTTCCTCTGCCCGGCGCCGGTGTGAGAGGGCGAGCCCAGAATCCCTGCTGCTCATTGCACAACCGTGGCTGCCAGCTCAGCAGCCCGAGCCGCCGCTGTCATCGCTGCGCGGGACCCCTGGAGCCCAGGAGTTTGTCCCTTCGGTCTCCAAGAGTTACTTTGCGAGGCTCCTTCTGCTCCCGCGCTGGTAACTGACAAGCCCGGAGCCCGGGGCCCCGGGCAGTGAGGGCAGCCCAGCCCCCAGCAGGGGCATTGCCAAGGCTCCTGCTTGGTCCCCTGCCTCAGAGCCAGGTAAGGAAGGTGTGGGGTGGGATCGTTCGTCCTTGAATTGTTTCTCACTACACCCACTTTCCCCCAAGGCGAGGGAAACCAAACTTACTCTGGGTTGTTAGAAAAAAAGTTGCTTAAAAAAAAAAAAAAACAAAACACATCAACTATGTCATAAGACTCTAAAAGGAAAAGACCAAAAATGTGGCAGAAATTGAGCGTGAGGGTTGAAGCTTTTTTCCGACCACCCCCGCCCCTCAGCTAATTCCTCTTGTCTAACCTCACCCTCTGAGCCCTTCATTTTTTGCTTTGAAATAACAGTCTGGTCGTGTTTTGTTACCTCAGACAAGGCTTCTTAACCCGAACAGATTTGTAGGTTTCAGGGGGACCATGAACTTGGATATGGAAAAAAAAACAAAAAGAAATTACATCTTTATTTTCACTAAACCTCAATCTGAAATTTAACATTTCCTTTAATTATTTAAAAACCTTATTCTGAGAGGTTCATACATAGCTTTCACTAGATGATCGAAGGGGTCTATGAAACAAAAATGATTAAGAATCTTTGCCCTACAGGGAAACTGTAGATCAAAGTCCCTCCATACCTCCACAAGTTTCTAACTTTTAACATGCTAATATTTCACCAAGCTCCATATGAAAAGTACGTATTTTATTTCTCACTGAGAGCCAGAGTTACAATCAATCAACATGTATTTATTAAATACCGATCATGTACCATGCACTGTCCTATAAATCCATAATTTGTATAATTCTTACCTGGACTGCACTTTGCCATCCTTGGAATAGTCTTTTATTTTCTCAATTTACAGTCAGGCCATTAGCATACCTAACGCATATGTTTATCTGTTTGTTTCTTAATACTGGGTCTCCCCCATCTCTTTTAACTGTTAACGGTATTCTTATGCGCCATATAAGCGTATAAGAATACGCTTATAAATACTACTGATAAGCCTGGGACCTTTGACATGCTCTCTTTCTGACCTGGACAATCCAGAAGGATCTCAGGGGCCATAATTAAAGTGACAACCTGGTTGACAATATCCCACCACAACTCCAAAGTTCAAAAGATGTTTTTGCCTTGCTCTCCCCAATAGCAGAGATTACCTCTACCATGCCCAGCTCAAGGCTATCAGCAGAAAGTGGTCAGCTGCCTAAGTTTAATATGGTAGCCCTTTTCTCTGCTCTGCCCAAGTCTCCAACTCTCCAAGTTCTCCAACATATATGCCTTGGGCAGATTTTAACACCCACCAGAGCTGGGAGTTTGGTAACCTGTACCCAAAAGCTTAATTTCCTCCATTTATGTATTGAAACAGTATGGCGCAGTATAAAGAATGATGGATTTGGAGGCAGAAAATCTAACTGCCTTTGTGACCTTTATCTCCTTTGGCTGGATTTTTGAAAAAAAAAATGAAGTGAGATTAGAGAGCCTCTGAGGTCTCATTTGGCTCCAAATCTATGGTCCTTAAAGCAAAGGGGACTCAAGTTTCTTTTCTTTCCCTCACATTTCCAGGGTCTTATCCAACTTTCTTGGGTTACATTCCCCACCTATCCAGGGTTCTCACCAGTAGACTCACCCACACACTCTTCTGTTTTCCTTC
This sequence comes from Pseudocheirus occidentalis, assembly GCA_028646575.1. NCBI lineage: Eukaryota > Metazoa > Chordata > Mammalia > Diprotodontia > Pseudocheiridae > Pseudocheirus > Pseudocheirus occidentalis. The sequence goes on from CM053600.1 coordinate 171,075,304, forward strand.
AGGAATATTCTCTACTTTCAACAGCTGCTGATAGAATAGATACAACTCTGACCTTAGAGTTGGGATCACCTGAGTTTAAATCCAGCCTTGGACGCTTCCTAGCTATTCCACGCTGGGGAAACCACTCAGTCTCTGTGCTCCTCTGTTTCCTCATGTCTAAAATGGAGATTTTACTCACAAGGTTGATTTTTTTTTAAAGCACTTAGTATAGTACCAGCACATAGTAGGTGCTACATAAGTTTACTCCCTTCTTTTGTCCTTTCCCCAACGTCCTGGCAACAACAAGCTTTATCTTTTCCTGAGAGAGATCAACAGCCTCTGTGAGTTTGCCCTCAAAATTACTCTCAGCTATATAACTAACAAAGTTTCAAGGTCTGTGCAGTCAGTTGGCTTTTCCTGGGAATCTCTAGACCCACATTTCTCTGAATCCTATCAGGAAAAATCAGTTCTCTAGATGCCCTCGCTGTACAGACACAATGTGTACCTTGCTAGTATTCCCCAGCTCCATTGAAATCCATTCTTATTATGTCTGACGCCAAGGAGATTTTTTTTTTCACTAATGACTTACAAATTTACCTTAAATGCAATTATTAGAAATTGTCACAACTTCAACACCAGGTGTATGTATTTTTCCCATGTAGGAGAGGCTGGTTGGGGAGGTTTTTTGTTGTTGGTTTTTTGTTTGTTTGTTTGTTTGTTTTTTGGTAATGAAATCTTTCAGTATGGTTTTCCTCAAGGACTGTAGCTTGGGACTTGGCTGGATTTTCTTTTAAAAGTAGTTTTTGGGCAAGATATTGACAAAATAAATGAGACAAGGACTTTCTCCCATTCCAACATATTAACTGGTTTCTCCCATTGCCTCTATGAGCCTGTTGAAGCTCTATAGGTATTTCATTTTCTAGATGTCATCTTTCATTTTTTCCACATTGGTCATTATATCTCCAGGTCCTAAGTCAGAACCTCACCCTAAGTCAGCCTCATTTATAAGATAAAATGTGGGTATGACCACCAATGACGCAGATTCTAACCACTGATCAGAGGATCTCAGATGCTAGAACTGCAAAGACCAATTGAGTCCAACCCCCTATTTTATAGATGAGAAAACTTAAGGACTTAGGTCCCTTAAAACTTAGGTAGGTAGAGTGACTTTCCAATATCACACAGTAAGTATTTAAAAAAGAATTTGAACCCAGGTTTTCTGGATTCAGAGTCTAATACCCAATCCATTATGCCAGGATTTCCCAACCTGAGATATACATCTTCTAAATGGATATGAGAAGCGCTTCTTTTGGCAGGGAGAGGGGCTATCAGAAATTAATTAATCTATTTTATTTCTTATGTGCCTATATTTTTCAATATTTTCCTTTCACACTGAAACTCCTAGAACTTATTTCATCCCAAATGGGGGTTTACTGAAAGCCAAGGGGTAAAGGACTCCTTGACCAATACTATTGTACCTCTCAACCCATCTATATCCGCCCATCTCATGTAAATGTATTCACTGATAGGAGTCTTCCTTGAGTTTTCCTTGCCCATTAAGATGTTTTCTTGATTTGGCTGTCTAGCTAAGACATTTTTAACTTGGAGTCTTATGGATAGATTTCAGAAGGTCAATGAACTTGGATGAGAATACAATTACATATTTATTTTCAATAACCTCTAACTGAAATTTAGCATTTCTTTTAGTTACTTAAAAAGCATTATTCTGAAAAAGTCTGTAGACTTCACTATACTGCACTCCCAAGGGGTCTATGATACCAAAAAGGGGGAGGAAGACTTGATTGAAATACCTATCCCTTTAATCAATCCCACCCCCCTCCCCCACTTTTAACCCTTAACTTGCTTAAAAAGGAGTGAGTGCTTCATGTAGTCATTGTCTCAAATTATCTGATAAACTTGAAATTTCAGTATTCTAAGATATGGTTCATCTACCTCTTTTTAAACACTTTTTCTGAGACTCCAATCCACCTCTATTTTCTCCATTTAAATCATCAGTGGCCTGTATTTCTGGTTCTATCTGGTCTTACATTGATTGAGCCATGCCTTCCACCTTGTCAAATGTTGCTGCTGAAAACTGAAAACTTGCTTCTCTGGAAAACTGAAAACTTATTTCTGTCATTGCCTGTCCCTAGAACTTCATACTACAGCTTTCTTGTCCCAGCATTCTGAATCTCAGTTCCAAGATTTTGTAGTGAGAAAAGAGTCTCTTAAAAAGAGTTTTGACTTGTCCAATTGCTTGTGGATTTTCCAAGTTTCCGGACCCTCTTTCCTCAATGCTACATGATTCTTGGCATTTCACTTCCAAATAGGAAGAAAAATGTTCCCTAGCCCTTGAAGCTCAATATATAATGTCTCTTTCATTCTTCACGACTATAGGCATCAATCAGACAGGAGACTGAGGGTGAGGAGAGCAGAGAAGAGAGGAGAACAAGAAGGAACAAGAAAAGAAAGGAACTTTGAACCAATTAAATTGGTGACAAAATATATGGTGAAGGAGGAATCTGAAAACACTTAGTTAAGAATGCTATCAATAAAAATTTCCACATAATTTTTTTAAATCTTTCTGAAGTAAAAAACTGAGAGATGACTATATTTTGCTTTCAAACCTGTTTTTCAGAGCCTTACAGACAGTGAAGCATAAGGCATATCTTGATTGTTCTTGGTTCATTTCTGTATTAAAGTTCTTATTGTTTAGTTAACAGAAATTAATTCCTATCCACAAGGTACATAGTTATATGGATATCTATCCCTTTTCCCTTTGCCTGCCCATTATACCCAGTTCTAATGACCTCCAGGGAAGTTCTCAAAGCAAAGATTCTTAACCTGGGGTCCTCAAAATGGGTAAGGGTATAGATTTAGGGGGGATTATGAACTGATATAAGAAACATTTACATCTTCATTTCAATAACCATAATTGAAAGTTAGACTGAAATTTAGCATTTCCTTCTATTATAAATTTATGCCCAAAAATCATATTAACAGTGCCATAATGATCTCCTTTGTAAGCCTATGAATTTTATTTTATACATTTAAAAACATTATTCTGAGAAGAGGTCCATAGATTTCACAAGATTGTCAAAGGAAACCATGACATGGAAAAAAGTTAAGAACTCCTGCCTCAAATTTTTTTTTTCATCATGCAGGGTCTTGAGTCTATTTAAATTGTTTAAATTAGAGGTGTTTAACCTGGCCATAGACTTGTAGATTTCAGAGGATCCATGAATTTGAATAAGGAAAAGTTGCATCTTGATTTTCACTATCCCCTACCTGAAATTTAGCATTTCCTTCAGTTATTTAAACACTTTATTCTGAGAAGGGGTCCATGGGCTTCACCAGACTGTCAAAGGGATCCATGTCACAAGGGATGTCGAGAACTTTAAAAGATGTCTTGAGGAAGAGAGAGACAAAGAGGTAGAGACAAAGAGAGACAGAGAGAGTGAGAATGTCTCTCTGGCCAAGAGCACCCATGGAGATTCAGTGAAGGTTCCAAGGCTAGTTCACATCTATTTCCATCAGGGCTTGCCTGATAAATGTGCCTGTAAACCAAAAAAAGCTGCCTTGCCAGCACATTAGAATAAGACATGGGAAAGCTTATCTTCAAGGAAAGTTAGCAGAAGTCAGTGAGTTGCAAAGTTGTCAGTTAGCTTTTTTGAAAGACTCTCAAGTGAGCCTTCAGGAAGCCTTTCATGTTGGCCAAATTCTTCTTTGTCTATAATTGCACTTTTTAGGGTTCTGTTTTCCTTTTATCTTTTTACCTCTGCTCCAGAATGGGGCCACAAACTTATTTTCTTCCGGTTTTGCTTCCAACCTGGCATTTTGTTGTTGATTTTGCTGTTTTTTATGTTCTCTCCTTTTCTGAATTCCGTTTCACATCTATAAATTAGCTTCTAACATTTAGACCTTTGAAACAAAGAAAGTGCATATAGGAATTTAAGATACAGTCACACAGATCCGCTCAAGGACCGTTGCTATTACTGAGTGATCTTTAAGAATACTTTTAAATTATCATGAAGTCACAAGGAATTCAACGAGCTAGTTGCTCAGTTAGTATCAAATCCAATTTGATAGTTGGGAATAGCCATAACTTTTTAATGTGAATATATTTTCTCTTTTATAAAGAAGCAACTTGAAAACTTTAGTTGTTCAGATTGCAGTAATACTCAAAAGTACATTTTCTTTTTTGTCCATTTCTCTCAGCGGTAGATTTCCATTTAAAATAATAATCCCCATTTAAAATCCAATTGATTCACTGAAAAACCAATGAAGGACTCCAAGAACAATGACCTATCTTCCCTTATTAACAGAAAATCAGGAGACTACTAAAACAGAATATTATAAATGTCATCAGATGTGGTTACTGTATCAGATGATTTGCTTAATTGTTTTTCTTTGCCACAAGGAAGAGCTCTGTTTGGAAAGGAGATGAAGTAACTGATAGAAAGACAAAAGACATCAATAAAATGTATTTTATTGAATAACAAAATATTCTTTTTCATATCAAAGTTTTATGTTTGCCAAATTCTTATTGGAATATAAACATGCCTCTTTGAGAATTGTATTTTATTTTAATGTATCAGCTTAATTCTAGTATGTTTTTCTTCATAACAGAGAAGAGAAAAAAATCAAATTTTTAAAAGGAATAAATGTATGTAACTTATTGGTCTTTTGCTAGTAACATTTTCTGAAAAAGAAAGCAGGTTTTTATAAGTTGGTTTGTTGGCTTCCTATAATTTGACAGTATGGAAGATATGTGAGACACAGGCATTTTGTTCCTTTCCTCATTGGCAATAGATCTCAGTTTTTAATTCAAAGCCTTGATCACAACTGTAAAGTAACCTAATATTGAAACTGGAGCTCAGGTCATAGTGTTTTAGAGTTGGGTCTTCAAAAATTCACTTGAATCTACATTTTTATAGCAAACTAACTACTTGGGCTTTCCAAAGGCTGCATTTTACCTGTGGAAATCAAGCTTTCTACTTGTTTCCTTAACTACATTTAAAGTTTTGTTTTTGTAGGACTTGTATATGTAACTTTTTTTCCCCAAATTCAATGGCTGAAGTAGAGGTTTAGCTACTTGAGGGATGAATGGAAAAATGACGCGAGAGCAATATCCAGATGAGTTCTCTCAGATAGGATCTACAGTGATGGTTAAAAGTGGTTTTTAGAACTTGTCCTTGGATACTTAATCCTTCGTTTTAAATCCTTTTTTAATAACCTCATTACCCTTCTTCCTATTCTGTCAGATAATATAAAAATCTACAAATGAAGTAAATATGCCCATCATGGTCTACAAGTAGTCATTTAACTCCAGCTGAATGCTGGGTGTGGCTTTAAGCATTGTGGACACAAAAATCCAAAAGATATGACTCTTTAAGGGGTTTAAAATAGAGTTGGCAAAACAGAATATAAGCTTTTATGTACATCTATTTAGTATCTGTTAGTATTTTCCACAACTTTTATTCTATAAGAGTTTTTAACTGCCTGTACTCTCATGTATATAAGTATACATACATATAGATATGTATGAATTTAATTATATATATATATGCCCTAACACATCTAGTTTCTTTACTGGGATCTTCTCTGTGCACAATCTATTTTTTAAAATTAGAAACAGTTTCTCTCTAGTCAATTCTATGAATGAATGGTGGCCCCCATTGAAGGAATGCCCAGGCACTTAGCTATTTAGACCTCCCCGTAAAGACATGGCCCCATATATACAATTTCCTGGGATTTTTACAGGGTGCATTGGTATAGGGTGGGAAAGATTACACATCTGTTGTCCCAACACTACCCTAGCTAAATTCAAAAAGGTCCATCCTCCGGTTGGCAACAGGAAGAGAAGTGTTCCAGGTATGGAAACTTGTGAAGTTCCTATGTTATCATCCAGAAGGGTTTTCCTCTAAGTCAGGGGCCCTTGCTCTGACACAATGAGATCTAAGGAGCCTTGGATTCACACCTTGATGCAGACTTTGGTGGGGAGACAGGGCAGGGGGAGGTGGTTTCAAGACCTACGTGAGCTCAGGAGGCAGAAATATTCCTGAGTCTCTAAGGCTAACCAGGATAGACTTAGGGAAAAAAAGGGAAGCACTAAGGAGAAATCAAATGTGACCTTTGGTCTGATCACTCATGTTTTCTGCTTGAATCCAAATCCTTAGATGGAAGAGCTGGAGCTGTTTTGCATGACCAAATTTTCCTCTGTAAGTTCAGAACAGAATGAAGCCTGGTCCCTGCAGACCAGTCATAGGTAATGGAAATTATGGAAGAAAGAGAGGTGGAAGGGGGGCAGGGTTCTTAGAGTTCATGATGAAGGAGAAATTTAAAGTGTAGACATAAAGCAATCAATCAACTAGCATTCAATAAGCACTTTCTGTGTACAGAGCCCTAGAGCTACATGAAGCGAATCTTACCCTCAAGGGTAATTCTAATTTTTGCAGATGGGGACAGTACAAGTACATCAAGTACATAGTAAATATCTAGTAGTAAATTTGCATAGTATTTATGCAGTAAAAAAAATTAATTTTTAAAATCAAATATAAAGTGAATTAATACAAATATGTTTGTATATACATACACAATGGTTAAATTTGAGTTAGTTTAGAACAGAGGGCACTGGCTAGTTAGCAGGAATCCAGAAAAATTTTTATTCAGAAGTTGGTGCTTAAACCCCATATTAGAAAAAAGAGAGGGATTCTGGAAGGATGAGGTAAGGCGGGAGTGCATGCCAGGCACTTGGGACAAAAGGACAAAGGCAGAGACAGGAGACGGTATGTCCTTTGCTGGAGGAAAAGAAAGAGGGCCAGTTTGGGTCCCCATAGGTTTGTCTTCTGACCCCATGTCCTGCCAATGACACGAGAACCTTGAGGGTGGCTACCATGGTTAATAAGGACTAAAGCAGAGTAACCATCTCTGCCAGGACTTCGGAGGATGGATTCCAGATCTCAAATCTGCTCTCTTTTCTCGGCCCTGTTATGAGAGACAGTATAGTATAATAATAGCTAACACTCATATAGAGTTTACTTTGTGCCAGGCACTCTGCTAAGTGTTTTACAATTGGACCTCATTTGACCCTCACAACAACCCTGGAAGGAAGGAAGGGAGGAAAGTCAACTAATCTCTTTTATCCTTGGTGCCTCCATCTGTAAAAACAGAGCCAATTATAGCACCTACCTCACTAGGTTGTGCTGAGGCTCAAATAAGATCGTGTATATGCAGGACTTTGCAAACCTCTATATACTCCAGCTGTTAGCAAATTGCCCATTTTATCATGACACTTTTTTTTAACTTTAATGTCTTGTCATTCGTCACTGATGCATTACACATGCTTTCAGATCAATGAAGTACCAAAATTAGAACGCGTTCTGTTGAGTTACCTTTCACTCATGTCCAAATCCTTTCCATTCAAGTTATATCTTTATCCACAGAGTACTTAATCTGGTGATGTCTCCCCAGCCTTTAAAGTAGTGACAGTAAGCTGTGTGGCGATTATCTAAGGATGAAAAAGCATGTTAAGTGACTCCTATATAAGAACTACTCAGTTACTCGGTGCCCTTTTAGCCTACTTAGGCAGTGAAATAGATAGGAAAGAGTGCTGTATACCCATCCTGCTCTGAAATCATTACTAACGGCCTCGGGTCCTGTCTGAAGGCAGTTTGTGACATTCAACATGCCACAGGTCAGTCTCGTTCTTCCTAGAGTTTTAGAAAGGTCATTCCAGGAAGAGCTCAGTGTAACTTCCTGCAGGGTTAAGTATCAGAGCTACCTGCTAAATGAGGTTCACATATCATAAAGTTCTTTGGGTCATGAGTAAATAAATCACCAGCAAAAGGTTCAAATCAGACACATTTTTTGATGTCACAATTTTGTGACAGAAAACACATTTTTGTCATGTAACAAATGATGCTATAATGAAATTCTGCATATGTTGCAAATGTAGTTGACCTATAATCTTTTAGGCAATTACCTCATTTATTTTGAAATAATAATGGGGCTATATATGCATTCCATGGAATTATATATTCGGGCAGTAGCGGAGTTTGAGCATCTGGAATCAGAGGACCTGGATCTGAATCATTGTTCTACTTGTTTTCCGCGAGACCTTCAGCAAGTGATTTAATTATTTGTGGGTCTCATCCTCATTCGTATGACGTGGGGTTGGATTTGATGGCCTCTGAGGTCTCTTCCAACTTTCTATCCAAAATCCTGAAATGTCTTGGTGGAAAATAATGTTTTAGTAGCAAAAAATGTAGCAGATGCTACACGTGGTTAGTGGAAATCTTACAGGCAATTGACCCATGCTATTCTGCTTAGGATAACTGACATCCACTAAGGAGTTGGAAGACAGAGTTGGTTGTGAGGGAAGGCAAAGATATTTGAGGTCAGACTTTCGTAAAAATCAAAAGCTGCACAGCTGAGCTTGTGCCTTAGTCAGAAATCGATTCTGTTTCTTAAGTGGATCAAAGGGCATAGGATCATTAAGTGGCAAATATACAGGAGTCCCTTTACATGCTTTTCTCTTTCAAGCTATTCTTCCTTGAGGTTACCATTATCACCTTCCAGACCAGGAAGAGTCATTGGACAATAATGGTGCATGGGAGAGTTGATGTATCGGGAGTTAGATTCAGCAATCATTTTTCTCCTGGAATCATATATCATAGAAGCTATTTGCATAAGATATCTGGTAGGTATCTGGTAGATCATGATTCAAATTCTGCCTCTGTCATAGCCTTCCATAGACTATGGACAAGAAATCTAAGCTTTCTTCCTGCCACTCCCCTGCAGACGACCCTCTTAGGCTCTAAGTGATAAGGGAATGGTCTATCTACATCAGTTAAGACAGTTCCCACACAGGTTCATCCTAAAAAAAATCATACTTTATAGATTTGAAAGCACACGAAATGTTCTCTGTGAAATGTTCTCCCAGAACTTTCTCCCAGAATTCAGAATAGCACAGAACTCTGTCCAAAACGCTTATCAAACAGTCTGAGGAACATTGTCTTAGAAAATTAAATGCTGATGTGGTATTTATTTATAGTCATTGTGGCTGAACAAGATTCATGGTTTTAAATTATAATATGCTATTGGTGCCACATATAGTACAGCTCTCAGTATTTTTCCCATGTAAGTTGAAGATTTTATCCATAACATGTAATGAAAGCCAGGTCTCTTTAGCCCAGTGGTTCTCAACCTTCCTAATGCCATGACCCTTTAATACTTGTATGTGGGAGTATATGCATGTGGGCAGACCCACCTGGAGACAGATAGAGGAGCGGTGTCTCAGTTCCTAAGACCATTGGAAATATGTGTTTTCCGACGGTCTTAGGTCACCCCTGTGAAAGGGTCGTTTGACCCCCAAAGGGGGTGTGACCCACAGGTTAGCCAACCAAAAAAATCTCACTCATTCTAAGGAAGTGTCTCTCAATTCTTTAAAATATTTTTAAGTTCCACTTTCATTAATTTGTTTGTTTTTAGCCAACCTTATTTTCCAAATATATGCCTTCTTCCTTCCCTATCCAGCAAGCCGTAGTAAAACGGAGAGGTATTAGACTGGAACAGTGATTTCATTGGCATATAACATTCCCAAGTGAGAAGATTCCCTCCACCACTATTATCAGCATCTTCTGTGCAACTCAAAAAAAATAATAAGGTTAATAATAATAATCATGAAAAGGGTGAATAGTTCATCAAAACCCACCAATGCACCAACTGAGTCTAATAGGATATGCAATGTTTCATGCCCATCATCCTTTACCTTTGCAAAGAAGAGAGGGAGACACAATTTTTTTCTCATCTTTTCATCACTGATGAGTGTGATCATTTTAATTATGGAGCATTCATTTTGGGAATTCTCCATTTGTTCCCATTTACACTGTTGTGGTCCTTGTGTATATTATTTTCCTAATGCGGGATCTTTTTTAGCATAAGCAAATTGTCCAACTCCAAGCTTGGGAGAAGTCGAACTATCAATTTCTAAAGATTGAGAAAATACCCTACCAAAACAAAGACTGTGAATTCCATGATGCTTTGCAAAGTTTTTTTTTTAATTTGTATTCACCTGTATAGCTGTATATAGCTGTATAGCAGCTCATACATAATACTTGAAAAAATGGAAATGCATTGTGTGACATGATTTAATCTATATCAAATATGTTTGTGTATATGTGGATTTTCAAATCCTTTGTAAAATCTGTGGTCCCTCAGGAGTGCGAAGCATAGAGATATTCTGTGTTGTTGCAGATTATTAGAGAAATATGTTGTACAAAGTCAGAAAGTATTGTTTTTGTATTTACTTTTAATATTACTCTTCTCTATTCACATCATGTCCCACAGTTGAATGTAATCTCCTTGAGAGCAGCCTATGTTGAATTTTGTCTTTTGTACTACCAAGGTGTTGCTTGGTGCCTGGCATAATAGGGTCTTAGTAAATTATATTTTAATTAATGATCTATTGATAAATAAAAGAATTCAGTGTAAGTAAGTATCTGGACAGTGAAGGGAAAAAAAAAACTAGACAGCTGCCAAAGGGTTTTGTCTTTGGACAATCCTTCCATCAATCCTTCCATCATATTCTTTAGGCATCATCAGTCCAATTCAACAAGCATTAATAGCTACAGACAAGAAACAGAAATAGATTGAGGCAACAAGCATTTATTACTACAAATGACAAATAGAAATGAGATGGTACAACAAACATTTGTCACTATTTGCCAAGCACTGGGAACATAAAGATAAAATAAAACCCAGTTCTTGCCTTCAAGGAGTTTGTACTAAGCAAATGACAAGAACCTTGGAACTTTTGACCTTCATATTTAACATTCTGCCTACAGCAAACTTCAAAACATTGAAAAAAAAACCACCAGAGCTAGTTAGGATGCTTTTGCCTCCAGGGTGATAAAAACATTTTTAACTAGGTTGGAGAATTCTATATACCTGGATTTTTGATAGATAAGGCAAGCTTTGAATCCTGGGCCATTTTTAGAACTGACCTTACTTACAAAACAACCTGGAAGTTGACTTGGAAGGCCATCCAAAATATGCGTTTGGTTGTTGACCGCCGTAGGACTCTGAGCCCTAGCTGTTTGCCACAGTCCTGTTGATTTAATCCTGGGTGATGCAATTCGAAGAGTATAGCTCACAAAGCCAAAAAACATTCAAATAAAACCATTTAGAGCAAATGAGGAAGATCCTGCTAGCATATTTAACAGAGCGGCTGAAATGTTCTCCCTAGTCCTACACTCTATATTTTTAGATATCTCCTTGGTTTTTAGGGGGTGGGGAAGGGATGTGGGCATTTGCTTGTAGCTTAAGGTGCATTATTCATGAATTTCTTAACAGAAACCTAACCTATTTGACATATTTTGTTTCCTTTCACAACTTCATTCTTCTCCATGTAGTCTACTCCACTCCCTTTGTGGGGAAGGGGGAAGAGAACAGGGAAGGGAGGAAAAGAAAGGATTAAAATTTCTGATTTCATTGGTGTGAGGAACTTTTGACATGAAAATTCCCTCCACTGAGGCAGCTCAAGGTACTGAGAGTTTAAGCGCCTTTATAAGTGCCAGAGGCAGAATCTGAACCCAAGTTTTCCTGACTCTAGGGCTGTTTCTCTAGCTCCAGTACAACATTGCAGTTATACTCTCCCTAGGGATTGAGACGGCTAGGTGGCGCCATAGTGCACAGAGTGCTGGACTTAAAGCCAAGAAGACTCATCTTCATGAGCTCAAATTGGCCATCAGATCACTTACTACCTATGTGATCCCAGGCAAGTTATTTAACCCTGTTTGCCTAAGTTTCCTTATCTGTAAAATGAGCTGGAGAAGCAAATGGCCAACCACTCCAGTATCTTTGCCAAGAAAACCTCAAATTGGATCATGGATCAACCAAACAACAAATCTCCAGTTTGCGTCTCTTCCTCTACTCTTATATGTATATTAAAATCTAACGACTCTCTGGGTTTGGGACAGATTTTTTGTTTTTGTTTTTTGCTTTTGAAGTTGAAGCTTCTTGATTTAAAATGTCCAAGAAAAGTACTACATGACCTTGATGAAATCATTTTATCCAGCTGGGTCTCCATTTCCTTATCTATAAACAAGAGGGATGGAGCAGATGACCTTTGGGTTCCCTTCAAGTCTTTAAATATGTGCTGTTCTATTCAGGCTTGTAGAAAATTAAATGGGAAAGGACAGAGATTTACACCTGTCCATCAGTCTTTTGTGGTACATTTTTCAACATTGCTGACAGGTAAAACATGGAAGAATTTAGCAGAATTTTAAGGAATTACTCATTTGTTTCACTACTCACTTTTTTCAAACTATAAACTTAGATAATATGAATATGAAAATAATATGAACATATTATTATAGCTGGATAATAGTTTGAATTTATATGCTTTAAAGTTTGCAAAATGCTTTCGGCTTTTATCATCTGATTAGACATGCAGATAGCTTCCTTCCAACTCCTGTTGACTTGACCTATGTATTGCTTCATATCATGAAAGGAGCAGTGGATTTAGAATCAGGGGACCTGGATTTGAAGGCCATCCTTGCAGCTTATTAGCTCTGAGACTTCAAGCAAGTCACTCCAACTCTCCAGTCTTTGGTTTCCTCCTTTGTAAAATGAGTTTTGACTAGGTGAACTCTAGAAGCCCTTCTACTTCCAAATCCTGTGATCTTAGATTTCTACTTTTAAAAGATTTTCAAATTTTAAAATACATTTGTATTATTTTGTTCAGAACTCTATTTTCCCTTTATGATGCAATGGAGAAACAGGCCCCATTACCATCTCTACTACCGTCGATAATAGTAGTTTAATTTAATCATCAGCTATTTTTAACTAACAAAATTCCTCTGTGTGTGTGTGTGTGTGTGTGCCAATTGTTGATGTTCTTGGTCACCATATTTACACCAATATGATCCCATTAATAGAATGTCAACCTCAATTACTTTTCAGTCACTCATACCTAGTGGTTCAATTACATTTGGCTCCTGGACTAATGGCTGTGTGTTATTAAAGACAAGAAATTAAAAATAAATGTATCTCTGAGTCACTGAAGCATTAAATGTTTGAAATATCTCAATAATTAGCAGCGGGAGCAGAGAGTGATGTGTATGAATTCTTTTTTTCCAGGTTCTGAAACCATTCTCTAATGGTTCATTCTGCAACTTTTCAGTGTCCAAGTGTAACTAGGCATGGAAAAAAAGATTTTAGAATGCTGGGAGGTTTTGTTCGTGACTTGCAGTATCCTATATATAGATGGGAGTGCAGAGCGAATTTTACCAAATTCACCTCGTGGGAAAACATACTTTTGTTTTTGCTCTCTAAACATTCTAAATCCCATTATAATATTATGGGATAGTATAATATTTCATTCTAAATAACCAATAAACATAATAAAAGTGTTTTAACCAGGCCACCAAGCTTGATATAGATGTGCCCTAATGGGTAGATACATTGATAGATTTGGAGTCAAGAACACCTATATTTGAATCCCATCTCAGTCACTTACTAGCAGTATGACCCTATGTAATAACTTTTCTCAACCCCAATTCCCTCCTAAGTGGTACCTGTAGTACTGTCTTCTCATGGCTGTTGTGAGTTTTAAATGAAACAGCTATAATGGTGCCATTAGAGCATAGTGCTCTGGACCCCAGAGTCAGGGAGGCTACTTCAATTCTGGCCTCAAACACAAATCACTTGCCTTCTGTCTACCTAAGTTTCTTTATTTATAAAAGAGCACCTATATTTATAAAAGAGCACCTACTTCACTGGGCTATTATTGTAAGGATAAAATGAGAAAGAATCTGTATAGTGCTTTATAAACCTAAAAGCATTTACCATATCCTAGGCAATGGGGATTCAAAGGCAACCAGGAGACCGTCCCTCCCTGCCTTTAATGAACTGAACATTCTGCTGGGGGATGTGGCAGATACGATGGGTAAGATACAAGTTAGTTGACTTGCCTAAGGTCATGCAGCTAGTAAGGGTCCGAGGCTGAATTTGAACTCAAGTTTTCCTTACTCCAGGTCCAGAGCTCTCTTCATTATTCTATCTTAACTATTAGAATGATCAAAATGAGATAATCCATGTAAAAAGTTTTGCACACATTAAAACTCTAAATATCAGCTGGCATTATTGCTATTGCTATTTCAAATCTAATTTTTTGTGAGATTTGTTATAAATGTTTGCTGTGCATATTTAAAAAATTAGAAATCTTCAAAGATCTCCCAGCTTCCAAGTTAAGAAGTTCTCTTTTGGGAAGTTTTGAATTTTAGAATTGTGAGTGGTTTCACTTCCCAACAGTCAAGTGGTCCCTTTAAATTTGTTTTTAAGGTTTGACTGCAAAAACATCCTGGTCCTCTGAACCCACTAATTGCTGGATGGTCTGGCACATGTCACAACAGAAGATAGTGTTTAATCTTCAGGGTATGTAAAAAATGAATCCATGTTTCTGGTCCTTTGGCTCATGGCCATAAAGTGGAAAAATTCTCAAATCTTCTCTCGGGGCTCCATTGGACACTGAATGGGATTCCCAGCACAGGGATCCCACAAGTTCACACTGTAAGCAGGGCCTGTGTCGCTGAGCGTTAGGAGAGGGTCGGTGACAGAGAACCTGATCTTGAGTCATTTCCGACTCTTCGTGACCCCATGTGGGGTTTTCTTGGCAAAGATGCCAGAATGGTTTGACATTTCCTTCTCCAGCTAAATTTACAGATGAGTCTTCCTGATGCCAGAACTGGTACTCTACACACTGCACCACCTCGTGCCCCCCACAAAGAACTAAAATAACTTAATTTAAGGTTTTTGTATTGGACTGGGCCCACTTAAAGGTAAATAAGGCAGCTGTTGGCAGAATTTGGAAAAAACTAAACTTCATTTCCAAGGCCTCTAATTAAGTTTGACAAATATGTATTTAATGTCTGCCATATGCTAGGCACTGGATCTTCAAAGACAGAAATGAAGCAGCTCCTCTCTGCCTCTGAGACGCTGCACATTCTACTGGGGACGAGTTAGATGACTTGCCTGCAGTCATTCAACTAGTAAAGGGTCTGAAGCTGGATTTGAACTCAGGTCTTCTTTACTCTAGGTCCAGAACTCCATTCATTTTACCATTTAGCTAGAAAGTAATTTCAGAAAGAAAGATACTTCCATTAGCAGAGAGGAGAATACTGAGAAATACCTCCAATAGAAGGCATGATCTGAACCAAATCATGAAGGCAGCCAGGGAAGCTGAGGTAAGGGTGAGGACTGAGTATTCTAAGAATGGAGCCAGCTGGTAACAAAACATGGCATCAGGGTGTGTGTGTGTGTGTGTGTGTGTGTGTGTGTGTGTGTGTGTGTGTGTGTGTGTGTGTAATAGCAAGTCCTGGCAGCTTTATCTTAGCAGAGGTTCATAGAACCCTAGAATGCAACCAACCAAAAGACTGTCTTCCCCAAACTTCTTATTCTACAGCTAAGGAAGTGAAGTCCAGGGAGGGCAAAGGCCAACCAGTAAGTGACAAAGGCAGGGTTTATTCATTCATTCAGAAAATATTTGAGCGCCTGCCATGACCCAGGTATGGTATCTAGCTGTGACATGCATGGTACTTTTGTTCCCTTTCTTCCTTCCAAATCCTAAAGAGTCCCACATGCTGGGAAGCCACATCTAATTCTAATTATCATCACTCCCATCAGAGCCTGATATGATTCTGCCCAAGTGACTGAGAGGGCCACCAACTCATTCCCTGTGTCAGAATTCTTGATGCCTCCATCTTTCAGAACTGGCTCTCAGGTAGAGGATGGGGAATAGGAAGTTACTCAGGTGTTGCTTAAGGAAGATTTTCCAGGTAATAAGGCAGGGATCTTCAAGGAATGGGGATGAAAGGGGATATTATTCCAGCTGGATAGACAAGTGCCCTTGGAGTCAGGAAGACCTGAGTTCAAATCCAGGTTCAGTTATTTACTAGCCATGTGGCCCTGGGCAAATCAGTTAACTTTTGTCTGTCTCAGTTTCCTCAACTATAAAGTAATGATTATTAATAGAACGCACCTCATCTGGTTGTTGTAAGGACCAAATGAGATAGTATTTGTAAGGTGCTTAGCATAATGCCCAGCACTTAGCAGGTGCTCTAGAAATGCTTATTCCCTTCTTCCCCTTCTCTATCTTACTGGTCAAGAAAAAAAAGTGGAGAACAGGAAAGCAAGTGGTCCAAAGTTGGATCGATCAACAATAATTTTTTTTTATTTTAATCTATTTTGTTTTTAATTTATGAAAGTATTTCCATAACACAGTATAATAAAAAATGTTTTCCTATGAAACTGCAAATCTGCTGTGTACAACTTGCTTTTACTTTTAAATATAAAATAAAATTATCATGTACATTTCTTTCTTTTTCATTTCCTTTTTTTCTTCCCTCCCTGTACTCCACCTTAGAGATGGCTACCTGGCTGCCATTAGACACAAATATGTATATAATATATGTGTGTGTATAAACATACAGATGTATGTAAACATCATTCCATACACACTTCTATTTATCAGTTCTTTTACTGGATGAATTTGCTATGTGATTACTATATGCCAAGCTAGCATTATGCTAAGTGCTGGATCAAGTATATCCTTTCTCTGATTCATCCTCCACTCATCTGGCAAAAGTCTTCCTAAGACATAGGTCTGACTGTATCCAACCCCTGCTTTGACACTGTCAGTGACTTCTCACTGTCTTTAGGATAAAATGCAATCTTCTTACCTTGCCATTCATGATGCTCCAAAAGCTGGTAATTCCTAACCTTGGCAACCTTGCTTTCATCCGGCTTCCTTCATGAGCTTTATCTTTTAGACATAACTAGAGTATTAGCTCCTGCCCAAACTTCGCCTGCCCCACATGTACATTTCAGAGACAGCCTCTTTATTTGCCCTGCTCAGAATCCCTGTCTTCTTTAGCTCAGGGGGTCCCTCTCATAAAATTTCCTAAAACCTATTTGTAACCTGTATCATTTCTTCCATTGTAGGAGTAGAGGCAAAAGGAAATGACTTTTATTTATTGTAAAAATCAGAAAATTATAATTTTGTATCATTACCAAGCAACTTGTCGTAGAATTTTTTTTTCTTTTAAATCTCAAATATTCTATTGTTGCAAATCTCTAGGGAAGGTAATTCCACAGCCTTCCTTGACAGCCTATTCTAATATTAAAGAACCCTTAAGCTAAATAGAAAGATTCATCACAGAGGAAATTTTTTATTTCATGTATGTAATTAGTTTTAGTTAACTTTATTAATAAAATGTCGCAAATCAATTAGGTTTGCAATAATCAGAAGATGAAGGCCCAAGAGGTGTTACAGCTCTCACAACAGGGAAAGACAGAATTCCGTTTAGTTGAGAGGCAGATGTAATTAGATTTTATCTGAGGGATGCCACTGGTCTGAACTCATCACTCTCTGTCCTTGGGCACATTACCCAATCTAAGTGGGTACTTATAGAGGTTGGATGCCATTAAATAGTGAGAGTTAAGTTTTGGATTTCTTTCTTACAGTGTTTTGCAAAGGATGTTCTTCACACTAAAATAATTATTTCATCTCATAAATGTCTCACTTATCTCTCCAATATGTAACAAATCCTTCAGTTGGATCCTTTATTTCATTTAAGGGCTTGGGGGAGGGGAGATACATGTAAAGTTTCTATTCTGTTTGAGACTTAGACCATGAGCTAATGTAAACATCTCCCCACACACATGTGATTCGATGGTCTGCTTGCCAGATCTGAAGGCAGCTTACCTCCATCATATAACTCCATCACTAATATCTGTGGGATTTGGGTAAGTAGGTTAATAACCTCTCCGAATCATCAGCTTCCTCATTTAAGTGAAGGGGTTAGACCTTCTAAAATCTTTTACAGCTCGAAGCAGTTTATCCTAAAATCCGCATAGAGGTACCCCATTAGCGGAAGTGTGGGGATTAATGTTTAACAATCATCTCTCCAAGGGAAAGAAATGTGTGCACGGCCAGCCTTTAAATTTCATCTGCATCATTAGTATTTGCTGCATCACTTTCTTAAGGCGACAGAACAATAAGGTAAGCCCTAATTTGTAGCATTTGCTCATTTATTTCCAAGGTATAAATACTCCCACTAAATATTTAACAATTAACTCTCACAAGCCAATTTGAACTGGCTCCATTATATCTCTGCATAAGCATTCAGTCAAGAAGTTTCTCCATGCCTATATAAACCCAAAGAGCATTTTTTTCTCTAAAGATCACCATATTTCTTACTGAATGAACAATTCCACCGCCTTTGCAGACCCAGTCATAGAAGTATTTTCAGAAGTATTATTTTTACTAATGCACCATAGTTGTTGTTGTTGTTCAGGCATTTCAGTTGTGTCCAACTCTTTCTGACCCTATTTGGAGTTTTCTCAGCAAAGATATTGGAGTGGTTTCCCATTTCCTTCTCCAGCTTTTTTACAGATGAGGAAACTGAGTCAAACAGAGTAAAGTAACTTGCCCAGGGTCACACAACTGGTGAGTGTCTGAAGCAGATTTAATGCACCACAGAGATCACCTTAAATTTTTCTCATGTATAATGTAAACCACAGGAGAGAGATTGCAAGTGCAGAAAACTCCTGATCATTCCTCTAAATGCAGTACAACTCCCCCCAGGGTAAATAAGAATTATAGACACTTCTATAGCACTTTGAAATTTTAGAGCACTTTGAAAAAATAGCTTCAGGTAGGATCATAACCACCTGGGAAAGTAGGTACTATTTGAACTCTCATTTCCATTTTACTGGTGATTAAACTGAGCCTCAAGTGTCTTACTCAAGGTTGCATAGCTAATAAGTGGCAACAGAAGGATTTGAGCCCTGGTCACCGTGCCCTGAATGCCAGTCCAGCATTCTATCTAATCTATTGCTAAGGTACTATGATATGTAAGGTGCTTCAATACACATTATTCCATTTGACCCTCACAACAACCCTGGGAGGAAGCTGCTTTTTAAAATGAATATCTAAATATTTAAATGAATGTTTATTTTATTTTATTATATTAAATATTTAAATGAATATTGGAATAAGAAGCTCTAGATGAGGAAACTTCTCCCAATGCAGGGAATCAGCTCAGCCACATTCGGAGTTGCCTAGGGCACTGAGAAGTTCATGTGAAGGTCCTTGTCCAGGGTCCTACAGTTTCTCACGTCAGAGGTGGGACATGAACTCAGGTCTCCAGGTTTTACTTTATCTACTGTATCATATCCCACTCAGGTGTTGTTCTTATCCTTGATTTATAGATGAAGAAACAGACTCGATGTTGTCAAGTGTCTTGTCAAGAGTTACCCAGATAATGAGCAAGTGTGAAACCAGACTTCCATTCAGGTCTATCAACTGCAAATCCAACGCTATACATTTCCCCACCTTATTGTTGTTATTTTTTGTTGTTGAGTCATATCCAGCTCTTCATGATTCCATTTACGGTTTTCTTGGCAAAGCTATTGTAGCGATTTCAGCATTTCCTTCTCCAACTCATTTTATAGATGAAGAAACCAAGGAAAACAGGTCCAGAGACATGCCCAGGGTCACCCAACTATTAAATGTGTGAGGCCAGATTTGAACTCAAGTCAGATGAGTCTTCTTGACTCCAGACCTGGCACACTATCCTCTGCACATCCGTTGCCTTGTAACATGAGCTGGTGTCTAAAATGTAGGCATTACTTGACATCGAAGGACTTTGGGGATGATGAAATGAGTAAAAGGCTTTGCTCTGTTATGTAGTGCTATATAAAAATAATCTTTTTTATTATTACAACTATGATAAATTAGTACGTTGAAACAGCCCAATTTCAGGGAATGAGAGAGAAAATATATCTCCCAAAATGTTAAAGAGGTTTGACACTGCGCCATCTCTAAAACATGGTGGCTGCCGAGGAAATGTGTGCCTCGGATTTAGTAGCTATACATCTGAACCGGACACTTGAAAAGAGGCACTTGGTTTTTTATAACAGCAATACGAGTTGCCTTGTTTTAGAACCCTCAGCCTTCCTTACAAATACTCTATGCCTCACTGACCTTCTGTCTCCATGGGCCTGACAACACAATTCCTCATCCATGAAAGACCCATCAATGAAATGGCAACTAGGGACCATTCAATTATTTTCCCTAGGTTTTAGTGGTGGTTTTTTTTTCCCTTAGACAAATATTTTTTAATATTAGAGCTAGGAGGGAACTTAGTACCCATCTTGTCCAATGCCCTCCTTATATAAGTAGAGTGCCAAGTCCCATAGAGATGAAATGATGGGTCCTATATTATATAGTGGTATATAGCTGAAAACTTTCCCCATTAAAATTACCAGAGGAGAAAGACCTCTTGGACTTCCATAAAGACCCCTTTACTGAAGGTAAAATAGGTTCTTGGATATGTCCGTCTTCCAAACGAAATCTGTTTAAGTCTAACCAAAGGAAAATGTTAAGTGTGATAATGGGGAAATAGCACTGAATGTGGAGTAGGAAGACTCAGATAAAAACTAAGGCTTTGTTAACGATCTTTCTGACCTTGACTAAGTAGCTTCTCGTCCGTAGGTCTTAGTTCCCTCATCCTTAAAAATTATCTAATTTTTAATCTTGTGGGACTAGATGATTGCTGAGGTCCCTTCCATCTCTAATAAGGCCTATGATCCTGGATTGATTGAAGTGTATAGGCTATCCAAGTTGTTCTTGGCACATAAGGACATTGTGTTTGTATAAATACTTCAAATGCAACTAACTTTTTTTTTTAACAAATTGTTCTGAGGAAGAGTAGAGAAGCTTTTGTGGGGTTGGGTGTCTTACCCCCACACCCCCACACTCTCTTCCTTTCCTACTAATCTTCAAGATTTTCTAATGAGGAAAAGGCGTATTTAGCAATCTGTGTTTGCAGGTTGGAAACCAGAAAATGAAGACTAATCGTTTCTCTCCTGCTAATTTGATTTCTTCCTCTTCTCTAGTGCCAGCCTAGGCAAGGGGCCCTTAGTTACTGTTTCCTGCAGATGGAGTCAAGAATAAGAGGAGATGCTGGGCTGGTAGGTCTCCCTCCCGAAAGGAGGCCAGCTGGCTCATGGGGCTCAATTAGAGACGGCCCCAACTGCAAGAAATAGAAAGTAATTGGGAGCACAATAAGAAGTCGACTTTCTACATGCCAACCAACCCAACTCCTTGCAAGATGGCTGGGCTAGGCAGCTATTAGAAAACTGTTGATTCTTCAGCGTGTTCTGCCTGATTTGGACCACTGAAAGTTTTTAGAACCATGTTCCAGATCAGTCTAAATGGAGGTCAATAAACTCCTAATGAAACCTAAGTCATATGTATCGTTTTATGTAGTAAGCACACTTGCATTATGATGCTGGGGGCCTCCGGCTTTCTAGGGAACCAGGCCTACCCTGGACAAAATGGAAATAAGGGTAGACTATGCCTTTGATCCCATCTCTTTCATCTTCCTCCTGGATCTCTCTACTCTCTTTTTTTCTTCTTCCCCCACCTCTTGTCTTTTCTCCCCCTAACCCATAGTCTAACTTGCCTGGTTCTTAACTAGCAATTACACTGGAGAGCCCTATAATTAACCAATTCATAATTAACCAATTCAGACTAACTCCTTAATGACTACTGAGGCTTAATGACCTGCCCCTCCCATGATTATTTGCATTTTAAAACAAACATTGTTTCCTAAACCAAAGGAATGTATCTAATGGTGGAACCTCAGGCATTGAGACATAACAAAGGGGAAGATGTTGCTTTCTAAAGACAGGGAGGGTAAGGTGATAGTGGCTTTCTAAACATCCCTCATTCATTGCCATGCATAAGGTCATCTGGGAAAGAAAAAATAACAGTTTGAGAGAAATGCACAGCAAGAAAACCTCAGAATTTTCAGCTACATGATATTAGAAAAGAAGTTTTTCCTCTCTTGTGCTAAGAAGACCAAAAGAAGTTGGGCCCTGATAAACTGGGGCTTTTCACCAGACAGGTCCCTTTCTCTCTTTCTCCCTATTTGTCCATAACAGAGGAATAGGGAAAGAACCAAATATCCTAAGGTTAATGGAAAAGAAAAACAAATAAATCATGTACTTTAATCATCGCAAGGTCCTAATTAATTTTTTTTAACTGAAAGAAGTTATGATAAAATTCTTTAGGATCACACATAGGATCGAGAGCTAGAAGGAGTTTCAGAGCTCATCCAGCCTAACCTCCTCATTTTGTATTCAGCCTCCAAATCTATTCTTAGTTCCCTGACTTCCAGCCTAATGTGTTCTCTTATTGGCCTTCATTTACATAAAGACACCTGAACCATAAGCAAATAGGTTCAATGATATGGGCTCGGCCACATTAAATGGAATCAGAATAGTACTATTTATATTGAGGATATCAAATTGTTGCCCTTTGCTACTCAGCAAAACTCCTGAGTTGGTTCAAACTAGATTAAAATGCAATTGAGAAATGTTTACCAAAATTAATTTTAAAAATACAATACAACATAGGTGATGTTAATTTGTGGCTTTCTAAGTCAATACGCCTTGGCAGGGATCCTTTTCCGTTTGACTTTGACACCACTGCTATATATGATAATAAATGAAAGATGAAGTTTAGGGAAACTGTAAGCTGTCTGTCTAATACTTCACATCTAATCAACAACCATTTATTAATCACCTACTGTATGCCCGATATTGTGCCATGCCCCCCTAATCTTCCACCTTAGAAAAGCAGGCGAGGAAGTAGGAAATGCAACCAATCAGAAACAAAGATGGAAGGGGAAAACAGAAAGCTGACCTCATATAAATCAGGACATCCTGGGTCTCCCCTCCTTGTAAATTTGATAGATTGTGCCAAGTAGAAAAGCAGTTTAGACCATTTCTAAAATTGGACAAGATTCTTGTCTCTCAGCTCTGTGTAAAAAGATTGAGTTTCCTTTGGATTACATAGGACAACACTGGCAAGGGAGCTGGGACGGGCTGGGTTTCTCTCCCAGTGAAATATTAGCCTTGGAAATGAACCCAGCTCATCTGCTAAATAGCACTTGTAAATTGTCCTGTTTTACTAAAAGCGACAGACTTTGCAAGCTGCCCTGGCTCTGCCTTACTAGCAAAAATATCATGCGATACCTTTTAACCAAAGAGAGAAACCTTTTAGTTTTACACCTTGCCTGGCAACAAATGTGGCTAGAGTCACTTACAGGGACTATGATTGTAATTGGCATCTGTGAAATCATCCAACAGGCTCTGGCACAAGACTCAGGCTCTGACAGCCTTGATGTCTAATATTTTTAACATTACATTTACCTGTGAGAAATCTAGCCTAAGGGAAGTGCCTTTATCATAAAACCATACTGTAGACTGAAAGCCAGAAGGGGACTTAGAGGTCATCAGGATCAATTCCTTTATTTTACAGATTGAGGGTTTAAGTGACTTGCCCTAAGTGTCAGAGGAAGGCTTTGACGTATGGCTTTCCAAGTCCATCTACCTGCGTCAGGTAATAGAGCTGGGTTTTGCTCTGACTGCATCATTCTCCCGGAAACCAGAGAGAGTGGATTGGACACTGGACCTATAGACAGGCAGACCTGGATTCCAATCCCACCTCAGACAATGATCAGTTGCACAGCCCTGGGCTAGTCACATAAATTTTTTGTGTCTTGGCTTCCTCATCTGTAAAATTAGCCAGGTGAACTTGATGGCACATAAGGCTTTTCCTAGTTTTAAACTTATGATCTTGTTCAATAAAGTCCAATGTTTCCCTATCACCTCTAAGATCAAATACAAACTCTTCTCTTTGATTTTTAAGCTCTCTCACAGCCTGGCTCCAATCTGCCTTTTCCTCATTATATTTTCTTCTCCTTCACACTCTACAATCTAGCTGAACTGCCCTCAATCTCTCATTTCCACAGGAGCCTGTCCCCCATACTGAGAATGCACTTTCTCCTCACGTCTGTCTCTTCAGAACCCTGGTTTCTTTGAAAGGTCCATTCAAGCCTCATATGCTATATGAAACCTTCCCTCATCCCTTCAGCAGTCAGTCCTCCCCTCCATTTAACTTGTGTTTATTTCATATATATCATGTATTTACTCATACATGTGATATTCTCCCAATATATTTCTAGAGACCATTCCATTTTTGTGTCTGTGTTTCCTGAGTACCTAGACGGGTGCCTTGCACATAATAAACACTTGTTGATTGAACCTAGATCTTCTGACTCCAAGTCCAGAGTTCTTTCCACTGCTTCGAGGGGTCATTTCCATTTGGTAGCTTCCCTGCAACCTTTGACCATCTGCTGGATCCAGGAAACTGGATCTGCCTTATTCTGATTTGAGCCAGACTGGGTCAAAACACGCAACCTCGAAAGGACTGGCCCCCCGAGGACAGACCAATTGGGGGTGAAATCACTTAGGTTGACAGGTTCCCCCTCTTCTAGCCCCCTTGCTCAAGCGGAGGCTAACCACTGCAGGATACTCATTAATAGACCAAAAGCAATCAGAATATAAACCCTGTTAAGAGTGCCACTGAGGTCTAAATAGATGGATTCTAGTTGGAATGTAGCTGTTATGTAAAAGGTCAACTGCGCCCTCTAGTGATCCCTACATTAAGCTGCCTAGACAAAGTCCCTAAGGTCCCATTATTTCACAGAACCATGGGATCACAAAATCTCACAGCTAGAAAGGGCCTTAGAAGCCATCCTTGGCAAACTAGTATCTGCACATGAATCTCTTCTACAACACTCAAGTCTATTCACCAAGAATGTGCTGAGTAACCTACATACTGACTCTCCCTCAAAAACCCTAACCAATCAGTTCCTTAATCAGGACTCAGTTCCCATCTGGCTTGCCTCAGTCATACACAAAGATGGCCATACTTTGAGCTTGGCTTGCCTCACCTTCAAATGAACCACCTCCACATTCAAGTATTCTGAAATCCCCTTTATCTGACCATAATATAATGATTTCTCCTCTCCTCTCCTCTTCTCTCTCTCTCTCTCTCTCTCTCTCTCTCTCTCTCTCTCTCTCTCTCTCTCTCTCTC
>CM053600.1:171100798-171116345 GCA_028646575.1 Pseudocheirus occidentalis
ACTACTACTACTACCACTACTACTACTACTACTACTACTACTACTACCACTACTACTACTACCACTACTACTACTACTACTACTACTACTACTACCACTACTACTACTACTACTACCAAAGAGTTGCCATGGGAATAAGAAGTTGAATGATACGGTCAAGATTACACAATTAGCAAGTCAGGATGACCTGAGTTCAAATCCAGTCTCAGATACTTCCTAGCCACGTGACCCTGGGCAAGTCACTTAGCCCTGCTTGCATCAGTTTCCTCATCTATGAAGTGAGCTGGAGAAAGAAATGGCAAACCATTCCCGTGTCTCTGTCAAGAAAACCCCCAGACTGGGGCCATGAAGAGTTGGACACAACTGAAAAGACCAAACAACAAAAAAGGACCAATGGCTAGATCTGAACCCAGGTCTCCCCAACTCCAAGGTCTGCCTTCTATCTAATATACCATACTACAACCTCTTACAGGTCAACTACTTTTTGTGTGTGTTAAATAAGCCTTTTTTGAACTGACCTGGGAACCTAGTCACTGTGTATAAATTTGTTACTATTTTCGAAAATGTACTCCACATGTTAAAAATATATGGAAACCTGAATCAGGAAGAGATCTCTCTCCCTGTCTGCCATAGTAGAACAGAGAGACAGAGAACACTTACCTTCCAGAGCTCCAAGCATCTCTCCTCTTCTTCGTTGGTGCTTTTGAATGTGGAGGTGGAAGAAGGATCTGGTTGGGTGTGTGGGTATTGGGCAGTGTACGCAAACAGGGTGGCATAGTGGACTGAGCCCTGGACCGGACTTTAGGAAAAAGAGCAATTCTTTTTCTTCTCCTCACGACTAGGCCCACAGAAGAAAAGGAGCAGAGCAGGACACCCCGACTCATCTCTCCTACCACAGCCCCGAGCTCTTATCCCTCGATGCTGCGGCCGGCGCAGCCACTTTCAACCCAGGACATGATGAGAGTGGAACCCTCCCCTAATGAAGGCCATATTTGGAGAAAGCTTATGTGTAAAGGATAGAATTAAGTTTTATAATATCTGCCATAGATGTAGACCATCCACTGGCTTGTTCTGTTACAGCAACCATTGAAGAATAACTTTTGTGAAAACAGATTTATTCTGTGAATGGGAGGCTCCCCAGATAACCGTATGTGTTTGTTCAGTTGTTTCAGTTATGTCGGACTCTCCATGATCTCGTTAGGAGTTTTCTTGGCAAAGATACTGGAGCAGTTTGCCTTTTTCTTCTCCAGCTCATTTTATAGATGAGGAAACTGAGGTAAACAGGGTTAAATGACTTGTCCAGGGTCACGCAGCTAGTAGGTATCCGAGGTTAAATTTGAACTCAGATCTTCCTGACTTCAGCACTCTATTACAACACTTAACTACTCTACATGATATATGTGTCCTATGTGATAAAGTTCACATAAACTTTAAAAGTCTGTTTCTTCTTCTAAACTTTTATAGAGTCATAAAGTCATACTCTGAATATTCTTGTCAGGAAGAGTGCAGAATATTAGAAAATGAATTTCATAGGATCATAGATCTAGAAGGAACCTCAAAGACCATCAAATTCAAGGCAGTTTTTTTTTTCAGGAGAGCAAATGGAGGCCCTGAAATGTTCGCTGACTTGCCTCAGGCTACACAGATAGTTAATTTCAGAAGTGGGGGTTGATCCCAGGGTTTCTGATGCAAGAGCACAGCAGCATCCTTCCCACTACTCCATGCTACTGAGCATAATTATTATTGTTGAGTCATTTTCACTGACTCTTCAAGATCCCATTGGGGATTTTCTTGGCAATGATACTGGAGTAGTTTGCCTTTTTCCCCTTCCAGCTAATTTTACAGATGAAGAAACTGAAGCAGAGTTAAGTGACTTGTCCAAGGTCACACAGCTAGTAAGTGTCTAAGGTTGGATTTGAACTCAGAAATCTTCCTGACTCCAGTTCTGATGCTCTGTCCACTGCAGCGCCGCCTAGCTGCGGTTTCTTGCTAAATCAGTTCATTCAAAGGGAAAGTTTGTGGAAACAAAGTGGCTATTGGTGGAGAGAGCTATATTAGAAGAGCGTCAGGAAGTATTTGTGTCCAGGTGAATGCTTCTTGATGCTGGAAAACATTTCTCATTTAATCCAATGAGATTGACTGTATTACTAAAATCTTCCTAGAAAAATCTTATCTAAACTCACCAATGGATGAGCATAGATTAATGAACTTTTTGGTCACAGAAACTCTAAGTCACCAGAGGGGTTGTGATCTGCTTTGGTAGAATAAATACACCACTGATACAGAGGTCCTGTAAGTTTGACTTTTGTCTCAGCATAGTGCCCAGTACGTAGTAGGTATGTCGTTAATGCTGAATAATTGGTTAAAGAACTGAAGTAAACAGAAGAGGTGATTCCCTGACTGACCAGCCCTAGTGGATTTCTTTCCAACTGCCAAATCAATGGGGTATATGGTATTACAATATTCAAAAATGCCCAAAATTTGAGAAGCACTTTCTGCAGAGGAAAATAGATTCCAGGAAAAGCCCAAAGAGACTTAAGGTCCTCCATACTTGGTCTCATTTAATCAGAACACATTTATTGGTCTCCCATACTTCCTAGTCAGCTTTCTAAAAATTCAAGTACAATTCTTGAGAGAGGTCCAGAATGACTTCATAAAACTCTCTGAACAAGTCTTTTTTTTTAGATGTGAAATCCCAATCCATTACAGTTCCTCTCTGAAGAATCAATTGACTTTCCCATTCTGAGCCTTGGTTTCTTTATTTGTCAAATGCCAGTGTTGGGCTAGATGCCCTAAGGTCTACAGCCTCTAATTGTCTCAAATGTGTCTAATTCTATGATTCTACAGTAGCTCCAGAAACACCAAATATCCAGAATATGGGCTGGAGGAGCAGCTGGGTAGAATAAGTAACTCAGTGAGGAACAGAGTTGAGAAACTGGAAGCCTTGTATTCCATTCCCAGATCTCTTAGTTACTCCTGTCATGTCCCAGCTGGTTTAATTCACTCTCAGTTTTCCATTCTTAAGTTTCTCCTAGACGACAGTAAAGCAGTATTTTTATTAGTGCGTTGAGGAGTACAAGAATAAAGACCTCATGTGAAAGCCAAAAACTAATTGCAAATTTTTCATAGACTCTTCTGTGACTTTTCTGTGGCATCCACATCATCAGCAAGGTATAACCTGAGTGGTTTAGACCATAGGCCACAGAACTAAAAAGAGACCTTAGAGGTTGTCTTGTCCAGCCCCTCGACATCCTCCTCTGCTTCACAGGTAGGATAATTGACACCAGATTTATCTAAGATCACATGCATAGCAAGTGACCAAATCAGAAATGGAACCCAGGACCTCTGATTACAGACACAATAGTTTTCCCCTCTATCACACTGATAACATATACATTCGTTCAGAGAAGAGAGAGGATAAAAATTTAATAATTAGTTCTTGGGGAAAAAAAGAGCCCACAACATACTTTTCTAATCTTAAATCTAATTCTTTTTTTTAATTTTAATCTTATATTTAAAATTTAAATTAATTTAATTTTAATCTTAAATTTAACACCTTCTCCATAACTTGCTTGAGTCTAAACAAGCCACAAAACAATAAATCTAACTTGAGTTGTAGCATCTTCCAATTTTAAGGTGTAAATGCTCACACTGAAAATTTAACTTTGACCAGTAGGAGCTGACTCCATCACACCCCTGGATAGTCAGAGAGGGTTCCCAAGGAGCTGGGCCTCAAAAGGGTATATTGGATTTGGGATAAAGAGATGAGGATTCTGAAGCTTAGAGGGGAGGCAAAACAAGGGAGGAACTGATTTAGATCCACCATTGGTTGACAGCTTAAGATCTTGACATTTAAAGATCATTGAGTTCAATCCCTTCACTTTTCAGATTAGTAAACTGTGTCACAGAGAAAGGGGTGACTTGGCTCAAGGCAAATAGATATAAGGAGCAATGTCAGGGACTTTGATACAAAATGCATTTCTTTCATTCCTCCTTCAGATGCCTATCTTCCACCAAGTCTACTAGTCACTTAACCTACCCAGGCCTCACCTTCCATATCTGTAGAATAGGGACAGATGAGCTCCATAATTTCTAAACCTGCTTACGGCTCTAAACCCTATATATATAGTGCCATGAAATATCCAACTAGTGAAAGGTTCTGAGAACTGGAATATACCTCAGGGTTATCTGATCCAAACTATCCCCAAAAGGAATCCATTAGGTTGCTATCCAACCTCTTGTCTAAAGATCCCCGCAGAAGAATCCAACACCTCCCAAAGTGACTAATTCCAATCTTATTGGGACAGTTCAAATTAAGAACTTGATCCTAACTTTGCCTCTCTGCAATTTCCCCAATTTCCCTCCGCCCCTCCTTGCTCCTGGTTTTACCTTCTTAGACCAAGCAGAATAAGTCTTTAACATAAAAACCCTTCAAATACTTTTTATTTAATTTAATCATTCAAATCAATAAACACTTATGAAAAATCTACTATACATCAGACATTATGCTATATACCAGGGAGACAAAAAGGCTTAAGAGAAGCCCTGCCCTCAAGGAGCTGTCATTCCCACCCAACCTCCAACTTTCCAGACAAAAAATCTTTTTTTTTTTAAAATAAGGTATTTCACTTCCTCAATGGTTTGGTAAATTCCCACTTGTCCAATAGGGTTTTCTCAAACCACAGCACGCACTGTAGAAAAGGCAAGAAGCAGGTACATAAATGAGGAAGGAAGAAAAAAATAAGGCAAAACAAATCCCACTGCTCCTGGCAGCCATCTGAGTTCCCCCCTCTTTGCCTGGAACAGAGCAACAGTGGAGATTTTGAAACTGGAAAGAGCTGCAGAACACTTTGTGCCAAAATACTTGTTTATAAAACTGGAGCGTGTTAGATAAACCAGCTCGGCAGACTTTATCGTTTGACGTTTCTGCTGGCTAGAGGAACATTCTGTCAAACACTCTAAAGGATGAGCCCCTTATTCCTTCTTTGTGTCTGCTTTAAGAAGGTGGCCTTGTTACTTTGAGGACAAGAATAGAGTCAGCTCAGGTAGCTGGGAGAACAAGGGCATGAGACTAATATAGAAAAACGGGAAGGAATTGGTGACTGAAGAGTTCAGAAAGAATGGAGGTAAACAGAGACAAGTGTGGGTTTTGATAGCTCTGTTACTAGCTCTGTGTGTGTGTGTGTGTGTGTGCGTGAGTGTGTATGTGTATGTAGTTCAGTGAATGTGATGGGAAAAGGGGAAATAACTATGAAGTAGGGAGAAAAAAACAGGAGGAAGGAAGAGAACAGAATGTTCAAAAACATTCCCTGCTAGTCCTGAAGGATTTGTTGCTGTATGAGAAATACAACTGCACTGTACAAAAAGCATTCATTGCCACTTTGAGGAAGAGGGGAATTCCTCTCCTTTTATATTCAGGCGGAGAATAGAGGATCCTGCTGCTAGGAAGGGAAGGGAGAGGGTGCTCTGGTAGGCAGCTGCCTGGAAACAGTCCCTGTTCAGCCTAATTTTACCCTGCTCAGACAGAGGACCAATATTAGGAATATATTTTAATTTCAAATCTGACGTGTGACATCTGGTAACTCATTTATCACTAATGAAGTTTTCACAGGAAGCAGCGGTCCTCAGTATCTCATCTTGTTTTTCAGTTGGCAAAGTGTTGTTTACCTTTTTATGGCCCCAGCATCCACGCCTCTTAGTGCAGGTAGTTTAATTAGAAGCACACAAGTCCGACTTAGGAAACAAATGGAGAGGTGAATCATAGTGTGAAGAAGGGGCTGAGCTCTTCATTACAATCAGTGCTTTATTATCATCATTGTCACTTGTAATTGATGTTTAAGGACTTAAGGGGATATTGCTACCACTTTCTTTCCCCTATTGTACCGTCTTCTCCACTCCCCTCAGGTTCCCTTCTCTTTGCTTTTCTCAACCACTATCATAATTCCCTCTCTATCCCCTAAAAGGTCAGTTCTCAGAGGAGATGAGACATAGGTTGTTTTTATGTGTATTGAAATCAGTGTTAAATCAAAAGAGCAATAGAGAGGATATCATTGGAGAAATGTGTGACAAGAAAAAACAATGGACTCATGGTGAGAATGAGCAACATGTCCAGTGCTACGCTGGTACCCATGCATTGTCAAGAACCTTGTGAAGAGGGCATATAGACCTAAGTCACATAGCATGGGGAAGCATGGAGAGATTGGGGTCTGCATTCTTGAAGGGGACATCCAATGACAAAACTGTAACTAGAAATGTTTGTCCCTGGGGTAAAAAGTCTTAATTACTCTGTAATAGTCTCAGCTCTATGCAAACCATTGAATTTGTAGATGCATTAGAGTATTGGAGTGACCCTTTAGAAGTACAAGCAAGGTTCTTCTCCTTCTCCTTCTCCTTCTCCTTCTCCTTCTCCTCCTCCTCCTCCTCCTTCTCTTTCTCCTCCTCCTTCTCCTCCTTTTCCTACTCCTCCTTCTCCTCCTCCTCCTCCTCCTCCTAGTCCTCCTTCTCCTTCTCCTCCTCCTCCTCCTCTTCCTTCTTCTTCTTCTTCTTCTTCTTCTTCTTCTTCTTCCTTTTGTTCCTCCCCAGGCTTATGCTACATTGTAAACATTTGAAGAACTGATCTCTTTGGAACCCTGATAATTCACAGCCGTGCTGAGTCAAGTAGGTTCATATCTTCTGGCTCTGAGCCAATCATGGGCCAAATCTTTGTTATATATTCTGTGAGGTAGGCAGTTTGCTTTGTGGGTTCACTCATGAGAAGGATCTTTTGATTTCCTAGTTGATACTCTTGAGTAGCCATATGTTCAAAGCCACCCCCCCATCTGCTTAGGTGTATGTGCTCCTTTGATACAGTGATGTATGTAAAATGCATAACAATATTGCTTTACTAAGACTATCTGAGCCCTAGCTGTTGGTCTTCATGCTAATTTCTCTACTTGTATTTTCTCTGACATTCAGGGTGCTGACTTTTCCCCTGAACTAGTGAATGTAATTAAAAATAGGATTGTTAAGCCCCTTTTCAGCAGTCTTTCCTAGAAAAGCAAATTAAAGAACCTGTGCTAGCAGGCTGTGTGATAGGGTGCTTGCTTTTATACCTTTCCCAGAGATCATTCAACTTGTGTGAAGGTTTTACTTCATTCTTGGGAACTCTTTGTCACCATTAATGGAATTTGAGCACCATTGAGAATCTAGACCAGGTACTTCTTTAGATGACTGGAGATACCTTCCCCACTACTCTTGAAACTATGCTCTATAAACTGCTGTCTATACCATTGGCTCTGAATATGAAGTAGGAAGGGGGAAGAGTAGATCCTTTAAAACAGATTCTCAAAACCTGTCTTTGGTTACCATGTCATCCTAACATAAAAGTTAGAGCATCAGGGTCTTGTTGGACATATTCCAATTTACCTAGCCTGACTCTGACGGTTTGCCTTCCCTACCCACCCATCTGCAAAGTTTCATTCAGATTCTAACTTTCTCAATGTAAGAGGTAAAAGTTGTAACTTATAAGGTTTGGGCATTATACCATCATGTAATTCTCAATTGAATTTGCTATTTCTCAATGAGATTGAGTTCATGTTATTTTCTTTCAATTTAGCAAACAGCTGCTGTTTCATTAAGGAAATATCCTCTCAAGACTTCATAGAATTAGGCTTATTTCCATACATACTTTTATTTTAATGCTTTTCACTTTTTGGTGACCACAATTTTTTTTACCAACTTCATTCTATCCTCAGAGCAACCCTGTGAGGGGGTGACAGAGTGAAGGGGTAGTTACAGGTGGTAATGTTCTCATAGTAGTTAATAATTTCTAGTTTGGTGGAGAATGTGGACATATAGGGTGGTTAATGCCTATCTATTTCTTGAAGGTAGAATAAAGCTTAAGACCCCCGTGTACTAAATCTCAGCCAATGATTTCTTCTACCTCTCAGAACCAATTTATACAATGAATTTAGGGTAAAATACATAAGCATTTAGAAAAAATGAAACAGCATTATCCTAACTGAACATGATTGGCTCACTATTTGAGTTGCTCAGTTTTGGTTTCTTTGGGGGGGGTGGAGGGGAGGGTTAGTGTTAGAGTTATACAAGGGATAGTAAAATCCTATAATCAGTGTTATAACTACAATCCTATAAACATGGTCATTACAGAACACATTTTGCTAAAATAAAGTTCTATCTGACTTTCAAAACCATTAATAAGGATAAAATAGAAAACAAAATCATGTTATTGTACTTTTTTGTGGAGGCTTTCCTGGCCTCTCTTCTTAGGAGCAGAGTATAATGGAAATGATTGGCTTTGGATTTGGAATCTAAGAGGACTTGGGATTGAATCAAGGCTCCATAAAAGCCCAGGAGAGTCTCTTAAAATCTGAAGACCTCCATTTTCTTCTCTGAAAAATGGGCCCCATTCAGATCTAATTCCTGTGACCTTGTAATTTCATTTCTAAAGACAAACTACATCCTGAAATTTTACAAGTTTCTGTCTCACTTTGGAAAGTCTTATATTCTACCCTGTATTTCAACAGCATGTCATTGTGTTGTCCCTCTTCTATGGGAAGAGGCCTCAGGTAGGAAACCTGTCCAGTGTCACCCAGCTGGTAGCAAAGACCAGAACCCAGGTGTATTCATTTCTACCCCAGTGCCCATCTGTAATAACACCTGCTAAAGAATGCCCCCTTGATGTTAGAATGCAAAAAGAACTGGAAACAAAATATGAACTAAACACTGAGTCAATTCCTTTACAAATGAAAAAGCCTTCCTGATCCAAAGAGAAGATAAACAGCATCAACATAATCATGTCAAAGGCTTCATATAATACCATAATAATATTATCATAATTTTTAATGTTGTATATTAGGTTATTAACAAGTGTCTGCCTAATAAACTTACTCTATACATCCCTTCCTGAAAAATCTGGAAATAGTGAACTGATTCCAAACTGAACCTCCAAGCTGGTAGTATTTCTTAGTGATTTCTCTAAATAGTTTGGGATTTTGTGCTTCCAAAGCAAAAGAGAAGAACCGACATCTTGAGACTACACCTTTTCCATAGAGTCTTCAAGTCCAAGAATGAAGCCAAGCTATAAAGAAGGCCCTGAGTGTCAGATCAATCATTGGAATGATGCTCTTGGTTTGACAGAAATGTTGGATTTTCTGAATGCTACCATAACTCTAGTGTGGGGACTTCGAGGAGAGACTGTGAAGTATTTGGGGATCTAACAGGTCAAAGATCTCAATTCTATCCATTTCTTTTAGCTGAACTGATATATTTCTTGCAAAACATGCCCTAGATTCCCATTCCCAATCTTACTCTTGATCTTGCTCACACACACACACACACACACACACACACACACACGTGCATGCCTTCTCAATTTAATGTAACATGAACATTTCACACTTTCACACTCAAACCAAGACTTTAAAGATACAGTCGAGGCATGTTAGGCTCAATCTGTCTTCCTCACCCCCTGATATACACATGGTTTGTTTTTCCTCTTGATGAAAAGAAAATTGGCGACAAAAATAACTGAGAGTTTGGAGGAGTCAGGAGAATGAGAGGAGGGAGGAAATCTCAAGTGGGCGTAGGGGGTGGGGGAGGAGAGGAGGCATTCATAACAATTGAGGTGCTTAAACTATAATTTACAATAAGTAGGAGTTACTGGAATTGAGAGAAACTTAATTGTAGTCATTGACAAAAGTTTTGTACTCCATTTAATTAGATATTCCAGTCTTGATATCATTCCTAAGAAGCTGAAATTTGGTGTTGACTTTTCACTGAAATTCATCAGCATAACTCTAAAGCTGAAGAAAAATAAGCTCCAGTAAAATTGCTCATGGAAAAGATCTTTCTCGCAAGTCCTTCTGTATGTTTGATATGTCTTGGGTCATGGCCAAAGGTGGCTTGGGGAGAGGAGAACAGAGAGCCTAGAAAAACACTCCCTCTCTCTTTGCCTTCCTCCCAAGCAATTATACCAAGTGCAAGCTGAGTTAAGACTACAAGGCCAGTGGAGGACATGCTAACATATTGAGACTATAAACCGTTGTTCTCAGCCAGTCACAGCTACAGATATTGGGTTTTCTTCCATGAAACTAATAATAATAGCTGACGTTTGTGTGATGCTATTAAAGTTTGAACAATGGGATCACAGGCGAAGAAGGGACCTCTGAGGTTATTTATTATTCTATAAATGAGTCACAGAAGTGTCAAGTTGCCTGCAGTTAAGTACAGGATTTGAACCCAGACCCCACCCCAGTTCCAGATGCAGAATTTGTTGCTCTGAGCCCTGCTGTATTTCTTCCGTATCATATTTGAATTTCACGACAACTCCATGATCAAAGTACTAGAGAGAATTTCACCCCCATTTGAGACCCAAACGGATTCATTAGCTTCCATAGGGTCATAGCAAGTAAGTGCTGGAGGTGGAGTCATTGGAATACCAAGGCCAGCACTATATCCACTGGACCACACTGCCCACTGAATCAAGACTGCACAGAATCAGTGGGGCATTAATGACTGCAGGAAATCATGCATGCTGCTTTGTGGCACTCACTTTCCCTCTATAAAATAACAGGATTACCCTTAGATATCTCTCAAGATCCCTTCCATATGATTCTTTTCTCTTCATAGTTAGACTGTATTAAGCCTTTATTATTTGCCAGGCACCATTATGCCAAGTTTGAAAGGGATCTTCAGCAAACAAGCATTCTAATGGGGGGATCTAACATATAAAGGGAAACGCAAAAGAGTAAAGAGGTTGGAGAGAAACATCCAGGACACACAAGGGACACCTGGAGCCCAGCAACATAAGGCCAAAGCTAGCTGATCTAAGCCCAAAGATGCACTAGCCCTGCCGTCCAGAATCTTACATTCTAACTGAAGAATTTTGGATTTTTTCTTCATCATATTTATTACTCTGTGCAGCTTTTCAATGGACGAGTCCAACTCAAAGGCAAATGCCTTACCAGTGTGGTATGTTTGTTCTAGGATTATGTAAAGAAAAAGCAATTGATAGTCAATTATTCTAAAATATAATTACTTAGACTTTTAAGTTTCCTATTTATTATTATAAGAAATGTGGGATAGGGTTTTTTTGCCCTTTAGATTGTAAACTCATTAAAAAGGATCTTGTAATGAACAATTTAATTAGATTGCTTCTAACTTGACTATAAGCTAAAGAAGGTATTAATATTCTAATCAAAAGTCTCGAGGAAAAAAATCTTTTTTTAATGATAATGTCTTCTGTGTATTTTGTTTACTTTTTAAAATTCTGGGAAACCTTAAAAGAATGTAAGATAAACCTCCTAAGGAAAAATTACATCACCCAAAGTCACTCCACTGTGTTTGCAACAGATTGGCAATTCTCACCTGATATACCATAAATTTATTCAGCTGCTCAAAATCACTTTTTCTCCCATACTTTGAAGGGACAGAACTGTGATATTTTTAGTCTTTTAGTTACAATAGAAGGAGCTAGTTGATGGGGCTACAGTTTTAAAAACCTTATTTTATGTGTCGCTTATTTGCCCCTGGTGGCCATTCTGACAGGCCTATTTAAAAAATAATTGAAGAATGGATAGGGGAAGAAAGAGTGGAGAATAAAATTCCATAGTTTTTGGTCCTTTTCCTTTTCTGGAGGGATGGAGGCTGTTGTTAAGTTATGGCAGTCCACAAAAACATGCTGAGGAAGAGCCTGCTGACATCATGATGCTTGGTTGTCTACATGGATTCCTAACCTAGGGTCCATGAACCTGCTTCAAAAAATATATATTTTGATAACTGTATTTCAGTATTACTGGTTTCCCCTTTGTATTTTATTTTATGCATTTAAAAACCTCATTCATTCATAAATTTCAATGGAGGTCCACGAAATTAAAAAAAAAAATTAAGAACTCCAACTATGTACAGAAAGAAAAAAACCCTGGCACCAAGAACCTCTATTCTCAGGGGACTACAAAAGGACCTTGCTGGGCTCCCCAGTGGGATCAGGGTCTTAGAATTGAAAGAAAGTTTAGAGATCGTTTATTTATAACCAAAGCCCAGAGAGTCAAGAGACTTGCCCAAGGTCACGCAGGTTGAACTGGGATTCAAGTCCAGGTTATTTTGTATCAACACTATGCTGTCTTCCATTGATCAGAGGACTAACAATTGATGGATAGGGTGAGGAAACCCTCTTATTGTTCTCCTAATCTTTCTCTGTGTGGATTCTCACCCTTCCCCCTTTGGAACTTTACTCCCCAGTCTCAGATCATGTTTCTACCTCCATCCAGCCTGGATTCCCTTAATGTTTCAGAGAATTGGAGCTTTGCCCTTTAGAACATTACTCAGATGGTCCTTTGATCCCTTTAACCAAAGCCCTGGTACTTAGCTGAAGGGTATTTTAGTCTTTCACTCAGTTATTATTAATTATCTGCTTATCCTGTCCCCTTAGCCTTCTGCATCACCAACCCAACACCAAGCCCCACATGGGGGTTTGAGTCAGCATATCTCTGGCAACTCTCTAGATGCAATTATGGCCCCAGACCAGTGATATCATTGGTGTTGGGAGTTTCCCAGAAGGGGACTCTCTGTTGATGCATGTTCACACCTACTTGGTAATTTATATATAGTCTTATAGAACTGCCTGGGACACAGAGACATTGAGTACCTCACCCAGAGTCACACAGCCAGAATGTTACAGAGGCAAGATTTGAACCCGGGTTGTCTTTATTTCAAGTCCAGCTCTCCATCTACTGCTTGTTCAGTCGTTTCAGCAGAGTCTGACTCTTTGTGAATCCATCTGGAGTTTTCTTGGCAAAGATACTGGAGTGGTCTGCCATTTCCTTCTTCAGCTCATTTTACAGATGAGAAAACTGAGGCAAACAGAATTAAGTGGCTTGCCCAGGGTCACACAGCTAGTAAGTCTCTGAGGCCAGATTTGAATTCAGGAATATGAGCCTTCCTGACTCCAGGCTTGGCACTCCATCCACTTCACCACACTACATCTCATAAGGGATTATTTTGAGCTTAGGGGTATCTCCCAAGCTCTAGCACAGTGCTGGGTGCACAGTAAACATTCAACATTGACTTGATTCTTTTTCCCAAGTGGTAATCTGTTTAAACTACAAGTGAAAATAGTGTGATGAAGCAATGGAATCGTATAAAGAGTGAGGTGTGACTAGAAATGACAAGGCTAATTCCATACTCAAATTAGTCTCCCCAGTTCATGGCCTTGCTGTTATATTTATAGAAAGCAATGCTCCATCACAGATGTACAATTTTTATCTCCCCCATGTCTTCCCACTCTTCCCCTCCCTGCCTCAAAAAAAAACAACCAAACCTGAGCACATCTAAGAAAAACAAAGCTTAATCTGTAGAAGGCTTTGGACTGAGAGTAATAGGGAAGTAGAGCCAAAAAAGGCCTAGTAATGGTAATATGGAATTCCTGCCCAAATAGTGTACAGGTGAACATTGATACTCTATCCACTAGAGCCAGGAGTGGGGAACCTCCATCTGCAAGGCCACATGTGGCCCTCTATGTCCTCAAGTTTAGCCCTTTGACTAAATCCAAACTTCTCAAAACAAAGTTTGGATTCAATCAAAGGGCTAGACATGTGGTCCTAGAGGGCCACATGTGGTCTGAAGGTCACAGGTTCCCCATCCCTGCTAGCCCAATGGTTCTCAAGCAGCTAACTTGTTTTTAAAATATTTTATTATTTATAATGTTAATGTAAATTTATATATTATATATTATTCTATATATTGTAATGAATTATTATATTGGCATGTTTTTAAAAATCTATTATGATATTGTTGGGGGGTTGTATTCTTTTTTTTTATGTAAACATTATATGTAGAAAGGGTACATAGGCTTTACTAGACTGTCAAAGGACCAGAATATCCATGACACATGCCCCTCCTCCCCCCAGCCTTCTCCATCATCAACCAAAATAGAAAGTCCTGCAAAAATATTAGCAAGAACAAAATGGAGACTCTGGCCCTTCAATGCCCATTTCACATTATTTTGGCTGCCTCCAATCTCCCAAACCAGGACAGGTTCTGCAGGGGGACAACCTGACCCTCTAAAGGATACAGCTCTGGGCCTTCAGCCTTGCTAAACTGTCTCAGCCTCCCAGTTTTGAACCAGCCCACAGCATGTTCCCATTGACTTTAGGGCCTTGGGCCTTTCTCAGTTTTGCAAATTTTCCCTCATCAATGAATCCCAGTCTGAAGCATTGAACTTGCTGAGGCTTCTTGATCCCCAGGTTCACTTGGTTTCAAAGACTGACCCACTCTCTTTCTCCATTTTTGTGTCTCTGTAACTAGCTAGCCAGCTCTGGTTCATGTTCCCATCACCTCAAAAATCCAGTAACCCAACCCAGCACTTGAGTTACCCCCCAAAGACAACTCAATCTTTATAGGACTGTTTTTACATTTAAATCACAACCGTGTGATTTTGGGCAAGTCACTTAACCCCAATTGCCCTGCCTTGCCCCTCCAAAAAGCAAAAAAAAAAATCATACCAGGTTCCTGATGGCCTGTCCCCAGAATCATTGGCATGGCATGAACCATGGACCTGCCATATAGTAGGTCCCAAATAGAATTCCAGTTGGACTAACACCTAGTCCTTTCTCAGAATCCTTTTCCCTCAAGTTTATCACCCTGAGGACTTCTCCTTTACATCAAGACAGACCTTTTCCATGACACTTCCTATTGGATAATTTCTTAGAATGGACTTTATTGATTTCCTGGTATGTCACAGGTATCAAATATATAATCTGATGTATTTATTGAGTTTTATTCATAGCATCACAAATTTAGAAGTAGAGAGGGCCATAAGATCGTGGGCT
Source organism: Pseudocheirus occidentalis (assembly GCA_028646575.1). NCBI lineage: Eukaryota > Metazoa > Chordata > Mammalia > Diprotodontia > Pseudocheiridae > Pseudocheirus > Pseudocheirus occidentalis. The sequence goes on from CM053600.1 coordinate 171,115,627, forward strand.
CTAGATTGGAAGGAACCCAAAGAGTCATCTAACAAAGACCCTTTGTCTTTTTAGATAAAAACAAGAAAACCAGATAAATGATGACTTGTCCAAGTTCACAAAAGTAGTATGCAGCAGAGCTGGAACTCCAACCTACATCTTCTGATTTCAGAACCAATGTGTTTTCCAAAATACCATGCTAATTCCTTGGCATCTCTTTTTCCCAGAATCTTAAGAAATACATCCATTTTTATGCTGTTTCTAGTTCTTAGCTGTCAATAGTAGTAGTAGCAGTAGTAGCAGCAGCAGCAGCAGCAGCAGCAGCAGTAGTAGTAGTAGTAATAGTAATAGTAGTAGTAGTAGTAGTAGTAGTAGTAGTAGTAGTAGTAGTAGCAGTGGCGGTGACGGTGGCAGTGACGGTGGTGGTGGTGGTGGTGGTGTGGTGGTGGTAGTAGTAGTAGACTAGTAGTGGCAGTAGTCATAGTGGTATTAGTAGTGGTAGTAGGTAGGAGTAGTAATACTGAACATTTATATAGCATTTTAAGGTTTACCAAGTGATTTACTTATAGTATATCAATTCATCCTCACAGTAATCCTGTGAGTAGATTAAAGTGTCCATATGAATATTTTGGAGTATATGAGATTTTATTCCTTAGCTTCCTTAGGGTATATAGCCAACAGTGAGTATAAGAATTTTAGTTATTTTATAACACACACACACACACACACACACACACACA
>CM053600.1:171126896-171146124 GCA_028646575.1 Pseudocheirus occidentalis
ACCCATGGGTGCCCCCTTACCTTCCTACCCCTATTGTTCTGCACCCCAGCCTCCCACCCTTCCCTTTTCCACCCGCTCCCCCTTTTCCCTTCACTTACCTCATGCCAGAAGATTTTGGCTTCCACTCCCACCAGTGACCAAAGACTTGATCACTTCACAAAGTCCAAATCCCCATAACACTGCTCGACATGGACACTGGTGTGATTGAAGGTAGATTAAATTTCACTCTCACCATCCGGCTACTTATGCATGGAAAGGAAATTGTAAGCATTATTGGAAAGAAAGGAGAATCGGACAAAAAGATGCATGAAGAGAGTGGTGCCCATATTAACGTCTCAGAAGGGAATTGTCCTGAGAGAATAATTACTCTGGCTGAACCCACCAATGCCATCTTTAAAGCCTTTGCAATGGACAAACTGGAAGAGGACATCAGCAGCTCTATGACCAACAGTACAGCTGCCAGTAGACCCCCAGTCACTCTGAGGCTTGTAGTCCCTGCTAGCCAGTGTGGCTCTCTCATTGGAAAAGGAGGATGCAAGATCAAAGAAATAAGAGAGAATAAAGGGGCTCACGTACAGGTGGCAGGGGATAGGCTACCAAACTCAACTGAGCAGGCCGTCACTATCGCTGGCACACCAAAATCTATCATTGAGTGTGTCAGACAGATCTGTGTATTCATGTTGGAGACTCTCTCCTAGTCTCCCCCAAAGCCCATGACCATCCTGTACCAGCCCAAGCTGTCCAGCTCTCCAGTCATCTTTGCAGGTGATCAGGACAGGTACAGCAAAGGCAGCAGCAGTGTCAGCTTTCCCATACCACCCCGTCCATATGCCTCAACCCTGACCTGGAGGGACCACCTCTAGAGTTGACCAAGCTGCACCAGTTGGCATTGCAACAGTCTCACTTTCCCATGACACATGGCAACACCAGATTCAGTGGCACTGAATCCAGCTCTCCAGAAGTGAAAGGCTATTGGGCAGGTTTGGATGCATCTACTCAGACGACTTCTCATGAACTCACCATTCCAAATGACTTAATTGGCTACATAATCAGGTATCAAGGTGCCAAAATCAATGAGATTCATCAGATGTCTGGGGCTCAGATCAAAACTGCCAATCCAGTGGAAGGATCTACTGATAGGAAGGTTACCATCACTGGATCTGCTGCTAGAATTAGCCTAGTCCAATATCTAATGAATGTCAGACTTTCCTCAGAGCCAGTTGGCATGGGGAGTAGCTAGAACAATGCAGACTCACCCATAATCCCCTTTTGCTGTTCACCACCCATGATACATCTGTGTAGTTTCTGAACAGTCAGTGATTCCAGGCTTTAAATAGTTTGTAAATTTTCAGTTTCTACACAACTTTTATCATCCACTTGTGATTTTTTTTAATTACTGCATTTTAATTCCTTTCTCTGTTCAGCCTTTAACACTGAGAACAATACTTAGTTTTATAAGCTTCTCCCTGTTTTCATTTCGTTTTGTTTTGTTTTTGTTTTTGTTTCATTGGTTTTGGTTTGGAGGGGGGAGCTCATGAATTTTTGTCTGTTTTTGTTGTTGAAATGTAAGAGTGGAATATTAATACATTTCAGTTTAGTTCTGTAATCTCAGGAATTTTTCAAAAAAAATTAAAAGACGGACTAAAGTTTTTTCCTTGTGAATGGGGGGGAAATAAAAAATTAGGCTGGGAAAATGAGCAAACAAAAAGAATAATCTGACCATAGAAAGTTACTATAGCTACATGGAAGATCAAAGCACAAATTTGGAAGATGACCAAAAAAAAAGTCAAAATAGCTACATTTGAAGCCTTAAACAAAAATGTAAATTGATCTCAGGCCCAAAAAATATTCTTGGAAGAGCTCAAAAAGGATTTTTAAAAATCAAATAAGAGAGGTAGAGTAAAAATTGGAAAAAAGAAATGACAGTGATTGCAAGAAAATAATGGGGAAAAGAGTCAACAGCTTGGTAAAAGAAGACACAAAAATACTGAAGAAAATGACACATTAAAAAACAGAACTGGCAAAATGATGTAAGGGACACAAAAAATCCACTGAAGAGAATAACTCCTTCAAAAGCAGAATTGGCCAAATGGAAAAGGAGGTACAAGGGCTCAATGAAGAAAATTAAAAATTAGATTGGGCAATGGAAGGTAATTAAATTGACTCCATGAGACATTAAGAAACAATAAAATGAAATAAAATTAATGGAAAAAAATAAAAGACAATGTGAAATATCTCATTGGAAAAGTAACTGACCTGGAAACTAGGTCCAGGAGAGATGATTTAAAAATTATTGAACTACCTGAAAGCCATGATAAAAAAAAAGAGCCTAGAAATCATATTTCAAGAAATCATTGAGGAGAACCACCCTGATAACCTTGAACCAGAGGATAAAATAAACCTTGAGGGTGGCTAGGTGGTGCAACGAATAGAGCACCAGCCCTGGAGTTAGGAGGACCTGAGTTCAAATCCAGCCTCAGACACTTAACATTTACTAGCCATGTGACCTTGGGCAAGTCACTTAACCCCAATTACTCTTCCTTCTCCCCTCAAAAAAAGCTTAAAAATCATTGAAAGAGTCTGCCAGTCACCTTCTGAAAGAGATGCCAAAATGAAAATTTCCATGAATATTACAACCAAGCATCAGAGCTCCCAGGTCAAGGAGAAAATACTGCAAGCAGTCAGAAATATTTCAAATATCATAAACCACAAGATTTAGTAATGTCTACATTAAAGAATCAGGGAGCTTAGAATATGATATTCTGGAGGGCAAAGGAACGAGGATTACAACCAAGAATCACCTACAAAACAAAACTTGAGTATAATCCTTTGCGGGGGGATGGACATTTAATAAAATAGAGCATTTCAGGAGCAACTAGGTGGCACAGTGAATAGAGCACTGACCCTGGAGTCAGGAGGACCTGAGTTCAAATCCAGCCTCAACACTTAATACTGACTAACTGTGTGACCTTGGACAAGTCACTTAACCCCAATTTCCCTGCCTTCCCCCCTCCAAAAAGCAAAAATTAATAAATAAATAGAGCATTTCTAAGCATTCCTGATGAAAAGACTGGAGCTGAATAGAAAATTTGACTTTCAAATACAAGACAAACTTAAAAACATAAATAGGAAAGAGAAACTATAAGACATTCAAGAAGGTCGAACTGCTTACATTCCCAGATGGGAAGAGGATACTTGTAATACCTAAAAACTTTGTACATCATTATTAGAGCAGTTAGAAGGACGGACTACACATAGACAGAGGGCATGGGTGGGAGTTGAGTCTAAGGAGATAACATTTAAAAAAATAAAATTAAAGGGTAAGACAGAGGGATGTACTGGGAAAAGGAAGGAAAAGGCAGAGTGGGACCAATTATCTCACACAAAAGAAGCATAAAAAAGCTTTTACAGTGGAGAGGAAATGGATGGGCGGACAATGCTTGAACCTTACTTTCATTGGAATTGATTAAAAAAGGGAATATCGTACATACTCAGTTGAGTATAGAAATCAAAGCTATCATCGTATGAATTAAATGTCCCAAATCAGTATTGATGAGAGAAATGCAAATGAAAACAACTCTGAGATGCCGCTTTACACCTATCAAGTTGGCTAACGTGACAGAAAAGGGAAATGTTAGATTTTGGAGATGTGGGAAAATTGGAGCACTAAAGCGGAATAGAGTTGTGAACTGATCCATTCCAGAGACTATGCCTAAAGGACTATAAAATTGTGCATACCCTTTGACCAAGCAATACCACTAACAGCTCTGTATCCAAAAGAGACAAAAAGAAAAAGGGAAAGGATCAATATGTACAAAAATATTTATAGCAGCTCTTTTGTGGTGTCAAAGAATTGGAAACTGAGAAATGTCCATCCATTGGGGAATGGTTGAATAAGTTGAGGTATATGGTTGTGATGAAATGATATTATACTATAAGAAATGATGAGCAGACGCTTTCAAAATAACTGAGAAGACTTATGAATTGATGCAAAATGAATGAACAGAACCAAGAGAAAAATGTAAATAGTAACAACAATACCATATGATAATCAACTGCAAATGACTTAACTATTCTCAGCAATGCAACGATCCAAAACAGTTCTGAAGGACTTATGATGAAAAATGCTATTCACTTCCTGATAGAGAACTGATGAATTCTGAGTGCTGATTGAAGCCTGCTTTTTTAACTTTCTTTATTTTTCTTGATCTTGCTGCTCGGTTGGATTTGGCTTTTTTTGTCTGTAATTTTTTGTGCCATGACTAATATGGAAACATGTTTTGTGTGACTATGGATGTATAACATAGCAAATTGCTTGTATTTTCAATGAGAAGGGAGAGGAGGGATGGAGGGAGAGAATTTGGAACTCAAAGTATTTTTAAATGAATATTAAAATTGTTTTTACATTTAAAAATTGTAAATTAAAGCTATCCCCCCCCAAAAAAAGTCAAATGAGCTGCCCTCAGTAGGTAAGACTTTTAAGTTCACTGTCCCTGGAGGGAGGGTGCCCTTCCCCTTCCCCCATTAGATATATGACATAAAGGATCTCTGCTTTGGGTAGGAGATAGAATTGACCTTTGAGGTCCCCTTCCAACTCTAAATCATCAAATTCTAGGATATATGGATGCTAATCTCTGAATCTCAATTTCTCTCTCCAAAATTAAGATGATAATAACTATCCCATACTCAGAAGTTTTTAGATTGGGAAGGGGGCTGTTAAAACTAGATAAATTAAAGCTATCATCATTACTTTGAAGAAAGGAATCTAAAGGAATAGTGAGTGAGGCAAACCTTTTCACTTTTGCTTTCACCCTATCTCCTGATCTTTATAGCTTTTCCCCTATCTTTCCCAACTCCTTTTTCTTCTAGTTCATTTTCTATTTAATCTTTCTTATTTTTTTAATTTTTTCTTATTTTTTATTTTGTTTTTATTTTTTTATATTTTTATTTTATTATATTATTATGTTATTATTTTTTTATTTTTTTTATTTTGCCCATTCATTACCTTTCTTCTTTTACTACCCCCTTTATTTTCTTTTTCTCTTGTTATACTTTCTTCCCTCTGCTCTCCGACATAGACCAATGCCCAGACAGACCAGACAGAAACAGCATCCTGAAATGTTCTGTCTATGACAAGCAATGAGCATTGGCCTAAAGGGGAGCTGGTCATTTAACACTCACCTGAAGTAGCATAGATGGGTGTGTTCCAGGCTAGACACTTGTTAAAATGTAGAAATAGAATGTAGCCAGTAGCTCCCATGGTTCAAAGTGAGGAAACTGGCAACATTAGGTTTCTTTTGGCCAATGTATCCCAGACTCCAAAGTAAGTGTGAACCTAATAACTTGATGTTTAAATTCTACAAACATTAATAAGCGAGAGTTTTCCATTTTAATTAATCTTAAATTATTAGTAGAAAATATTATTATTTAGGGGAGGAAAGGTGAAAGAAGACAGATGAAAAAATGTAATTAATTTTAAATACTTCATACATACACACCTGCTGGAACTCCTAAATAACACTAGCCTATGATCATTCCATATGATCCTGCTCTGACAGATGAATTCTCTAAAGGTCCCTGAATTATCCAGATGGGCAACTAGGCTAGAGCTAAGTTCTCCAGTGGATTGTTACATCTCTCAATAAGAATTTAAAGAAAAAACTATTGAATAAATATTGAAACAATGAAAAGACAGGAGACTCATTAAAAAATGTGTTTTTAAATTGAGCCAGATTAGACTTAGCAATGAGGGAAGGGAATTCATTACCTGTTAAATATTTCCTTTACATAAAGCATGTGATAAAATTTTCTTCCGGACAATGTAAACTAATTTTGCAAGTAAAATCATAGCCACCTTGGTAGAAAACCATCTGAAAAAGTAATGATGATTTATAGGAGTACCAGTGGGGGAAAGACATTTAGTCTGGTTCTGTCCTGCAGAAGAAAATGAGATCCATTCTAGTACTTCTAAAGTCCAATTGAAAGCTTTTTGAATAATGATATCCTCGTATTTCTTCATGAAGATATGCAACCAAGTGAGGCAGGTAAAGATTACTAATCTATATCCAATTTTAGCAGTAGATGGAGAAAAATAGAACCCTTCCCACCTTTAATCCTCTCTCTTTCTTAAGGAGACGCTAATACATTACCAGACATACCAAGGTATGTCTACCCATTATCTCTTTCAGAAACAGCACAAACTCACTTGGTGGTTCTCAGCCTTTAACTCACTCACCCTCCCCAGCTAGTAAGTTAGTGAGGGATGATTACTTCAACACTAAGCTTGACATTATATTCTAATAGTCAGAGTTAATAGATGGATTGTCAATAATTTTTCCCAGTAATAAAGTCATGTGATGCCTTGATCTTTTCTTCCCTTTTTTCCTCACTCTCTTTCCTTCTTCCTTCCTTTCCTTTTCTCTTTCTTTCTTTTTTCTTTCTCTCTGTGGAAACCAAGCAGTGTAGTAGAAAGTATACTGGATTGGAAGTCAGAAGAGACCTGAGTTCTAATCCTCCCTTAGATATTTATACTAGCTATATGACTGGCATTTAACCTAAGACTCAGTTTCCTTATCTACAAAATAGGGATGATGATATCTTTAGCAATATCACACAATTGTTGTAAGAGCCAAATGAGATAACAGGCACAATGTATTTTAATCTTTTTTATCATATCAAAACCTCTTTTAATATTTTTTTTATTTTTAAGTTCCAAATTCTTTTCCTCCCTACAACCCCCCCATCCATTAGAAAGGCAAGAAATATGAAGTCATGAAAAACATTTCCACATTAGCTGTGTTGCAAAAAAAAAAAAAGGCCAGACAAATAAAGTGGAAAAAAAATTGCTTCAATCTAAACTCATAGTTTATCAGTTCTCTCTCTGAAGGTGGAGCATATTTTTTATCATGAATTGTTTTGGAATTTATTATAAAATTATTGGGAATTTTTGCAATTCATTGTATTCTTCAGAGTAACCAAGTCTTTCACAGTAGATTATCATTATAATATTGCTGATATTGTATACAACGTTCTTCTAGTTCTGCTTACTTCACTTTGCTTCAGTTCATTTAAGTCTTCCCAGGTGTTTTGGAAATTTTCATCATTTCTTACAGTACAATAATGGTCCATCACAACCATATACCACACAATTTGTTCAGCCATTCTCCAATTGATGTGCATCTCCTCAATTTCCAATTCATTGCCACCACAAAAAGAGCTGCTATAAACATTTTTGTATATGTGTACCCTCTCCCTTTTTCTTTTATTTCTTTGGGGTACAGACCTATTAGTGGTATTGCTGGGTCAAAGAGTATGCAGAGTTTTATATCCTTTTAGGCACATATCCAAACTGTTTTCCGGAAGAGTAGGAACAGTTCACAACTCCACCAACAGTACATCAGTATAACTATTTTTCCCATATCCCCTCCAGTATTTGTCACGTTCCTTTTCAATCATGTTAACCCATCTCATGGTTATGATTTGGTGCCTCAGAATTGTTTTAATTTTTCATTTCTCTAATAATTAATGATTAAAACAATTTTTCATATGACAGTAATTTTGATTTTTTTAATTGTCTGTTCATATCATTTCATCATTTATCAACTGAGGCATAGTGCCTATTTTTATATGTTTGAGAAATGAAATCTTTATCAGAGAAACTCTCTGAAAAAAAATTTTCCCAGTTTCCTTCTAAACTTGGCTACATTGGTTTTATTTGTGCAAACCCTTTTTAATTTAATGTAATCAACATTATTCATTTTACTTTCTGTGATCCTCTCTGTCATTTGTTTGGTCATGAACTCTTCCCTTATCCATAGATCTGAGGCGTAATTTTTTTTCTATGCTCCCCTAATTTGCTCATGATATTGCTATTTATGTCTAAATCATATACTCATTTTGAGCTTATCTTGATATGTAGTGTGAGACGTTGGTCTATGCCTAGTTCTATTAGACTGCTTTCCCACACTTTGTTCAACTTAAAGTATCATATAAGTAGAAAATTTTTTAGCTATTCAATAAAAACTATTATATTGAATGTTCAGATCTAGCCTTATTTATTTTTTTAAATTAGATCTTCTTTATGCAACCAATAACAATGATGATCCTTGTTCTTTATGTTTCCCTTTAGTACTGAGGAGGTTATTTATATACATTAGAAGTTAATAAATGTGTAATTCTCCTAGCACCTCTAAGTAGCTTATACCTGGGATTGGAATTGGGGAGGGGTTCAGATCTGTGATTTCACTGACAGTGAACTCTCAGTAAGAAAGGGCTTCCCACCAAACGATGTCAGCTGCTACTCTCCATTTCCAAGTCTAAGAGAAGTGGCAGGGACAGTAAGAGGTTAAATGATTTGCCAGGGAGCACATAGCCAAAATGTATCAGAGGAAAGATTCGAACCTAGCTCTTCCCTACTCGAAGAGCCCATCTCTGCTTCCTGTGCCATGCAACCTTGGATTATCTACATTAATATATTACAGAGGAAATCAAATTCTCCCCACAAGTGGAATTTGGCCTTCTGCCCAAAATGAGAAGAAGGCTATAACATGACTTCTGCCAGTGAGGATAAATTAAACTTTTGTTATTTCTATACTGTTGAAATGCCAAACACATTGAACTAGCTTAAAGGTTGGATTTTTTTTTAATTTTGTAATAGTATTCTTTATCTTGGGGGGGGGGAAATGATTGAAAATTCATCTCTTCACTCAGACCATTAGAATATAATGTCTATAAAAGCTTTGTTAAAGTAATCATCCCTTGTTCTTACCTCCCCCTCTTTGTCTTCTCATTTATTCATTTTCCATTAATCGTAAAATTGAAATGGAAAGAGAATGAATTTTTTAAAGTCACTTGCCATTCTGAAGCTTTCTTAATTTCTTCTAAGTGCACTTTGGTTCTCGTTAATTTGTATCTGGGGGTAGCTCAGTTACTGTGTGATGCGCTGATTTCTCTTGTTATGAGCAATTAGATAGTATAGCCAAATTCTCCACCTGGCCACCATCAGCAATATGTGTGACACCAAGAGGGAAAAAGAAACTAAGAGTTCCTTTGGGTCTGTTCCTTTTAGCATTCCAAGTCTCGACTCCCTGCAGTGGACCTCCTGCAGCGGGGGAGTGCACTGTTGTAAATAGATCTTACCTTTGATTCTGACATTGCCTCCAAGGGGAGTGTGAAACAAGAATAAATACCATTTTTACACTGATATTTTGTTGTTGTTTGGGGGGTAGGAGGGAGGGAGGGTTCTGTTCTGGCTGTTTAGAAGTAAGGGACTCTCTCCTTAACATTTCATGATGCACTTACCCCTTGGCTTATCTGGTACATTTACATACTATAAAAAAATGACTGCTCTTTGTTAGACATGTGGCCTCCAGATGACATTTGTTCACTGGGGCTTGGTCTTCCTTCCCTAAACACAGAATATTCCTTTGATGCTCTTGGTCAGCTAAAAGTATTCTCATCACAAACTTCAACAACTTCCTAGTGAATTTCTGTAGTAAAAATATTTCTGTTTCATCTGGGGACATCATGCCTAGGAGAGCATCTGTTTATAACAACAAAAACCAAAGGGACTCCTCCAGTGACCTTCAGAGACCTTAAAAATTTCATTCCCCACCCCCAAAAATGAAAACATGGGCAAAACCATTTGGACAAGAAAAAAATGAATCAGTAGAAATTTCCTATAGACTGTTTAACCAAATGGAGAATATGGATAATGCTTCTGCAACATAACTCATGAAACTGGCAAAAATGACACAATGATAAGTCCATCTTGGCCGCTCCTCCAACTCATTCTCCCAAGTAATTTCTCTAGAAGAAGGCTGCTGCCATGATAGAAGCTAATAATATTTTGACTTGTCTTTCTTATCCCTTGTGAGGACGGAAGAAACAACAAGATCTGTTTTTCCAGACTCATGTCCAACAAAACAGGAAGAGTTGATTAGTGAAGTAAAAGCTGTGGGAAGCTTGAAGAAGGTGAGTAAAATCATCTCAAAGTTCATAATCACCAAGGGAAGAGATACTATATCAGACTCATCCTGTATACAAAATGAGGAAAAGTGATCTCAAAGGATTTGGAAAAGCAAAAAAATGTGAGATAATAATGAATATGGCTTAGGAGGAGCGTAAAATTCTAATAAATAAAACTGTAATGGCGAAATTGCAAATGATGCCAAAGAAGGAGAAAAAAGGAATAACACTGAAAGAGAAAATCTTTACTCTGCTACTAGTTCCCAAAGAGTTCATTCTGAATGAATTAAAAAGCATTTAGTAAGCATTTACTATGTACTAAGCATTGGGGAATACAAATAGAAGGTGAGTCTGCTACTTAATGCCTGGATAAGTCACTTATAATCTCTCTGGGACTAAGAGAAAAAGAAAGAAAGAAAGAAAGAAAGAAAGAAAGAAAGAAAGAAAGAAAGAAAGAAAGAAAGAAAGAAAGAAAGAAAGAAAGAAAGAAAGAAAGAAAGAAAGAAAGAAAGAAAGAAAGAAAGAAAGGGACATAGGATGGAAAGGAAAGAAGGAAGGAAGGGAGGGAGGGAGGAAGGAGAAAAAGCAAAAAGAAAGAAGAAAGGAAGGAAAAAGCAAAAAAAAACAATAAATAAAACTTAGGGTAATAGGATGGGCTTTTTAAAGCATGTAGCACAAGAACTAGGAAGACATAAACTTACTGCTTCAGATAGATGGTGTAAGATTAGTAGCTAACAGCAACCCCTAATTTGATTCTATTTTCTCTATCAAAGAGAATTTCCTCTAAGCTGGGAAATACAGAACAGAGGGACAATACTAAGGTATGTGAGGAAACAGTCCCAGACCACCAAAGTATTTCAATCAACTCAAGTCTTCAGACCCAAAAGTCAGAATTACAACCCAGGTCACTCAACTTGCAGATAAAATTGCAGAATTATTGTTGGTTGTCTTTGAGATACCACGAAAGCTGGGGGGGGGGGAGAGGGAAAGGGAAAGAGGGGGGAGAGGGAGAGGGAAAAGGAGAGGGAGGGGGAGAAAGGGAGAGGGAGAGGGGAAGAGGGGGAGAGGGAGGAGAGGGAGAGGGTGAAACAGGAATGTATTGCTTAACTTTCCAAAAGGGCATCTCAGAAATTGCATGTCAGATAATTGCATGAAAATTTATAGCCAAATTACAGAATGGATTATCAATAGGATGGTTTGTAACTACTTAGAGAGGAAAACATTTGACACAAAGAACCAGAATAGGTTCACTAAGAAGTCAGGCCATACTAATTTCATTTCCATTGTTGGTAAAGATATTGGGCTTTAAATTTCTGCTGCATGTCTTTCGATGGACTTGGCCCTCCCAACAGAAAGTTAGTATCTTTCAAGCAGGGGCAGTTAGGAGGCCCAGTAAATAGACCACCAGGTCTGGAGTCAGAAATAACTAAGTTCCAATCCAGCCACAGACATTACTAGCTCCATTACCCTGAGCAAGCTATTTAACGTTTAGTTTTCTCATCTATGAAATGGGGGAAATTCGAGCACCCACCTCCCAGTGTTGTATCATTAAGACATTTTGACAAAATGACTCACAATATTCTTGTGGACAATATGAAGAAGTTTGGTGAGTTTCCAAGAAATTTAATTCCAGCAAGTGACCCCAAAGGGGGACAAAAGGAATAAGTGTAGCTGATTGACCACGTCTGAAGAGTATTGATTAATGAATTAGTGTCAGACTAAAGAGCTCTAATGAAATGTCATAGGGCTCTATTCTTGGTACAATCAATAACTCGGTTGTTCTGTTTGACAATCTTGTAAAAATAATGTTATGGTCATGCGCGTTTTTGGCTATGTTAATAAATTTAAGGACACACAAAAACATTTGTAAAATAAAAATAAACAGTTTTATGAGTTGCCCAACATTGCGTAGGAATTAAAAGTCAGAAGAGGGACTTAAGCTCAGGTCCTCTGAGGTCAGTTGACAGCTGCATTTGTTAGGCTGGTAGGCAGAAATGAAGTTTACATTCCAGGTCTAACTTAAAGTCTCACGCCATCCCTCCCAATGAAACAGAAAGTGTCTGTCTTTACCTTATGTTATACTTCAAGCCCAGCTTGTCAGAACCTTAAAAATGTCAATGCTTAGAACCAAGTTCTCAATGGGGAGAGCTACTGAAGGAGCAAACCAAGGGAAACTCCTTCCAGTTTCTCTGCTTTTCTCCAGCAAATTGGTTTATTTCTTTGCACTAACTATCCTTGAAGAGGTCCAAAAAACCCAGTGTAGAGCTACTGCTGCTAAACTGGCTTAATTTCTTCCTTTGGTTCCTTAAAGAACTGATTTAAATCCCAGTTTTCAAATCTGTCTTGTCGTCTAACCAAAAAGGAGGTAAAAAAAAAAAGATACATGCAAGATTATATTTTGTATTGCCCTGCCACCAACATACAGCCTTTAAATGACAATTATGTGAGTATTAGCCGAGGAGTAAATATAATGTATATGTCATTTTTATTCCAGACAGGAAGACTGAAGGCAGTTACTAGTGAATGACAGCAAATTGTACCCAATTCCAAGTAAATTTTAACAGCCTTTTAGCTGCACTTTTCATATTCACATGCTCATTAGTATTTTAATTTTAGGTATATAACTCAAGGTTTTCAATAAAGCACCTAGGAAAAAAGACAAATGCAAAGGTGTCTCCTTAGCAACCTAGTGATGTAGGGAAGATAAAGGTAATATACAGGACAGCCTAGAGCTCTGATGACAAAGTCTCCAGAAATCATTCAGGCAGTTATGAGGTTGAAGCCTTCCCCCTTTACTCCTAAATACAGAAACTCTTAGCAGAAAGAAACAGCAGCAGCTCAGTGCTAGCCTGGGTCACCTGAAAATAAAACTGTGAAAGGTAAGAGTGGTACCAACCAAAACAATCCACTTTCTGACAATGTTGAAAATGCTAGGGGAAAGGCAGGCAGCTAGCTGCAAAGGGTCGTTGCCAGGTGTTGGCAGCTGCCTGCCACCATTAATTATCCCCCAGGGCCACAAAAGAATCTGGGTTCCCTTTACACTGTTGATAGGAAGTCAGCATTTGCAATGGCAGGATGAAACCTAGGAATGTTCATGATATGGAGTGAATGAAATAAAGTGGGGAGAGGAGAGTGAAAAGAAATAAACTAATTTTCCAGAGAAAAGCAGAGAAACTGAAGGGTGTTTGCCCTCTGTTACTCCCCCCATTGCCATGGTAATTGACTCTGAGGAAATTTTTCCTGACCATCCAAATTTGCCTCTCCATAGTTTCCATTTATTGTTCTTGGTTCTATGCAATGGGGCAAAGGAATATCTGAGCTCTGGAAGTGAGCCAGGAGTTAGATGGTTTCTGTGAATGGCCTGTACAAAAAGCAGGAAGCAGGGCTTTAAAATGGTGGTGGTCTTCAGAGCAAGCAACCTTTGGAGAGAACTTGACTAGATGCAGGATTGTAAGCTAACGAAATAAAGTTTCCCGCAGTAGTAAACAGGATCTTGATTTTGACTTAACAGGATTTTGAATTTAAGTTAAACTGATCAAGACAGAGAATAGGTTGACATAGATCTGCCAAGAAGCACAAAGCATCAAGATTTCCAGGAAGGGCGAAGGACATAACTATGAGGTCAGTGCTAATTAAGCTGATACATCCATGGAATGACTCTTTGGCCCATGTGGGGATATGTCTTCCTCTTCCAGGAAACTAGGGGTAAAGCTAAACTTGAAAGGTCTAAAACCACCAAGGGCTCCAGGGAGGCCAAGTTCAATTCTGGGTACCACATTTTAAGAAGGACATCTGCTTAGCTCAATGTGTTCCCTGAGGAAAGGTCACAAGGGTCCCAGCTGAGTAGATCTTCCATTCGCCCCAAAGCAACCACTTCCATCTGTACCAGCACAACCTCCTTCTACCAGTCCAGTATACCAAATAGGATGTGGAGAACCTCTGGCACAAAGAGCGACCCTCCTCTTTCAAGCCTCCTGCTGTACCTGATAACTTTAGAAAGGGCAGCTTCCGTTGAATGATAAAGTCAGAAGCCAGACTGCAGAAAGTGAGGAAGAGAGTGAGAGGAAAGGAAGTGGAGGCAGATATTGTAGACAGCCTTTTCAAGGAGTTTATCCATGAAAGTAAGGAAATATATAGGATGACAGAAAAGATGAATGGAACAGTTAAGTGTTTGAGAACAGGGGATATAGGGGCATGTTTAGAGGTAGTAAGGAAGCAGCCAGCAGACAAGGAGAGATGGAAGATTAGTGAGGGATGATAAAGAAAGCAATCTTCTGGAGAATATGGGATGGAATGGAGCCCCATGTAGAGAGGATTGCCATACCAAGGAGTAAGGCCACCTCCTCTTATGATTGAGGGGTGAAGGAGATAGTGGTAGGAGACATCTGAGGGATACAAAATGAGGGGGAGAGGATGATACCTCAAGGTTTTTTAGTGCAATATAATGGAAGTTTCTCAGCTGAGAAGGTGGGGGGTGGGACTGGGAGACAGATCCATGAGGAAGTTGAGTGGAGAAAGGTTTGGAAAAGTTGCCATGGTGATTGTAATAGCAAATTGATTAGGAAGGTGTAGAAGGATTGCCTTGCTGAAGTGAAGACCCAGGTAAGATTATATAACATAAATTTGTAGCAGATTCAGTCAGTATGATTTCCTGAGTTCCTCCAGATCCGTTCACCAGCACTTGAGTAGATATAAAGGCATCAGATGTTGGAGGTGATCTAATGCTGGGGTTGGACAGGGTGAGACCAGGACTCTGGAGAACAGGACAGTATCTAGTTGAACTGGGTCACCAAGGCATCAGGATGGGAAGAAAAGAGAGAATAGCAAGTATGGGGTGATGGCCTTAGTAAAGAACAGGGTGGGGGGAGGGAAGGAAGGGATTAAAAGTCATAGTGAGGACAAAAAAACAGGGCTTGGGTTTGCAAAGTAGAGGGAAAGGTTGAATAACAACAAACTATGATCCAATGAAGAAATTTCAGAGTTCATGAACAAGAATATGAAAAAGTTGTGAGTGATGGCAAAATCAAGGGTTATGACGTCTCTGTGTATAGCTATGGTAGGATTGAGGAGTAAGTCTTGGAAATAATTAAAATGAGAAATTGGGAGATCAAGATATTTGAGAGCATATTGACGTGTATGTTGTAGTACCCTAGTTTGTGAACAGGAATAGAGGAAAAGAAAAAGACTATGAGCCAGGCACTGACCTCACTGAAGAAGAAAAGGCAGCGACGTAGAGGTTGATAGACAATAGCTACCAGAATTCTGATCCAGTCACTACAAAGGCATGGAAATAGGAGACAGAATATCATGTGTGAAAAACGTTGAGTAGACCAGTATGGTTGAATCATAAAATACAGAGGGGAAACAGAGAGGGGGAAGAAGAATATGAGAAGTTTGGAAAGGTAGGAATGAGCCAGGTGTGTGAAGAGCTTTAAATGCCAAAAAAGGACTTTATAATTGTTCCTGGAGGTAACAGACACTGGCTTCTACTGAGCAGGGGAGTATGGAAATAGCATTGACACCCAAGGGGAGCATGGATTGGAGTGGGGAGAGTTGTCAGACAAGGAGAATAATTAGAAGGTTATTATAGCACTACAGGTGAGAGATGATGAAGGCCTCAACTATGGCAGTTGTGGCTCTGTGAGTAGACAGAAAGAAACAAACATGAGAGATGCTATAGAAAAAGAAACTACAAGATTTAGCAACTGATGGAGTATGTGGGGTGAGTGAGAGAAGATTTAAGAATGACTGGAGTTTCAGACTTTGGTTATTGGAAGGATTGGGCGACCTTCAACAATAATAGAGAAGTTCAGAAGATGGAAAAGTTTGGGGAGTATAACGGGAATCTGAAGCTCTTTCCTGCCCCTAGACCCTTTGCTTAAGTAGCTTGGGTGGCTCTGAGAATGTTTCCTGATTTGAAAGTATACTCTGCCCCCTAATAGGCTGAATGTGGTCTTGTGGGGCCTGTGGCACAAGGCTTGTTTTTTGGGAATGGCCACACCTTGTTACTTTGTAATTGGACAGTGGGTCAAGAGGGCTGTGACATTCTCTGACCTAGGAAAAGCCTATATATAGGTCCTGATGTGAGATTTTGCTTTGGGGCTCACTTTGAGAAGAGTTGCGTGATTTGGCCAGAGGAGACTCTGAGAAGCCATTGAGTCCCCTGGCTTTGAAAAACCCAGATGTTGGTGCTTCCCTCTCTGGTAACTGTGAATAGGTATGGATGTGATGGTCAGATGGTTGGAAGCCCATCTGCTGATCTGTTTCTTGGTCTGCTTGTAACTTGTGCCTGTAACTTGGGTTTGTATTCTCTGAAGTTCAGGGTGCTGACTTGTTCTCCTGAACTAGGTAAATGATATGTTTGTTTGATTAAAGAAAGAGTGTTAACCCATTTTGAGTGGCTTTCCTTTAGCAAAGCAGATCTAAGAACCTGTGCGTGCTAGCAGCCACTCTGGGTATGCTAGGGTGCTTGCTGATACAGGGAGAAAGCTAAATGACCTCTGTTTGAATCTGTTGGAGTCTGTTGTTGTTGTTTTGGAGGGGAGAAGGCAAGGCAAATGCTATTAAGTGACTTGGCCAAGATCACACAGCTAGTAAGTGTCAAGTGTCTGGGTACAGATTTGAACTCAGGTCCTCCTGACTCCAGGACCAGTGCTCTGTTCACTGCACCATTCGACTGCCCCTGAACCTGTTGAGTTTGAGATACCTGGAGGAGATCCAGTCCAGAGTTAGCCTTCAGAAGGCATTTGGCCTTCTGGGACTGAATCTCAGGAGATAGATTAGAACGTGGAAATAGACAGATGAAAATTGAACCCAAGGGAGGTTGATGAGAACACCTATTGAAACAGTAAAGAGGAAAAAAGAAAAAGCCCAAGACAGAGCCTTGGGTGTAACCTGAATGAAGATCCAGAAAAAAATTCTTTCATACAAAGTGGAACAGTGGACTCCTCTCCCCTGGAGGTGTCCAAGAGGAAATTGAATAACCTCTTGCTTGGGTTAATGCAAAGGGCATCACTTTTCATCTGTGGGCTTGAGGTCCGGCCTAAGACTCTCCTATTCCCATTCTGTGTGGTGGCTACAAAGATCCAAAAAGAAAACCATCTTCTCTATTCCAGAGGCCCCATACTCACAGATAAAATTAGAAGACAGTGTCTAAGAAGAATGAAAAACTTAGACAACCTAGATAATTAAAGTCAAAATCTCCCTTAACATAGTATTGACATCAAATCTGTATAGATATTGCTTTATTATACACATTGACAAATATATTTAAGTTTTTATTTTAGAGGCACCAAGACATAATGGTTGCAGCGTTTGATAGAGTCAGACATACTTGTGCTCAAATTCTGCCTCTAAACCTTAAATCATTTAGCCTGTGTGCCCTCAGATTTATTTACTGAGTCCTAGATCGCTTGATATCTGTCCATCTCAAACCAAACCTACCTCAGGCTAGCAGCCAGGGAACTTACACGAGCATTAAGTGAGTATTGTGGTTTCTAAATCCTAGGAAGAATTCCATGAAAGAAGAGGTCATTCAACAGTGGTGAGCTGACACAGCCAGCCTGGAAGCCAGCAAGTCCCACTTTGACCACATGCTGGTTGTGTGACACTGGACAAGTCAACTAACTACTAAGCGTTCTGGATAAATCTCTAAGACTATAAACTAAAAAAACAGATGTAGATCTACATTGGTAAAGGGAGTTTCCCCACCAGGGAGCTCTGTTACTAATCAAGTCCCCAGTTAAAGGGGAGGAAGGGGGGAGGAAGGAAGGAAGGAAGGAAGGAAGGAAGGAAGGAAGGAAGGAAGGAAGGAAGGAAGGAAGGAAGGAAGGAAGGAAGGATGAATTGAAAAAAATATGGATTTCCATCCATATGTAAATGAAAAGCCAAGGTTAGCTTTCAGTTTACAACTGGTAATTTAATTTTGGTAAATTTTCACTTTAAAAAATGTTTAAGGACTTCTGGGGATGCAGCCAGATGATCACAGAGGAAGCACTCAGCTGAGATCTCCCAACATTCCTGTCCAAACAGCTTTAAAATGATGGTTTAAATCAAATTCTGGAGTGTACGAGCCAACAAAAGTGAGGGTAAGAAATTCTTCCAGCCCAAGACAACTTAGGAAAAGTGAAGAAGAGATCTGTGACATGGGAGTGGAGTCTGACTCAGAGCCCATGTGGATGAAATACCAGGGGTGGGACGTGATGGTGGAGACATAAGCAGCAACAGCTTCCAGAGCTCTCAAGCCAGAAGCAATAATAAGACCTGGCAACTAGTCAGAAAAAGATTACAGGGGACCCCTGTGGTAGCACTGGACACAGGACCAGATGCTGTTTCACAACCCTGTTGCCTATACTGTCTTTCGGTTCACAGTTAAAGGAGTGTTGTTGATCAAGAGGGAGGAGGGGCTCTGAGGAACAGTATTGATTGCAATCCCAAGGGATCAGGGGTCTTTTGTGGGTAAGGAACACAGTGGACAGTGGCCACACCTCTCCCCAGATCGCATCACTTTGGAAGTGCTGAAAACTTCCAAACACCCAAGAACTAGCTCTGAAAACAGCAGTGCAAAAAAGCCTGAAGCTTGGGAGTGTGCCTCTCACCTCCCCAGGAGAAGAACAGAACTCAATTTTAATGTAGATTCAAAGTTAAGAAATATGTTGGAAATTTAAATTTTTTTTGCTTTCAATTTTATGAATCCTTCCTTTATCTTTTAGGGTTTCCATTTTGGTAGTTAATTAGGAATTTTTAATTTGCTCTCTCTAGTTTTTCTTTTCCATTTTTTAAAATTCAGTATTTTATTTTCCCCCAGTTACACATTAAACAATTTTAACATCCACTTTTTAAAACTTTGGTCCTCTAATTTTTTTTTAGTTTCATGCTCAATTCGTTGATCTACTCTTTTTTTCCTTGTTATTGATGTATGCTTTTAGAGATGTATATTATGCCCTAAGCAGTGCTTTCACTGCATCCCACAAATTTTGGTGTATTGTCTCATTGTTGTCATTTTCTTCAATGAAATTATTTTTTCCATAATTTATTCTTTGACCCACTCATTCTTAAGGATTAGGTTATTTATTTTCCTATTAACTTTTATTCTGTGCTTCCATAGCCCTTATTGAATGTAATTTTATTACATTATTATCTAAAAAGAGTGCATTTAATATTTTTGCTTTTCTGCATTTGTTTGTGAGGTATTATACACTACTACATGCACTCTTTTTAAATCATAATGCACAGGTTTAAAATTAATTGGAAAGTAAATAAT
>CM053600.1:171146624-171162177 GCA_028646575.1 Pseudocheirus occidentalis
CCTCTCTCTTTGTCTCTGTCTCTCTGTCTCTCTCTCTCTCTGTGTCTCTGTCTCTGTCTGTCTCTCTCTCTCAGGTTTCTTCTTCCTCATGGTTTTTCTCTTTGGTTTTAATTCTTCTTTACAAAATGACTAATATGGAAATATGTTCAATTTGATTGTACATGTATAACCTACATGCATTCTTGGGGAGGTGGGAGTGGAGGGAGGGGGAGACAATTTAGAACTTAAAGTCTTATAAGGGTGAATGTTGAAAACTAAAAACAAACAAATAAATAAAAATTTAAAAGAACAAACAAATGATAGGATCTTCCAAAAACTTGTTCCATAGGCAAAGCCTTCAAGAACCCAGGATTACCTCTACACTGCTCTGTGTGATCAGAGTAAGACTTTTATGGATGGTAAATGGCATAATACTATGAAATTTCCATTTGCTAATAGAGTAGTGGTGGGATCCCTCTCATTGGGAGTCTTTAAGCAAACACTAAATATCCATTTGTCAGTTGTGCCCAGAGTGGTGTTTTTTTTAATTTTTGGGTAGAGGCAGGTATACATTTGACTCCGTTGCTGATGTCCCTTCCAACTCTGAAATTCTGTAATTTACACATTAAATTATACATTAAAACTCCATCCCTTTTTATTTGCTGTTGTTGAGTCATGGCAGACTCTTCATGACCTAATTATGGATTTTTCTTGGCAAAAATCTTGGAGTGGTTTGCGATTTTACATGAGGAACTGAGGCAAGTAGAGTTAAGTGACTTGCCCAGGGTCACAAAGCAAGCAAGTGTCTGGGGCCAGGTTGAACTCAGGAGATGAGCCTTCCTAACTCCAAGCCCAGTGCTCTGTCCACTATGCCACCTAGCTGCCAGCCCTTTTGTTTAATACTTTGTAATTATATTCTGGTCATTCTATGAGTATATTAGTTGAGGTTGGGGTCAAATTTCCTCACTTCTACTGAGACAAACAAAATAAATCATTCCAGAATCATAATTGTGCTTTAGCCATGACAGGAAAATAGATGGAAAAACAGAATTTCAGAGTTAGAAGGGGTTTTGGAGGCCATATAAATCAACCCATCAGAAAATAATCCCCGTGCTTATATCCTTGACAAGTGGTCATTTAGCCATGGAAGCTTGCCAGAAAGATCCCTTGAACAAGGGCCACAAAGCTGATTCCTAATACATTTTCTACACTCCCAATTCTCTTCCCCCCCACCCCTTTTCTGGCTTGGATCAATACTTTCTATCTCTATCAAGACAGATAAAATTAAGTATTAATAAAGAATTTTCTTTTAAAAACAAGTGTTTTTGTTGTCTTACCATAAATACATGGTTCAATGCCAGAAGTGGCTATCCTAACATTCCAGCTTTATGACAGTAAACATGTTTTCCAGAGAGAGACAAAACACAAATCACTTTCATTCCTCCCATCCTTCCCTATTTCCTACTGAGTCACTTGACAAATCCTCTCTATTTTAATTGCATAAATGAGGCATTTATTAAATGCTTGCCAGGTACCAAACACAGAGGATACAAATTGAAAAGTGGAACAATCTCTGGACTTCAGAAGCTTAAATTCTATACAACCATATGCATGTGTGTCTAAACAATCTCATTATAATATACATACACATAACACTGGGATATGTCAAAATGCATTTATATGTACATATATTTGTGTGTATGTGGGTATTTATGTTTATGTCTGTATGTGGGGAGAGAGATTTATGTAGAGGTATGTGTGTTGTGGTGGCCAAGGGTTAACGTTCTGTTTTGGGAAGTCTCAGGAGCTAGAGACAGGCCATTGAAACAGTTTATGGACATTCTCTTTCTGTAGGCAAAGGGAATCTTGGTTTGATGACATTTCTAGGTGATGGTGGGTAGACCGTGGCTAGAATGAACCCATGAGGTTGTATGGTCCCAGGGAGTTCAGTGCTGGTCTGGTTTAGAGGGTGGATTAATGACCAGGCAGGAAGATAGCTAAGAGGAGGATGTGAATTGTCAAATTGGCATACCTTAGGACCAGGAGCTAGAAGGCTTGTCAGAGACCATTTTTGCCCAGGCCCTCCCTCCCCTCTCATTTTCCAACTGAAGAAACTGGGAAGTTCATTGACTTGCCTGGGTCACACAGATTGTAGATATCAGAGGTAAGATCTGAACTTAAGATCTTGGACTCCGGTCCCAGTACTCTTTCTGTGGTTAGCAGGCAGTGGGAGTCAGAATAGAGAGTCCTAAACTCTTAGAGCTTTCCATCTGAGAAAAGAGGCAGCCAGGTGACACACTTGACAGCCTTGGGCTTGGCATTCTGAAGAACTCAGTTCAATCTGGACTTAGATACTTCATGATGATGTGACCCTGGGCAAGTCACTTAAGCTGTATGCCTCAGCTTCCTCATGTGTAAGAGGGGAGGATAATAATAGCACCCTCCTCCCAGGGCTGTTATGGGGATCAAATGAAATAATTGTAAAGTACATAGCATAATGCGGAGGTGCTACATGGATACTAGCTATTATTAGAGAAAGTTGATTCCAAATTAAAGGGAATGGCTTGTCTTGGGATTTCACTGTCATAAAGAATTTCTAGATAAAGAAAAACCTCTGCCAAGATAGGTTGACATCTTTTCTGAAACTTAGCTGTCTAGAACCCTGAGAACTGAATGACCTGACTACGGTCACAAAGCCAGGATACATTAGACATGGGATTTAGAACCTAAATCTTCCTGTTTCTGAGGTCTGTTCTCAACTTTTCCAGAAAGTAAAGCTTGGAGGAGGTAAATATCTTAGCTAAGGTCACACATCTACAAAATAATTTGACTCCGAGGCCTGTTGACTTTAGGTTACAGTATAATGCCTGTCGTGGGACAATTTTATTTAGACTTCTAAAGTATCTGACCTATGCTATGATGGGGAACCTACCTGGAGCCTGCATGCCAAAATATAGCACACAGAAACAAAAGTGTAACTTTTCTCACCAAAATCACTAGGTCCAGAATAGTTTCTTTTTTTGTACTTGTCAAAGTTTCTCTTTTTTCTACTTGAGGGGGACCCTGATGAATTTGAGGGTTCTTCTCTACCAGCATAGACTCAAGACCTTACTGATTATTCCCACCCCTCAATGTTAGTCCCATAACCTCTTAATATCAAGGAGTTTTTACAAAGGGTTACTGACTTATGAGAACAAAAACACAAACTTTTCCCTCCAGAAGCTTGTAGGTACACCCTCCTCTATCTCATCCTGGTCTCTAGGGAGAGTAGGCTCATGCTCAACTCAGTTCCTACATTGTGTTGGTCCTCATTGCCAAATAAGACATCAGCTTCAGATAAGTCATGATCTCAGTTCTAAATGGGTTGAATCCCAATGGTCATTCTCCTGAATGATGCTGAACTGCCTCAAAACCCAGTAGCTCAAATGCCAGAGATTTGTTCTTTAAACTTTTAGAAACTAATGAGGTCTAAATCTCCAGTGCCTTGCCCTAACAAGGAAGAGAACCAACACAGAGACCAAGATTTATTTCACATGGCCAGATTTTTCCTAGGATGGAAGAAGACCCTTGGCCCTTTCCCTTACATTAAAGTCTTGTCTCTTACTGAACGCTGTCAATGAAAGTGTCAAAATAAGAGAAGGCCATCAAAAAGAATGACTGAGGCTGCCTAAGCCCCTTTAAAAGATACCCACAGATCCGGCTCTGTAGTCAGTCAAAGAGGCTGCCATTCCCCATGTGGCAAACAGATTACAGTTACAAAATACCTCTACATGCTCCAAAGTCTTTCCAATGTGTCTCCTTCATTTGTCATCTTGGCCTTCCCAGAAGCAGGATCTCCAGTCTCCCCACTGAGGAGATACTGTCAGAGGCATTCTGTGCATGTGCTAGTTCTACTTTCCTAAATGTAGGTGCCAAGCTATGGATCTACATGGAGTGAACTTAATTTGAATGACTTGAACTTTGGAGGCAATGTAGAGCTTACTTCAGGGCATGAATGAATGGATTTATTTTGAGCCCCCATATATTTTTTTGATATTTTTTCTCCTTATCATGAATTCTTTTTTGATATGGATGGAAGCTCCATGCCTAGAGAAAGGGACAAAATGAGGGGCTTGAATGTCCATTTTGCTAATTTGCTTTCTCTTTGAAATAAACACAGGGCTTTCACTTCAAGGGAAGATTATCCTATTTTTCAAATTCTCACTTTCTGAGTGAGACAACTTCATTAAAAACAGTAACAACAACAATGATGCATTTTTTAAAAAAAGTTTTCAGTTTTGTAGCTATAAGTAAATCCTGGTATATGTCTAGTGGCACAATCACACTTTATGACGTATAAAGGGATAGGTGGAATAGATTAACTTAAAATAAATAATACAATTAAGATTTCTAGAGCCCCATAAAGTTTGCAGGGTACTTTATATCTGTCATATCATTTGTTCTTTATCACAATCCTGTATAGTAGGGGCAAGGATTAGCCCTATTTTGCAGATAAGGAAATAGAGGAAAAGACTTTTTCAAGGTCATACAGCTAGTAAAAGTCCTGATGTTTTTATACTGTCCATTTTGACGGATCCCAGAGTGATTTATTAACAACAACAAGTAGCATTTACATAGCACTTGTTATATACTAGGTTCCTGCAGGGCAGAGATTGATATTTTTTGGTCATTTTGTCATTTCATTTGTGTCCACAGTACCTAGAATAATGCCCAGAACACAGCAAATACTTAATAAATTCTAATAATGCAGATAAGTGGTGCAGTGGATAGAGTACTAGCCAGCCCTGGAGTCAGGAAGACCCGAGTTCAAATGTGGTCTCAGACACTTACTAGTTGAGTGACCTTGGGCAAGTCAGGTAACCCTGTTTGCCTCAGTTTCTTTGTCTGTAAAATGAGCTGGAGAAGGAAAAGATAAACCACTCCAGTATCTTTGCCAAGAAAGCCCCAAGTAGGGTCACGAGGAGTTGTACACAATTGAAATGACCCAAAAAACCAACAGAAATAACTGCTTGTTGACTGAGTAATTTTCCGCTAAGCACATCCCTACGTAGGAAGCCCGTGTTGTATGTTATCTATGTGTTTTTTTACTTTACTTTGTGTGTGTGTGCGTTTGTGTGTGCACATGTGTGTGCACACGTCCTATATGTATACCAACATAATAGCTAGCAGGGTGGCTAGCCTTAGAGTCAGGAAGACTAAAGTTTATATATTATTTCTGACATGTAATAGTTACATTGAACACTTCTATAGTCTTTTAAGGTTTGCAAAACACTTTACAGGCATCATGTCATGTTAACCCCACAAAAATCCTGTGATGTAGGAACTATTAACATCTCCATTTTAAAGCAGTGGAAACTATGTCTCAGAACAGTTAAGAAACCTGCCCAGGGTTACATAGCTAGAAAGGGTTAGAAGCAGGATTTGAATCCAGGTCTTACTATTTCCACATGGAATTATCTATTTACTAGTTCAGTTTATCACATTCTAGCTTTCTGCTCATACGCTGTTTACTTAACCTCTCAGTGTCCCAGGCAATTCTCTAAGAGTCCAAGTTTAAAATGACTTACTGATGAGCAAAAGTGAAAGGAATTTCCATAGAAGGAATTCTTTACACTGAAGAAATCATCTGTCTGGCTCTATCTCTGTCTATCTATCAGTCATCTATCTATCCACTTCTCTATCTATCTATCCGTGTATCTATTTGTCAATCCACCTATCTATCTATTAATCATCTATTATCTATCCATCCACCTAATCTAGCTGTCCGTGCATATGTCTGTGTATCTATCATCATCCTATCTATCCATCTACCTATCATCTATCTATCCATCTATCTATTGATCTGTCCATATTTCTCTCACTCTTTCCCACCCTCTTTCCCTTTTCTCTATTTCTCTCTCTCTGTCTGTCTGTCGCTCCGTCCATCCATCTACCCATCTGTCTGTCCGTCCACCCATCTCATCTGTCCATCTATCTATCTATCCATCTATCCGTCCATCTATCTATCTATCTATCTATCTATCTATCTATCTATCTATCTATCTATCTATCTATCTATCTACCTTTCTACCTATCTAATCTATCTACTATTAGTTTTTCATCTAACCATATTTGACTACTTGTCTATCATCTATTAACTTCTCTCTATCTATAGACACACTTACATAAGTATGTGTAAACTTATCTATCTATAGTCACATACACATGTATTGCATGTCTATAAGCCCAGCTATACGCAGCTAGCATGTCAATATGCAATGTTAAGTAGGTATTAGGGAAGGCAATGGGATTCGCCTAGATAATCTAATCCATTTGAATATTCCCCAGCTCATCCTGGTGCTCTTTTAATCCAAGCTTTTTCTTAAATACTGTATTTGCAATTTAAGCACTGCCACATGCTGCCACGGCTGTTACAAAGATACATTAGATTGATAGAATGATGTTGCATTCTTTATGAGTGAAGAAAATAATGACTTCCTTTTCTCTCCCTAATCATGTTTTTATGGTTTGTTTTCCAAAATACTGCATACTTGACCTTAAAAGGGGAAAAAGACTGCACATTTCATTTAACTAGCAATAAAAAGTTAGGTTCTCATTTTGCATTTAAACCTATAGGGAATACATTTTACTATAAGTTATTTCCATTATGATCCCCCAGGTCTCAGATCATTCTGGCTGACTCTGGTGGCCTCAGTATGGCATGTCTCAATAACTGAAAATAGATGGAGAGTACTTTGGCCTCTTTTACTCTCTGTATCTTCAAGTTGAAAATCGCTTTACAGCCTTCCACGAGATTTCAAGAAACAACTATTTCAAGTGAAAGGGGGAAGAAAAAAAAGATCACTTCCCTCCTCTCCCTCTGTCCTCTGAAGTTACCTGTTAATGGTTCTTCCATTATAAGCCCTAGAACAATCTGATTTAATGACACTGTCTGCTGCATCTTGCTTAAAAGGTAGGAACCTTCTAATGCACTTCTTATAAAGAGTCATTTAAAGCATAAATTGAAGAAGGTTGGCTTGTTTCCAATGCCCCAATTCTCTACAATGCACAGAAATGGCCCTGACGTATTCATATGAATGGGAAGCAAGGAATTAAGCTCCCCCAAAAACCAATAATAGAGAGGAAACACTTTTAAAAGCCATAGAAAAAGAAAGAATCCTCTCCCTTGAAAAATGAAAGTACAGAAAGGTTGACCCTTCTCTAGCTCCTCAGATGAATTCTTTGGGCAATGTGTGAGGTGAGACAAACCAAGCTTTTCAAAATTGGATTGTAAAAATGGCCTTCTTTTAGAATTCAGATCTACTAAGTTGTTCTGCCCCTAACATTTTTAAAACACTTAGTTACTTGTCAGTTCAGCATAGTAACTTTCTTTTCTAATGTTGTTAACTGTTAAACCTCATTTCATTATTATTTCATTAGTACATGTCAATTTATCCATCATTGTTCAAAGTTATTTTACCGTAATTTCATTAGCAAATGTTAGTGTGCCCATTGTTGTAAAATCAATATATTTGCTAGGCAGGATTTCCACCCTCATGTATATATACACCTACCTCTGCCCAGTTAGATAGTTAAAGATAGATGGGTAGATGATCAAGTTAGAGGTGGGAGGGACCTCAGAGTCTGTGCAATCCAACCTTTTCCTTTTACAGATGAATATTCTGAGACCCAGTGATGTCCAGTGATTTGTCCAAGGTCATACTAAGGAGCAGAGCTAAGATTGGGCACCAGGTCCTATGAGTACCTCTTCCACGGTTCCCTGAAGCCTCATCTATTTCTCTAATTCAAAAAAATGCACATATTTAATGTAATTTTGGGGAATTCTCTTGCCTTCTTTAACATGTTAGAGGATGTATTTTTGAGTGTCCTCATGCTATTAAAAATCTGCTAAGCAATAACAGAATAGCATTTTGAAAAAAAAGAAACAAATCTTCCCCACCCTCCCACTGTCGTTAAGAAAATCTCCTATGAATTACTGCCTTCTCCATTCAGTTTTGTTGTTGTTTTCTGCAAAAGAGTGGCTTAATAAAAGAGGTTTTGCTTCTAGACCTTCAGCATCCTTTCAAAATTAATTATTGTTTTCATGTATGTATGCACTAGTCAGAGTCATGCTCAAAACCTTTGGCAACCTTGAAAAAATGAGACACTTTCATTGTTATGTAAGATAGTATTCAGTTCAACTTAACAAATGTTTGTTGCAGACTATGTGCCAGCAAGTGCTAGGGACGCAAAACCAGAAACCAAACAGTCCCTTCCCTCAGAGAGCTTGTATTCTACCAGAAGGACATAGTACATGGACAGGTGGGGTAGTGAAAGGATCTGTGAATTGACTGGTAGAGGGAACTCCTGGGTGAGGAAATTCTTTGTACTGATGCTAATCTTTGCAACTTGGAGAAGGCATTGGAGGCATTGGAGAAGTTAAGTGACTTGTCCAGGGTCACACAGTTAATATGTAATAGAGTGGCATTTATAAAGCACCATATATATACATATATGTATATATATATATATATATGTATGTATTAGCCTATTTGATCTATTGCATAATTCTAGTGAGACTATAAGTAAACAGGGAGCCACATGTCATTGTCCTGCAATATCCCACAACCTGCCCTCATAGGGCTTTACTGGATGTAAGGACTTGATTTAGGGTCTGAGGGTATCATAATGAAGAAGACTTTCAGAACTCATCTCATTCAACATCTTCACTTTACAACAAAGGCACTTGAAAGTGAAGTGACTTGTTCAGGGTCATGCAGCTTGTCAATTGTGGGATCATTAACCATTTGACTCAGAAATCATATTTCAATGAGACAACTAATAGTTCTCTCTGGATCTAGGAGAAGATGGATTTTTCTTACCTGGGTTTACTCTTTTTGGAAACAGGTCTGATTATTCTTTTGCTTTGGGCTTTGCCCAGTTTCATCCTGTCATATAACCACCAGATCTCTCTGGTCTAGGGGTACTATAGGCTGCCATTTCAGTCTGAGAAAGCAAACCAATCAAGAGATTGACTGCATATTATAGAAGGGAGAATCAATTAGGATTTGCTTTGTCCCATTCCAGGAAATACGCAACAAAATGATTACCTCCACAGGACAAGCCTTAGTAGGACAGATTTCCTAGTGAGGCCTCAAGAGTCCTCTTGCAGAAAAATTATGTAAAACCCCCCAAAGTTGGTGGGTCCTAGGCTCAAGTATGATTTCTTAGGCTTAATACGCAGGCAAATCTGGAGAAGTCTCTTAGCCTCAGTTTCTGTTATCAAATGAAAGTTGGACTAGGTGTCCTCCAAAGACCCTTCCACCTCAAGGAAGCACTCAGAGTTCATTCTGGTGTCTACATCATTAAGTGTCAACAAACAATTTTTTTTCATTCAAGGTAGAGTCTGAGAAGGAAAAGCTGGGAAAGAATGAAAGCATGTGTTCTTCAATTTCCTTTGCAGTAGGAATCCCTCCATACCAGACAATTCAATCACAGCATATGTTCATCAGCATATATGGTCTGGTGGCTAGGAATTAAAATGATAGTTTTCATCATGATGTGTGTATGTATGTGCATGTGCACATGCATGCATGCATGCATTGCAATAGCTTTGAACCAAGATGTGATAAATTATTGTTCCTGGAAGTCCACATCTCCATTGGGTAGCCTATGGCATCTGTCTATGATGGTGAATAAATCATGGTGGATGTTGATTCAGTTGCAGAGGTCCTGATATGCTGTAGCTTAATAATTAATATGAATGATGCCATAAGACCATAAGATCATAGTTCTAGATATGGAAGGAACTTGAGGATTTTCTCATTTTACAAATGAGGAAACTGAGGCCCAAGGTGTTTGAGTAACTTGTCCAAGGTTTGCACACATTTTAAGCATAAAAACAGATTTAGCCCAGAAGCTACAAGCTCTATTTTTTATTGATTGCTTGCTTGTGCCAGTGATTTAATTATTTAGGATGCTCTCCAGTGAGGAAACTCCCTCTTCTAATGCATAAGGCCAACTGTTCTAGAGATCACTGCTAGATTACTGAGAAGTCAAATGATTTGCCCAGGATTACCCAGTTAGTTGAAAAATATTAGCAATGGACATTATGAAGTGATATGAAGTTCACAAAGTGCTTTATATTAATTTTCTTATTAGAGTCTTATAATAACCCTGTGTGGTAAACATTTGTCCTACCTTACAGATGTCAAAGTTGAGGAAAATAGGTGTGAATTGATTTCTTGGGATCATGAAACCAGCATATAGCATAGGTGAGATGTGAACCCAAATCTTTTTGACTCCAACACCAGCTCTCTACTCACTCTGTTGCACTGCTTTTTATCCTATGAGCTCTCTTGAGAGGCACATGGTGGATGGAAGGTGTTGAACCTGAAGTCAGTAATATCTGTGGTGGAGTCCTACCTCAACACTCTATTCTTTTAATCCTCACCTTTCCCATCTGGAAAATGGGACTTAGAATACCAAAAGGGTTGTCTGGTAAATCAATTTAAATAATGTATGTAGAACATTTTGCAGACTAACAACCCATGAATTTTAATCACTAGCATTTTTTCTCATGTTCTAAAATTCCAAACTAAACGATACCAAATAAAAGAGAAACTTTCATATAAAGAGTGGAATAGAAAAAGAGAATTGCACATGAAATTACAGATTTCTATTATGTACAGCTTGCTTTTCTTTTAAAGTATATTATAAGTTCAGCTTATTGGTTACTTGCTAGTATTGAGTTAACAGTGAAAAGAGCATCCATTGGGCTCTGGGAGAACAGAATTTTGTATTGTTGGCAGAGAGAGCTAAGAAGACTTCATTAAAGCATTTGTTAGAACAAATGAAAATTACCTTCCTGCTTTCTTACTTTTATCTTTGGGGGGCTAGCTTCAGCTAGCATGTCCTCCAGGATGCACTCCCCCTCCCCATTCCCAGTTTGCCACCTTTGTGTGACATAATAGGAGGGGAAGGGCTTTCAAGGATGTATTGCTACTTTTAAAACAACTGCTTTGGGTTGACAGGAATTAATTAGGATTGTAAATTATTACATAAGTCCTCAATTCTTTAGCAGACGCTTTAGTTAAAATGCTGACACTGGCTAATTATCAGGCTCTATTCTGCCTTGGCAG
Source organism: Pseudocheirus occidentalis (assembly GCA_028646575.1). Taxonomy (NCBI): domain Eukaryota; kingdom Metazoa; phylum Chordata; class Mammalia; order Diprotodontia; family Pseudocheiridae; genus Pseudocheirus; species Pseudocheirus occidentalis. The sequence goes on from CM053600.1 coordinate 171,157,724, forward strand.
TGTGGATAGTCCATAAAGGATTTGATGCTTGCCTCCCTGAAACAAACAAAAACAGCTCTGGAACTGTCAGGGAGTAACAGCAGCTCTTGAAGGCTAATCATTACCAGCCTTTTTCGGGGCTTATGTAATTGTTGCATGAATTCTGCTTCAATCAGGGAAAAAATATGCTTAAGTGCCAGTAAAAGTTTTTATGTTTCTATGAAATTTTGCAATTTATGGCTTTATCCATCAGCTCGGGTTACTAAGCAACAGTGGATCTGTCATTAACTCAAATTATTCCTCACTCCTGGGTGCTGCTTGTAGCCTAGTACAAAAAAATAAATAAATAAAATCCCTAATCCTACCACATAGGGTTAATTTCTGATGATGAAAGTGAAATGGAGGTTGGAAAGCTGAGAAAGGCAGCAGCATTATACTGTGAAAGCTGGAAGGGGTGGGTGGGTGGGGGGAATAAGGACATTTAAAGCCCAATTGAATTCACCTTAGGAAAAAAAATGCTTGGAAATTGATTTAATGATCCTGTAGTACCCTGATTGGCCATTAAACAGGCCAGGTTTTTGGCACTTAAGCAATCATATTTTGTGATGCTGGTTTTAATTAAGAAGTACACTGCAGGATATTCAATGACCATATAAGTGCGGTATTGCCGGGTTCTTGCTGTGAGTCCATATGCATTTGAGGGGAGATAAAACCCTGGAACTGATATAAAGCCACTTTCCCACCATCTCTAAAGACCCAGCCTTCTTGCAACTGTGCATTGCCACACAGACTGAATCTTCCAGGCTGAAAATCGTCAGAATGTTCTCATTTAGCAGGCAAGAAATTACAAGTGGTTCCTTAAAGTGATGCCACTTAAGATGACAAGAATGGAGGTTGAGGCAGTTCAGAGATGTTTGATGACTCAGAATGATATTACAGACACCCCAGAAGCCATGTCAGGGAAGCAGCTGCGTGAGCAGGACCTCTGGTATTCGAATTGTTTTTCAGGTTTGAAAATTCTGAATGTTTAGTGTTATAAGAGATCAAATCTCTGTTTATTTATTTAATTAAAAAATTTAGGCAGCCTGTTTGACAGGCTGTAAACAATTGAGTATATCCAAGGTTGGGGAGTGGGGTAGAATCCTATTTGAAAGAGTTTCATTTTAGCAGTAAAGTTTGGACAAGTTTTAACAGCTGTCTAAGTTACATGAGTGTTATTGATTGAATTATTTAATTCAATTCAGCGAACATTTCTTAAGTGCCTACTATGTGCCTAACACTAAGATGCAGGAACAAAAACCGGAATAGTCTCTGCCCAATGGGAGACTGCATTTGAAAATGACCCTGTGTAAGTCACATGAGTGTCATTTCAAAATGTTCACTGATAAAAATTGAACAAACATTTATAAAACCCCTAGTATGTACCAAACACTGAACTATTTACTGATTCGAGGAGAGTTGATGCCCTTTAGGAGCATATATTTGATAAAAATGTAAAATGAAAACAGGAGAGGAGTTTAGGGAGCTTATACTTGACAATAAAATGTTGATGAAGGCTCCATCTCTCTCTTTTTAAAAGGTTTTTTTAAAGGCATTTTCTCTTCCTTGAGACTGTGCCTGAAACTGCTTCTCTATCTTCTGACAACAAGGATTCCTTTTTAAATGAGAAAAAAAAAATTCACAGACCTCCACAAGATGGTAGTTGTACTATTGGTATGTATTGTTTAAGAAAACTCATGAAGGCAAAAAGCTGCTCTGAAGTCTGTAATGTTTAAAATAGATTTTGCATTTTCTTGGTCACAATATCATCTATATGTATTTGAAAAATAGTAGTGTTTCTATTACTTGGTTTACATAAGGTGTGTTTACACATTCATTTTGCTAAAGCATATTGCGTATTTTGTTGGAACTAAATAAAGACAGAAAGAATGGTGTTGGTGTGTTACCTGGATTTGTGAAGCCATCCCACTTAATAAATTCCAGTTCCCCCCAGGGGTCCATTATGCTTAAGTTTGGAATCCTGGTTTCACAGCACACTGGGATTCCTCCCTGCCTCTGACTCTTCCCATCCAGGGGTGTTGCTTGTCTGGCTGGAGGTCCCAACCGTTCAGTTCTCATATCCAGATCAGTTGCCGAATCTTGCCATCTCTCCCTCCATAAGTACTTATGCATCTGTCCACTTTTGTCTACCCCAACAGCCACCAACTCAATTCAGTCTCTCATCCTCTCTCACTTAGACTGTCACAACAAACTCCTAATTGGTCTTCCTTCTTCAAGTCTCTTCCCATTCCATTTTGACTTTCACTCATCTGTGAGGTTATTTTCCTAAAGCACAGCTCTGACCATTACTTCACAAAACCCAATAGTTCCCCATTGACTCAAATCAAATATAAACTCTTTTATTTGGCTTTTAAAAAACTTTACAACTTGGCCCCTTTTTCCTTTTCTACCTTATACTTTACTCCCTTTCTTGTATTCTGTGGTCTAGCTAAATTAGCCTCTTTGCTGTTCATTGCACATGCCAAGCCATCTTCTGTCTTTATACCAAGGATGCCATCCATTCTTGGAGCACACTCCCTCCTCACCTCTACCTGAAAGAATCCTTTACTTATTTCAAGATTCAACTCAAGCACCACCATCTTCTCACCATACTCCTCCCTAAATAATTTTATTTATTTTGGTCCTGTATAGACTTAGGCACCTACATGTAATCTCACCCATAGAATAGAAGACCCTTGAGGTCAAGAAAACTTTCACTTTTGTCTTTGAGTCCCTGAACCAGGGAGAGCACAACACACAGCAGCCTTTTCATAAATGCTGTTTGATGGATTGATTGGTGTTATTGTAGACTATTACAGCTACTGCTGAGGTGAGCTGAATCATTAGTAATTAGGGGGCTCTGAGTGTTGATCTCATCTGTAGATAGAGATTTAAAATACCCAGAAATTATTTAGCAAAACCTTTGGCTTAGGCCCACGTTCAAGGTTCTCCAATTCTCCTTGTCACCTACCTTACCTCACCCAACTCCTGCCTAAACTTTTTTTCTCAGAGCCTAGAAGACAGTCTTACTATTCCTCGGGGGAGGAGCTCTTTTCATACAGTGGGATACATACAGGGGAAAAGGATCAAGCAAGGGTCCAACCAGTGTCCAGGGACATCTTGATATATTAAAAAAGGATCCTTACGGTACCTTGTCGTTTCTCTCCTTTGCTAATTTTTGCTGAAGATGCTGCCACTGCTGCTGAAGAGATGAAAAGATGAATGACATGTGTGTGTGTGTGTGTGTGTGTGTGTGTGTGTGTGTTATGGCTACTTAGAGGGAAAGATGACAGATGGTTAGACTAATGAGTGACTTAACAAATAAGAGAGGGAAAGCTCCTGGCCCCTCTTCTCTGTTTTCTCTGTTGTGTTCAAGCAAGTTCACGGATATGTTATAGATAGAAAAGGTTTGGGAAACATTATATTGTAGACAAATTGAGGATCCAGGACCCTGTGAGTATAGAATTTTAGGACCCTTAGACATGATTGAGTTCTGGGGTTATTTATTTAGTGTTTGTGAACTTAAAACTGTTTTCTGATAACTGTAATTTAATACAATTTATTTCCTTTGTATTCACATTTATTTTATTTTATGTATTAAAAACAAACAACAACACATTATTCTGAGAAGGGATCCATAGGCTTCACTAGGATGCCAAAGGAATCCATGACAAAAATGTAAAAAATATGTTAAGAACCAAGTCCATCTCTCTCACTTTTTGATTTAAGAAACTGAGACCCAGAGAAGATAACCATGGATGATAGGGCCCATACTAGAACCCCAAACTCTTGGTCATGGTCCAATGCTCATTCCACTACGAGCTGTCACTGCTTGGAAAAACGCAGATGTGCTCCCAACTACATTTGCTCCCAGATAAAAATATCTGGGAGATATTTTTATATAGAGATCAATCAGGAATATCTAGGTCTGTCCATCCAGGATTTGGTAAATTCAGCAAACCAATGGAAAAAAAGAACAAAAGAAGTGTAAGAATTATGTATTGTGTACTTTTAAGAACTAGAAATCATATGAAATTGAGTACTTAGCACTAGGAAAAGTTACTTAGGAAGAAGGAAAGCTTTTTTAAAAGAATAAAACATTACCCAAAATTTATGTATCTTAAGGACTGGGAAAATTTGAAAAATTTTCAGTTTACCAAGTAGATAAACAAAGATATTTACCTAAAAACTCAGATTCATGAATTAAAAAAATAATGGAAATTTGCAACTGTGAAAATGTTAGGTTGTTCTAAAGTGACTTCAACAATTGACATTTTAAATTATTTATTCAAATAAACGTATATTTACTGAGCCTACTATATATGTGTGTATACATTATAATTTTGTTTTTCAGTTGTATCTAAGTCTTTATGACCCATTTTGGAGTTTTCCTGGCAAAGATGCTAGTTTTCCATTTCCTTCTCCAGCTTATTTTG
>CM053600.1:171162677-171186824 GCA_028646575.1 Pseudocheirus occidentalis
AGGAAGGGGGGAGAACGACTCTGGGGCTGGGGGAGGGTGGCAGAGGGCAGGCAGGTAGCGGAGGGCCTATTTCTTGATTTCTAACTTTATGTTTAAGTTGGGCTCTGTTCCCAAGGAGGAGGGCACACTGTTCCAAACTCTAGGTTTCTTGCACTGCTGTTTTCAGAGCTAGTTCTGGGGTCTGTAAGTTTTCAGTTCTTCCTGAGTGGGTATGATCTGAGGAGAGGTGTGGTCAGAGCAACCACAAGCACTTTTCTGCACACTGGAAGTATGACCAGGGTCCCTACTCCCCTGCTGCCACATGCTTAGTGTGCTGATGCTCCTCCTCACCTTGGGACTGTCATGGAACTGTGTATGGTCAATGTAACAGAGTCCTGTATTCAGTGCCAGTAAAGAGTCCCCTGTAATCTTTTGATCTCTTATCTCACCCCTTCACCATCTGTTGCCTGAGAGCTCCAGGAGTTCCATTTGCTGATTCAGCTGCCACCAAGGCCTACTTTGCTGGGGCTCAACCTGAACTGGGCTGCATTCCATTCTTACTCCACTGAAACAGAACTTTCCTGGCAAACCAACTAAGGTCATATAGAGTTGGTTTCTCATTTATTAGTTCTGCCGCTCTAGAATTCATTCTAGAGTCATTTTTTTTAAGTTGTTTGGTGGAGAATTTGGGAGAGTTCAGGCAATGTCCTTGCCTTTATTCTGCTATCTTGGTTCTACCCCCAATACCTTTAATTTTAAAGAAGATATTACTTATATCAAATTGGAATTTTCAACTAAGTAACTCCCATCCACTGACCAAGATCTTCCCCTTTACTGTCAAATTGAATGTTTGTCTAATCCTATTTTTACACACCCCCTCAAATATTTGAAGCCAGTGATAGGGCATCTCTCAAATCTTTTTTTTCTCTAGGCTAAATGCTCTTAGTTCTATAAACTGAGCTTTATATTTTGGTGCTTTCATATCTCAGTCACTATTTTGGGCAGGTTCATCCTATACCTTCTAAAATATGATATTCAGAACTATATACATGAGTGTAGATGTGGCCTGATGATTGGAAGTGCAGTCTTATATTACATTAGCTTTTATGGTTACCATACCACACGACGCCCTCTTTTTTGTAGTCCACTAGAATACCTATGATTTTTCTGCATGGATTATTTTGGCCACTGACCTCTCATCTTCTATTTGCTTAGTTGATTTCATTTGAACTCAAGAGGAGATCTTCAGTTTATCACTAACAATTTTCTTCCTGCTACTTGCTATATGCTTCAGTGGTATAGTGTTGTAATACTTCGTGTAGTAGAGTCAAAAGACTGATGACCCTGGAGTTAGAAGTTGTGGGCTCGAATTCCACCGCAGGTGTTTATTCTGCGATCTTGGGCAAAGCTTTCAACCTCCATGGGCCTGAGGTTCCTCAAGTGTAAAATAATGGAATTGCACTAGATGGCCTTTAAGCTTCCTTCCAGCTCTAAATCTATGATACTATGACCTTCAGCTATACAATGTTATTTTTTATCCAAATTTTGTCTTTGAATGTATTAGATAATATTGTCAATTTCTTTTTATCCACAAATTGGATAAGCTTTCCTTCTATGCATGTTGGGTCTCTTGTTGGTAATGGGTTGAGCTGGTCCTCAGCTAACAGGAGTGCAAGTGATCACCTTGGGGCGAAATGCGAAGGTTGCACCTGTTTGCGATAAACAGGATTATCTCTCCACCTTCAGGGTGATGCACGATTGGCTCCCTGTGGTGAGGGCATGGCCAGGGGAGGGGCTCTAAGGGGCCCTGGAGAAAGGACTTAAATACAGGCTACCCAGAGGCAGAGGGAGTTCCAGCCCCGCCAAGCTTAGAGAATGTAGCTAGAAGCAAGTCCTGTGTCCTGAGGTTTTCTGTGCTGCTGTTTCTCCCGGAGTAAGCGGGAGCCAGGGACGCCCGAAGCCTGTTGAGGAAGGGTATAGGTGAAACCTATACATCCTGACCCCCCAAAACCGTAGCATATGCCTTCATCCATTCATTGATAAAAATGATAATCAGGACTAGGTCAATGACAAGACCTCTATTGTACTCTACTAGGGGGTATCCTCCCAGTATGAAACTGATCCATTTGTCACCTCTCTATTGCATCAATTCTATCTCTTCTGAGTTTACCTAACTCTACCATCATTTAATCCGTATCTCTTTTTTAAATTGTATTTTATTTTTATTTATTTTATTTTTTAATGTAATAAATTTTATTTGTTTTCTTGTTTACATCATTCATTTTCATGAGATTTTTGAATTACAAATTTTCTCCCCATCTTTCCCCTACCCCAACCCCAAAACAGAGATCCCACTGTAGAGCCCCTCCCCTGGTCTGCTCTCTAACTTTCTGGTAGGGCAGAGAGGGTCTGCCTGTCCCAGCCCCTGTATATCTTGATTCTTAGTTGCAGGTATTGCAGAGCTTTAAATTCTACATTCTTTTGGTTCCTCCCTTGTCACTTATCCCGCTGGAAGGACAACCAATTCAATACGGGCTGTGTAGGTGTGATTATACAGGACATCTTCACAGTGGACACACCATGACAGTGATATATCCCTCTCTCCCATCCCCTCCCCTTGCTCCACTCTCCACCCTGTCCCTGTCCCTCCACTGAAGTGTGAGCATCCAGCATCCCTCCCCCAGACCCCACCCTCCCCTCCATCATCCTGACCTTCATCCCCATGCTCCCTACTCTCCTGCGTGGCAGGATGCCCAGCCTAGAGTCCATGCCATTTCCTCCCCAAGCCAGATTCAATGAGAGTAAATGAAAGTAAAGTTGTAACAGTTATCCCTTGCCTCTTCCACATGGGATGATTAGCCCCATTTTGTCTCTCCCTGTCTCCTCTCATTCTAGTCCTCTCCCACCTCAGAATTTGTCTTTTAAAGTATCATCCCTTTGTATTCAATTGTTAATCCACATCTCTTAATTTTGTCTGAAAGATTGCTGAATACCTTCCTGAAATCCAGAGACACTATGCCCCCAGCATTTATCTGGTGTACTGGACTGGTATTCTGTTGAGCAAAGCAATGAGGCTGTTTTAGTATGACTTATTCTTAGTGAACCCATGCTGGTTCAGCTCTTTTATTTCTCTTTTCCTTTCATAAACCAGATTTTTAGTAATTTCATTCTAAAATTTTACTAGAAATTGACTGCACAGCCAGTGGTTCATACTTTATAGATTGAAATTCTACCTTTCACTCTTATTCTCTGAATATTAGATTCATCCAAAACATCTCTTATAATCATCACAATTCCCTAAGCTTACCAGTATATTATGTACACCCAACCTGACATTCTTATATCACTCTCAGATCTATTTCCTCTATGACAAGTGACTTTAAATCATTTGAAGCATTCTCTTAACATTTCCTTATTTACCTGAAGACCAGGTTTCTATTAATTATTTTTCCCCTCCATTTGAAGTGCTTTTTCCTTGGCACAGAAAGGATTTTAGCACGTTTTCCTTCTTTGTCATTAATGATCATATTCACATTTGCACTGAGTAAGTTACTTTTCTCTTCCTTCATTTTCCTCTTGTATTCAACATAACTTTATTTTTAAAATTTAAATTGATTTGTTTATTTACTTTTAGTTTACAAGATTCAGTTCCACAATCCCTTGAGTTTCAAATTTTCTCCCCTCCTTCTTCCTCCCTGCCCCTGGCACATTGTGGCATGCAATCAAGTATAGAACCTGCAAATACTTTTATACTGGACATTAGTCTGGTTGTATAGAAGGGTTGTGACCAACAGAGTGAAAAATGGGAAAGAAGAAACAAAACCAAACATGGAAAAGAATGCTAGCATGTAGATTTGTTCAGTCTCCATTTGAACTCTGTTCTTTCCAGATCTTTCTCTGAATGTAGTCATCTCCTTCCATCCTGAGACTTTTAGAGTTGTCTTATAATGTGTGTTGCTGAGAAGAGTCTAGTTTATCAAAGTTGGTCATCACACATATGATGTATCTGTGATTATGTACAAATTTTTTTCCTGGTTCTACTCTTCTCACTTAGCATCAGTTTGTATAAGCCTCTCCAGGTAAATATGAAGTCCATCTCCTCCTCATTTCTTATAGCACAATAGTATTCCACTATGTTCATATACCACAACTTGTTTAGCCATTCCCCAATTGATGGACATCCCCTTAATTTCCAGTTTCTTGCTACCACAAAGAGAGCTGCAATAAATATTTTTGTACATATGGGTCTTCCCCCCACTTCTATGATCTCTTTGGGATACAACCCCAGAAGTGGTATTACTGGGTCAAAGGGTATGCAATTATTTATAGCCCTTGGGGAATAATTCCAGATTGCTCTCCAGAATGGTTGAATTAGTTCACAACTCCACCAACAATGCATTAGTGTTCCAATTTTTCCACATCCTTTCCAGCATTTGTCATTTTCCTGTTTTGTCATCTTAGCCAATCTGACTGGTGAGATGTGGTACCTCAAAGTTATTTTGATTTGCATTTCTTGAATCAAAAGTGATTTAGAGCATTTTTTCATATGCTTATAGATATCTTTAATTCTGGGAAATGACTTGTATTCTTATAGACTTGACTTAATTCCCTGTATATTTTAGAAATGAGGCCTTTATCAAAGACACTGGTTATAAAAATTCTTTCCCAATTTCCCACTTCCTTCTTAATCTTGGTTACATTTGCTTTGTTTGTACAGAAACTTTTAAATTTAATGCAATCAAGATTATCCATTTTGCATTCTATAATGCTCGCCATCTCTTCTTTGGTCATAAAGTCTTCCCTACTCCATAAATCTGACTGGTAAACTATTCCTTGCTTCCCCAGATTATTTACAGTATCAGCCTTTATATCTAGATCTTGCACCCATTTAAACTTGACTTTGGTGTATGGCGTTAGATAATGGTCTATGCCCAGTTTCTGCCATACTATTTTCTAATTTTCCCAGCATTTTTTGTCAAATAATGAATTCTTAACCCAGAAACTGGGGTCTTTGGGCTTATCAAAACAGTGTGTTACTATAGTCAATGACTACTGAGTCTTTTGTACGCATTCTATTCCATTGATCCACTACTCTTTTCCTTAGCCAGTACCAGGCAGTTTTCAGGACCGCTGCTTTATAGTAGAGATTAAAATCTGGTACGGCTAGGCCACCTTCCCTAACATTTCTTTTCATTAATTGCCTTGATATTCTGGACTTTTTGTTCTTCTAAATGAATTCTGTCACTATTTTTTCTAGTTCTATAAAGTAATTCTTTTGTAGATTGATTGGTATGGCACTAAATATGTAATTTTATTTAGGTAAAATTGTCATTGTTATTATAATAGCTTGACCCAGCCATGAGCAATTGATATTTTTCCAATTAGTGAGATGTGATTTTATTTGTGTGAAAAGTGTTTTGTAGTTGTGTTCATATAAGTACTCGTTTTGTTTTGGCAGGTAGATTCCCAATTATTATATAATGCCTACAGTAACTTTAAATGGGGTTTCTCTTACTATCTCTTGCTGTTGGACTTCATTAGAAATATATAGGAATGCCGAGGATTTATGTGCGTTTATTTTGTATCCTGCAACTTTGCTAAATTTGTTTATTGTCTCCAGAAGTTTTTTTACTGGATTTTCTAGGATTCTCCAAGTATATCTCATATCATCTGCAAAGAGTGATAGATTAGGCTCTTCTTTACCTAATTTGATTCCTTTGATTTCTTTTTCTTCTCTAATTGCTACTGCTAACATTTCTAGCACCAGATTGAATAAGAGGGATGATAGTGGACATCCTTGTTTCACCCCTGAACTTATTGGAAATGCTTCTGGTTTATCCCCATTTGCATATAATACTTGCTGATGGCTTTAAATAGATGCTACCTATTATTCTAAGGAAAACTCCATTTATTCCTATACTTCTTAGTGTTTTTAATAGGAATGGATGTTATATTTTGTCAAAAGCTTTTTCTCCATCTATTGAGATAATCATATGGTTTCTGCTAGTTTTATTGTTATCTGATATAATCAATGATACTGATGGTTTTCCTAATACTGAACAATCCTTGCATTCCTGGAAAAAATCCAACCTGATCAAAATGTATTATTCTTATAATAAGTTGCTGTGTTCTTTTTGCTAATATTTTATTTAAAATTTTTGCATCTATATTCATGAGGGAGATTGGTCCATAATTGTCTTTCTCCGTTTTCTTTCTCCCTGATTTAGGTATCAGTACCATATTTGTGTCATAAAAAAAATTTGGTAGGGCTCCTTCTTCACCAATTTTCCCAAACAGTTTGTGGAGTACTGGGATCAACTGATTTTTAAATATTTGATAGAATTCACTAGTAAATCCATTTGGCCCTGGGTTTTTTTTTTTCCTAGGGAGTTCACTGCTAGCATGTTCAATTTCTTTTTCTGAGATGGGGTTATTTAAGTAATTTACTTCCTCTTTAACTAATCTGGGCAACATATTTTTGTAAATATTCATCCATTTCACTAAGATTGTCAAATTTAGGTGCCCATAAATGGGCAAAATAATTCCTAATTATTGTTTTAATTTCCTTTTCATTGGAGGTATTTAGCCTTTTCATTTTTGATAGTTGAAATTTGGTTTTCTTCTTTCTTTTTTATCATATTGACTAAAGGTCTATCAATTTTATTGGCTTTTTCATAAAACCAGCTCTTAGTTTTATTTATAAGTTCAATCAACATAACTTAAAAAAAGTCCTTTTTGGTTGTCTTGATCATTTATCTTAAACCTCAGTTAATAATGAGTATAAGGCTTCATGACAGTATTTTAATTTGTCAATATAAATAAAAAATATATTCTCAGATACCCTGCTCTCTCTTGCATCTCTTGCCCTTGTCTTTAAAAAAATCTGAGCCCATTGGTCAGTATCCAGAGCACCTATACTGGTCTCTTTAGACCCTTTGCCTATTTCTTTCTCACTGGAATGAACTGTGACTTCTCCCTAGAATTTCATTTTCGAGGACTCAAAATGCCCTTGCCTCATAGGCAAATAAGACTCCACCTAGTGTTCCCCTCTTATCTATCAGGAATTCTAAAATGGCACATTCCTATTATTTCTGCTTCAGACAGTTCAGGTCCAGAATTGTCATTCAACTTCTGAAGGATTAAATGATCAACAATGCAAGTCAGAAATTTATCACCTGTCTGCTTTTATTTCTATTTGTCTTGTTGGTGTTAAATTGTTGGTGAAGGTGGATTGCAAAGGAGTCACTAGATTCATGCAGAGCTATGACAAGGCACAAGTAGAGAGAGTGATGGGAAAAGTCAGCTCAAAGTTTTGGATCCCAGTCTTTGCTCACAGTAGAGGTATATTAGGTAGCTTTCCCTCACTGGGGCCCACTCAAGTAGAAGGCTCTGATTTAGGTTTTGTGTTTGGGACTGTGAGAGATGTAGACTGAGATGAAGAGTGACTCCCTGGTGTGGGACATTCTTCCACTACTGTCTGGGCAATACTTGCCTACACTGGCCTGTCCCAGGGCTTTGGCTCCTTTGAGGTATTCTTGTTGTGCCATCCTGACACCGTACTTCTTCCCTCCCCAGACTTTGGCAGCCGGTATCTGTAGAGGTCGACCATAGGAAAAGGTCAGGATCCATGACTTGGGCAGGGGACATTTGTTGAGTACATTGAGGAGCTTAGTGGAATCCTCTTCATTCTGGCCTCCAGACATGAACGCTATGCCAGGTATGGCAGGGGGCACAGTATTGCGTAGAGCTGTTATAGTTGCTACTGCAATTTCCTCTGGGAGACACTTCTGGCAACAGTCGTGGCCCTGAATTACCATGTTAGGTTGAAGCACAGTCCCTTCAAGGAAAATATGGTGGTCATTCAGAGACTTGAATACAGAAGCCAGAACCTTCTCGGTGACAAATTGAGATTGCTTCAGGTTATGGTTTCCTTCAGGGAGGATGTCTGGCACAATGAGGGGTACCAGGCCATTCTGCTGGCAAACACTGGCATACCTCCCCAGAGCATTAGCATTTTCCCAAATCGCGAGAGGAGAGGGTGTATTCTCCCCAATCCTCAGTACACAGCGCCACTTGGCAAAGTCAGCTCCATCTTTCTTGTACTGGGCACAGCGCTCAGCCAGGCCATCCAGCCCTTGGGTGATAGTTTCATCATTGGTCCCTGGCAAGGGTACGACGCCCCTGTCCACCTTGATACCCACAGCAGTACCCTTGCTCCTGATGACGTCGGGGAAGGTACGGCAATCATCACACTTTTGATAGAATGTCTCATGAGAGAGGATGACACCTCCAATGTAGTTGCGTATTTCATCATCAGCAGTCACAAACAGCTGGCGATAGAGGCGCCTATTCTCTTCCGTGTTCTCAATGCCAAAAGAAGCGAACCGCTTGCTCATAGTACAGTTGGATTCATCTAAGACCAAAATTCCCTTGCCTGGAGCGACGAGCTTCGTAACAATCTCGGCTAGGTCTTTCTTTTGTTCTGGTGTCAGGGGTTGGGCAGACATGGTAACTTTGAAGGGGCAGTTTCCTGTTGGGGAAGGAGACTGGAGAGGGAGCCTAGGCCTTCTGGAGATGGAACTGGACCATGAGTCGGTGGGAACTAACAAAACTACCTATCAACCGAACTGGAACCTCAGCGCATTCCAAAGCCTAACAGGGCAATAGAACTGGAAGGGGGTGGGGGCGGTAGCAAAGGCGGAGTCTGACCATTTAAAGGAACCTCACCTAGAAAGTGGGCTTGTTTTCTTTTTGCTTTTCTTTTGGAAGTGGAGGGAACGTTTCTTTTCATTGGGCTAAGAATAGTAGTGGGTGTCAGGGGCCTGAGTGTAGAGCCTCTCTAGCCGCAACGCCTGAGAAAGTGTATTTGCTCCTCTTTGGGACCCATTCCCCACCCCCTCCTCAGGTAAGAAGCACTGAGTAGCTGGAATTCAAGCACATTATGGGCAGGGACGGTTTCCTTTGTAGCCAAGAAGAATGCTCAACACATTGGAAATGCTTATTAATTGATTGGAGGAACACAGACAAGATAGCTGAGCGACTAAAATCCGGTGGAAGGGTTTATATTCAGGGAGGACTCTAGTCCCTCCTGAGAGAACACAGGAAGCTCCTTTGCTTGGTTTCTAGTGATTGGGGCTGCTCCCTAGATTGCCGACGCCACAATCAGGAATGGCAGACTGCTCAGTTGGGCTGCCCTTTCCTCCTCGGTCTAACAGAATGAGCAGGGAAATAACTTACCTTTTTTTCTTTTAATGCACTTTTTCTTCCTCGGACTTCTAGTGTGGCAAAGTACAGCAGGAGGGGAATATATCCTTTCCTCTGTCTCCCAGAAGCCAAAAATGTCTACAGGAAGAAACACATGATGAACATCATATACTTGTCCAAGAGACCTAAGGAATGAGTTTATAGACCTCCAGCTCCTGATTTGCTGCTGCTTTTCCGGTGCATTTTCTGAACACAGATCAGAGACTGACTCTTATGGATATTTATGTCTTTTTTGGGGGGGGGGAGAATTAAGAGCTGTCCCATAATAATTTCCAAGCCCGATGGAGGAAGTAATAGTTTCAGGAACAACAATTCCTGAAAATGGACTTTCCATACAATAGTTCTTGAAATTTGACACAAGATTTCTCACAGAAAGGAGATTTTTCTCAGCAGCATCTTCCTTGATTCCAGGAAGCAGAACTATAGAGCCTCACCCTGAGGTATTAAATACCGTAACAGCGGCTGGGGAGACTTCCGAATCTCCCCAACATTCCTACTTGCCCAGGCTTCTTTGGTCAGAGCAGGTTCGTTCAGCATCCTTGTGAGGGTCTTTATTAAATACATATTTCTGAATTTCCTCATTGGCTTTTAGGGATCTTAATCATTTTCTATAGTGGCGGAAATAAAGATTGTCCCATATCCAATTTCCCTGCTGCACACTGTGTGGGAATTGAGGACTCAACTATCTACTTCGGGGGAAACAGATTTAAGCCATAACTAAGATAGGAGATCACCTCCAGAGTAATCTAGGGTCAGAGTCTAAGTCAAAGAGAGAGGATTAACTCTTTGGGTGTCAGGTTCCAAGAACTGGACCCAATAATGTCAACCCAGGGTTCTTGGGGTACCAGTGGGTTTCAAGGGATTGGTCCAGAAGTACATATATTAAAATACAGAGCTATTCTGCTACTCTTTCTATCTCATCTCTACCTTTTTAATGCATGTTTTTTTCACTGCTATCTTCCCATCATGAGTCATGTTCTGTGCTTACTATAAGGTCATAGGATGTCTTTAGGAGCTTCAGCAGCAGTGGATTTTTTTTTTAAGGACTTGAAGACATATGACCATAGGACAAGTAGCATAGCATCATTGAAAAATCAGTGGATCTTAAGTACAAGGACCTGGGTTCACATCTCTCCTTTATAACTTACCACCTATGAGATTTCTTGGGCATATCAGTCAATCAATCAACACATGTTTATTTGTTGATGTGGCAGGTATTGTTCTAGGTGCTGGGGATACAGGTACAGGTACAAGAGTGAAAATGATCCCTAACTCCAAAGGCTCTTGCATTCTAATGGAGGCTATAAATGAGGGTGACAACCTTGCACAACCCTCCTGTACTTAATTCAACTTTATGTTATCATCTCCCCCATGTCATGGTCCTCTTTAAGAATGAAGGACAAGCCACAATCTGTGACTGGTCTTAACTGCCTGAATGAGGACCCAGCTAGCCAGTACTAGTTTCTGCTCCCCTTCCCTCCCCTCTCCTTCCTTCTTGTCCTCTCCCTTTACTTGAGGGTGTTCTGCCCAAAGAAAGGTATGTTTTGATGGCCAAAAGCTACCTACTTAATTTGGGTTTGCTCACTAAATTTCTTTCTCAAAGATCAACTCTTAAACCCAATTCACTTTGGCTCTTATGGATTGGACAAACAATAGGTCCCTGCCCAAGCACTAATTAATGATTATTTTTTGGACCCTCTTGGCTCTGAGTGAAATGTAAATAGTAACTGTTTCTTTTTTGACCAGCAACCCAGAGGGTCTTCCCTTCCCAGTTTTACATTTTTTTTTTTCAGATTAAAGGGGCCATCCCTTGATTCAATTCTTAAAGAGGCCTATTCATTGTATGGGCATTTCCTCACTCAAAGTGAGAACCTGAAAAGACCTCAGCTTAAAAGGGCCAAGGTCTCCCACAGCACCCTGGGCCATCCCCACTTGTCCTGATTGATATCTGATTCAGATGGCTCTGGAGTAGAAAGAGAGGCTGGGTGACCTTGTACTGTCCTCCCTCACTCAAATCAAAGTCAATTGCAAGTCATGTCATCATCTTCCTGATGTCATGGTCCTCTTCAAATGAAGGACAAACCACAATAAATCTATTGAAATATGAGCAACATAAATCTCCATCTCCTCCTCCTTCTCCCCCTCCGCCTCCTCTTCCCCGTCCCCCTCCTCTTCCTCTTCTTCCTCTTCCTCTTCCTCCTCCTTCTCTTTCCTTCTCCTTTTCTCTCTCTCTCTTTCCTCCCCACCCTAGCACCCAAATGTTGAATTCGAATAGCATAAAGAGATAAAGAGGCAAATAAGAGATGAAGATCAAGCAAATGAACCATTCTTAGCACTTCATATATCAATGGATCCAGTTTTTTAGAGACATCTCTTGGTGGGTAGAACAGATCTCCAGAAGATTCTTGGTTTCAGGTCAAGGGGGAGACTCCCTCATATTACAATTGGAAACTCTGCCTCCCTAAGTCCACATGACTTTGTCTGTCTCCTCTAGCACCTGGACAAAGCCAAAGGAGGACTTATGTGCTCCAGTCAAGGCGATGACAGCTGACAGCTCTGCTGCTGGAGTTGTCCTCTGCTGACCTTCTGCCCTCTCCACTCATGTTCTGCTGAGGCTTTGCCCCTTTCTCTTCACTTTTCTCTGTCACTCCTCTCCAGTCTGGAGTTCCATTGTATTGCTTCATCTCTGCTCAGTATCTTACTCTTCAGATTAAATCGTTAAAGGTAATTGTGTCTATTTATGTGCCATTGGACAAGCCTCAAAAGCTATCAGCGGCTAGGTTCAAATTCATACTCTGCATATAGCTCATTAGTCATGTCCAACTCTTCATCATTCCATTTGGGGTTTTCTTGGAAGAGATACTGGAGTGGTTTGTCATTTCCTTTTCCAATTCATTTTACAGATGAGGAAACTGAGGTAACTAGGATTAAATGACTTGCCTAGGGTCACACAGAAAGAAAGTGCCTGAAGTCAGATTTGAATTTAGACAGATGAGTCTTCCTGACTTTAGACCTGCTACTCTCTCACAGTGCCATACTCAAAATACCATTTGGTAGCTTCCAGTCTATTATAGTCTTCCAATCTCTTTTAGCTCTTGAATGGTGAGAATACTAAGAAAAAAAAGTTGTGTTGATTTAATCTTCAGCCTTTCCCCAGATCTCTGAAGCTGTTGAAGCTTTCCCTTGCTAATGACATGTATCCCTGCATTAACTTGTACAAGTCTCTTTTCAGATATAGGCCTGCAGGGTAAATTTGGATCTCTTTCCCATTAAACTGGTGGAAACAAGGCTGTCCTATCAACTTTAAAGAGAGCATCACCCTTGGATGAGCAGTACAGAAATCCAGCACAAGCTCAATAACCAGCCATTGATGGCATATCCTGTTTCTTTGTATCCAGGAAACTGAAAATAATCCTGTTTTCCTTATCCAGGCCACAGATGTCTTGGGCCAGGTTCCAATCATTTTGATCTGGTGAGGATTCTTGTTGGCAAAATAACCTGGCGGTGAATGGGCTATAATAACAGAGTGGTGACAGCTGAAATGCATTTCATCATTTTGATCTAGGTGAATGTTCTCAGTAGTATTGCTTGAAGACCATATGTTTTCTCCTCCTACCCTTATAGCATAAGGGATTTCTGTTCTGAAAGCATCAAAAAGACATTCTCTTTTTCTTCATTAAACTTTTGAGAACTAGAAATTATGAGATGGTGTTGGCTTATACATCATTTTGTAAAACATGAAAATCAATAACTTGTAAAATGGAAAATATCTCCCCCCATAAACCTCTGAGGAATCAATTCATCAAACATCACAACAAATTTGTTAGTGCTAATTATGATGTATCTCATTTTAAATATTTCTTATACTGTAATTGATCAAAAGTCTTCCTAACAGACTTCCCAAAGCAATTCATTAGTCCAATAAAAAATAATGAGAGCTAGAATTGGCATACACTTGTTTCTAAGTAATTTGTGTTAGAGAGAAGCTTAGCAGCTGCACGTTGGCATAGAGAGGGATCAGATACAACTGATTTATCAAAATGGATTGATCTGGTCAGTTTATATTCTGGAGTTCTGAGTAAGGGACACCATTAGGGTTTAGCACAGTTTACCAAGCTGGACCAAAATAAAGTTGGCCCAGATTCTAGTCCCATTATGTGTTGTACCATCAGGAGTTGTCAAATTTAGAATTTATTTAGCAACAAAGTTTTGTTTATTCATTTAAATGATCAATAAACAGGAAAAATATACATTTTCTTCCTATAGCAAAAGTAACAGGTTAAAAAAAACCTTCTTTCAAACTAAAGTGTACTCCTAGTCTTACCCCAAACAATAAGAACCTATTGAAATATTGCATATTTTGGTCGATGAGCCAAACAATGGAGTGAGAAAGTCAGTAGGGACTTCCACTGCAGGTGTAGAACATGTAGGTCATCCCTATAGCCATATCTGTCTGTCTGTCTGTCGTATCTATCTGTCTACCTATCTGTCTGTCTACCTATCTATCTGTCTACCTATCTACCTGTCTGTTTATCTATCTTCCTGTCTGTTTATCTATCTACCTACCTACTTACTATCTGTCTGTCTGTCTGTCTGTCTGTCGGTCTGCCTGCCTGCCTGCCTGCCTGTCTGCCTGCCTCCCTTTCTGCCTGCCTGTCTGTCTGCCTGTCTGTCTGTCTGCCTGCCTGCCTGTCTGTCTGTCTGTCTATCTATCCACCTGTCTATCTACATATACATTATACATTTATACAATAAGTATTCTCCCTTTGGGGAGAACTTTGATGACATGAGTGCATTGTAGATCACAATACTGAATAGCTGCATAAGCTCAAAACTTCTGCCCTATTGTCTTGCTCAGACAAAAGAGCTATTAGACCTGGGAGTTAGACGACTCAGGTTGAAATCCTGGGTCTGACCATCTAGTTCCTGTGTGACCTTGAAAAAGTCACTTAACTTCCTCAGGCCTTGGCTTCACCACCTATAAAAAATAAAGGAGCTATCTACCTCTAGATCGATGATTTACTTGTTTAAAGATCAGTTTCCTTAGCTCTACTATGACCCAGATCAGTAGATTGCAACTGGTATTGGACAATCTGGGCAGCCCTGTTGCCAATTCTATATGTTGGGCTTTTCCCTAAGCTCTTAGTAGGAGCCCTAAGATATTGTAAACGCTTCACAGATGCACAGAGTAGTCGGATCATGCACAGACCCTCCATATCACATTGGTTTTATTGAAGGGGAGTATATGCTAGAATGTGACAATTATATATACATACCTATGTGTATAAACACATATATGCAACATACATACACACAATGCATTTGCACATGCATGTATAGTGTTTAGAAAGTATTTGACACATGTAGGTATATATACACATATGTATGTATATGCATACATATAGGGCAGCTAGATGGCATAGTGGATGAGTACTGGACCTGGCACCTGGAAGATTCATCTTTCTAAGTTCAAATCTAGCCTCCAACACTTACTAGTTGAATGACCTGGCCAGGTTTTTCAAGCCTGTTTGCCTCAGTTCCTCATCTGTAAATTTGGCTGGAGAAGGAAATGGCAAACTATTCTAGTATTTTTGCCAAGAAAACCCTAGATGAGGTCACAAAGAGTCAGACATAGTACATATACACATATATATGTGTGTGTGTGTGTGTATAGGCTGTGAAATGCTACACAACAAAGCAACCCTTCATGTCCTGTTACCAGATTAAGAGGAGTCATGTTCCTCTGCTGACACTCTTCTCTTCTCTCTTCTGTAAACTGTGATTGTTCAAATTGAGTGGCTTCATTTCCATTGCCAGGAAGAATGCTCAGCTGAATTTAATAATTCCTTCCAACATCTTCTCAATTTGGAAAACTCATTCTCTAACAACCTCTGCTGTAGTGGGCGCCAAAGCATTTTGGGGGGGGCAGGTCACTTGAGGGGCTGAGCCCAGAAATGCAATGAGCTCCCCCATGCTGGCAAAGTCATGGGGCTTGGGACTATGGGAAAAAATTTAAAAAGACACTCAAAAAAGCAAATTCAATAAGAAGGTATGAAATAACGAGTTTCATTATTAAAAGATGTTTGGGTTAAACTGACAGCAGTTCTTAACTTAGTGTGTGAACTAAAAAAATGCTCATTATATTTCAGTTTAATGAGCATCTTTTGTAAACCTATATATTTTGTTTTTTATTATTATGACACATTTTTATGTTATATTATGTATTATTATGGATTGTTTTGAGGGGAAGTTTCCATAGAGTTCACCAGACTGCAAAAGAGGATCCATGGCACACAGTCAAGTTGAGAATACTTGGGTTAAAGGAAGCTGCTGATACTTTTCATGATGATCTCATGACTAATAAATCCTTCTTGAAGGCCCAACTCTGCTCCGGGGTCCAGAATTCTGTGGCAGCATCTCTTTCGCCCTTTTCATGATAACATTTGCCATGGGAAACTGCCCATTTTTTTTCCCCAACGTGTGAGCAAATGAACTGCACTGTCATGGAAATAAGCGAGTGTCTGGAAGAAACAAGGGTAGCTGATGGCAGACCCAATTTGTGCGAGGATGCGAAATATTAATTTGCTTTCCAAGTGAGAAATAACCACTCCCGTGCCTCTTTATATATGTCATACCACAAGGAGCAGTCGGCTTAACCATATCATCACATAGTTTTAGAGTCTTCCAGTAGAGGAGAGAGTCCAATCCCCTGCCTTCAGTTCTCATCTGCTCTCACATATTACCATTTGCTCACTTCTTTAGCATTGGGAAGAATATTTGCTGGGTGAGTAGGAAGGAAGGTTGAGTTCATGCTGGTTAGGTTTTTTTTGGTTGTTGTTACTTACTTTAAAGCATGATCACAGTCGGTGAATAGAAAAGGAAACCTACTTGATTCTTACCCATGAGAAATTGAGAGGTAGGGAGGTCAAGTGACTTGTTCAAGGTCATACAGGTGTGAATACCAGAATCAAATCCTGATTTAAACAATGGCCCTTTGAATCCGAGTTCAGCACTTTTCACACTGCATGAATCTCTGAAGGAAGTGAGTTTTAGATCATGCTTCTGTATCCCACTGAGTACTTGATAAGAAGAAAGGTATGAATATTGATTTACAGTTCTCTTTTCTGCCTCTCACAATGTAGCTGAAGCTAGATGTGGTGGCACTGGAACATCATCTCTGCCCCTGGAGAGGTTGAAGCTGATTGAATTCTGAACTGCAGTGGGCAAAAAAAACCCCAAAACAAAACAAAAAAGGGGGCAGCTAGATGGCACAGTGAATAGAGAACTGGTCCTGGAATCAGGAGGACCTGAGTTCAAATCTGACCTCAGACACTTAACAGTTACTAGCCATGTGACCTTGGGCAAGTCATTTAACCCCAATTGCCCTGCCTTTCCCCCTCCAACCTCCTCCTCCAAAAAAAAACCCAAAACAAACAAACAAGTAAAACATCAGAGGAGGCAGAGTTTCCATACAAGGAGTTTCTTACCTCCTCTAAAATCACAGGTTCATCCAGACTGAAAGAAGAGATTAGTCTTTTATAGTGACTGCATAGAGACAAGATGGTTATAGTGAAGCAGATTCTTGTTGTTCAGTTGTATCTGACTCTTCATGACCCCATTTGGGGTTTTCTTGGCAGATACTGCATTGGTTTTCTATTTCCTTCTCTAGCTCATTTTACAGATGAGGAAACTGAGGCAAACAGAGTTAAATAATTTGACCAGGGTAACACAGCTAAGTATCTGAGGCCAGATTTGAACTCAGGAAGATGAATCTTCTTCACTCTCTATCCACTGTATCAACTAGCTGCCCCATAGTGAGGCAAGGGGGTTGGGCAGAGGGCACTAGTCTGGGACTCAGGAGGCCTGACTTCTGGTCTTATCAAGCAGTGAGAAATAGGTCAAGATACTCCTTGGTGAACCTCAAGTTTTATATCTGAGAAAAAAGAGAATTAGGTTGGGCAGCTTCCAAAATCTACCCTGTCAAATTTATGATTCTATATTAGCTCTGTGGTCTGTAGGCAGGTCAAAGAAACAGTGACTAAGACCTTACTAATAGCACTTAATGACAACACATTTATATGGAGACTTGAGATCTGCAAAGAACTCTTTCCTTTTTCAGACAGTTTATACAAAGTGTTATTAAACTCCATTTTGTAGAATAGGATATTGGGACTCAATCACCTGCTAGTAGATAACCAGGAATTAGAAGAGAACTATGGACAAAGGGAAGACCACTGACTCTAGTCAGAAGGGCTGGCTTCAAGTTCTTTGTCCAATTAGTATCTCTGTGTCTTCAGTCAAGTTACTTCATGTGCTAAGCACATCAGTAAAGTGAAGGATAGCCTGCGGGGTCCCTTACTGTTCTAAGACCATGATTTTATAACTCTACGTTCAATCTCTATCCTCTATGCAAAGTTGACCTTTTTTATTTAGGAGTAAAAGTAGTTTACTTTAATACAGCACTTTATGATTTACACAGTTCTATAGATGTAGCCTTTTCTTCAGTATTTACAGTTAGATCTCAATTATTCGGAGTCACCATACCTTGAAGGGGTCTCATTATTTGAATCTACACCAAACATTTCCAATGGGCTGGCACCAATGACTGTATTTTACATAACTATAATTTCACATCTGTAGATTTGAATGCATTCTACCACTTTAGGGAATTTGTTATTCACACTAGTCAAGACCTAGATGTACACTGAGGACCCTGTGAAATAAGTAGCACAAAGATGATGATTTTTATTCTGTAGATAAGTAAAGAATCAGCCATTCAGGAAGCATTTATTATGCAACAGTTATGTTTGAAGGGAATGAGCTAGGTACTAAAGACACATGTGTAAACTCTTGGTGGTGTTGTCTGGTCGGTTTGGAAGTGTAAAGCAGAAACAAAAGGGAAAACCCACTCCTGATAAGCCCTACCTTTGAAATTGTGGGCATGGTCACTCTTCTCAGGGGCAATGTCTTTCTCCTCTTATAGAGTGGGATTACTCCTCAGTTATTTCTCTCATTGCCTGTAGAGAAAATCGTGGGGGTATACAATATGATTCACACATATCTATCTTCCCCTTACCTTGATACCTGGCTCAGATTTTTAGCTGGAGGGGCACAAGACAAACCCTACAACTAGCTTAAATTCTACTTTTGGGAAGCTTATAAAAATCACTAGTAAGATTCTCTCTCATACTCCAAGCTAGGATTAAAAACAAACACATAAACCCAGCTATTGCAGGGAGAAGGGTTTGACCTCTTCTGGTCTAGCCCCAAGCCTTTCACTCATCTCTTCTCTTCTAGAACCCCCTGTTCTTAATTAAGCATAAACCCAGATCACAAGAAAAAGTTATGACCAGTCATAATTTTATATTTAAAAGATAATGAATTAGGAATATTTTAGCATAGAGAAATTAAGAAGTAAATCTCTGCCGCCTATAGTCCGAGAAAGTTCAGAGAAGGTTGGCATTATGGGGATGGGGATGGAGGTAGTCACTTCACTAATTCTTTAGGTCTCTGAGAGTGTCAAGTTTCAGTCCATTTAACCACATTCATTAGAATTTTTTCTAAGTGGAGGAGGCTGTGACTTTTGGAGCCAAATCTGCACTGCCCAAACTCTAGTCTGTGGCTTCATATTGCATAACGTCTGCTGGACCTTCTCTCTTTCTTGCATCCAAAGTGTACATTACTGTTCCTTACCTTTTGAGATCACCAAGATTCTCCTTGCGGACTGCTATTTCCCAGAAGTCCATGCTTCTAGATCTCAGCATTCCCTACCTACAGGGAAGTTGGTCTCAATCATCAGTTACACAGAGATATAAGAAAATTATTACTTCCCTTAAGGAGCTTACATCCCATGGGGGGAAACAAGTCCCAGGGCCTCTCCTGCATCTGCACGCACACCAACTGGGTTTATGCTCAAGACATGACCAGGTGAGTAAAGTTCTCTAGAAAATTCTGTAAAATATCTCTTGGCTCTGTCTCATGTTGATATTCTCCCAAACATGGGTAATAATCCTCAATTCCTTCACAAACACTCCAAGTACAACATGGGCATTGGGTATTAGGACAAACTATATTTCTCCTATGACAGGAAATGAATAAAGATGATAAAGATTCACTGGACCCATGAACAAATATGGAATCATAACCATGTAAATAAACCATTAGCTTCCCCCTGGAAAGAACCTTAATTTAGGAACCATTACTTATTCTGAGGAGTCCCTCTTTCCGTTAGCATTGTTTTACAAAATCTCTTCAACAATTGTATCAGGCTGACGTTTAGACTATCCCCTCACCCCCAAAACAGAAATGTATTTTGAGAGTTGCTAAATAAGCAGGCCATTCTTATTGGATCTGTACTGTCTAACTTTCTGGCTTTGCTCTGTAAGTGCTGAGCTGCACACCAGGACCACAAGGACTTTCCCCTTTGTAACATGGGTTTTCTGCCAGTCCTGGAACACTTCTCATGAGGTTGTTCTAATTGCTGACGAGAATACTGGCTTAACACAGGGTGTCTGTTTGAGGGATGCTATTACTTGGAGAGCTTTTTCTCCACCAATTAAGAGAATCCCATGAAAAATGACCCAAGTTTGGTTGAAAACCCGAGTTTTACGAGGGATATGCTGGAATCAAGGAGAGAGTTGGTTGTTAAATTTTCAGTGTGAGCTAAATGCACACCTCAAAAAATTGATATCAGTATAAATCAAGGATTGAGTTTTTGTTTTATTGTTTGCCTGGGCTTAAGAAAGGAATGGAGAAAACGCTAACAATGCAGATTAAATTGAAGAGTCCTCTCTATGTGTATAGATATAATATGGACACATATATAATTAGATATTAATAATATACAAATGTATATATACTATATTTACAGAAATATGGTTTTATATAAATATAGAAGCTAGATTTATATAAATATAATTTATATCCCACTATAAAGCAGTTATATATGCAGAAATATTATTTATATATAAATATACAGAAATTGTTTATATAAATGTAATTTATATAACAATATAAAACAATGTTTATATAAATATGATGTATATATAAATATATGAACTATATTTATATAAATATAATTTACATATATAACGATGTGATCTATATATAATTTATATGTAAATATATGAAATGTATCCATATACATACACACATATATGTGTTATATATGTGTATATATGTGTGTATATATATGTATATACAGACACACACATATAAAAAAGAACTTGTTAATCCTTTACCAGCATGCTGCTAAGTTATACTTTACCTCTTCAAGTAGCAGGCTGCTTCAAGAATCCTTTCTCTCTCCCTAGAAGATCCAGAACTTTTGGAATCCAGAATTCTTAAACTTGTGGTTACTATGAGTCAACTCCCAGAGCTGGTGCTGCCCAGAGAATCTCCCTTCAGTGACTAGAAGGCAAAATTCCAAGAGCGTAGTGCTGCTATGTATGAATTTGGATTAGGAACTGGGATCTTGAAGTCTCATCTCAGGCTGTGTGGAAACATGTGTCAACCACTGTCATGGGCTTTGGAGATGTTACTATCTCAATTCTATTTGGGGGAGAGATGTCTCCCCCCCCCCCCACTTTCCCCCTGGAAGCTGCTGGGGAGTAAACTGAGAGGTAACTCTAGAGATCAAGGATCAGTGAGATTAAGTGACCAATCCAAGGTCACATTGCTAGTAAGTATCAGAGTCAGGAATGGAGCCCCGCTTCCCATCCCAAATCCAGGGGTCCCTCCTACTACATCACATAACAGAAGTACATAGAAAAAAACCTTGGCATTCAATTGGCATGACATAAAGTCAATGTGCTAGAGTGGAATATGACCTAGTTTGGGAGTTAGATCTCACCTGCCAGTGGATGTGTAAACCTGGTTGGTTTGGGGGGGTCTCTGTTTCCTCATTTGTAAAATGAGAGGGCTTGACTGGATCATCTGTAAACGTCCTCTCTAGCTCTAAATCTGTTTCTTGTTCAGTTGTTTCAGTTGTGTCCAACTCTCTGCAGCCCCCATTTGGGGTTTTCTTGGCAAGGATCCTGGAGGGGTTGGCCATTGCTCTTTCCAGCTCATTTTACAGATGAGGAAACTGAGGCAAAAAGGGTGAAGTGACTTGCCTGGTGTCATAGGATCCTTTAATATAGAAAAGAAATATTGACTGGTAATTAGACAATATTGCTGAAGGGGGCTCTAATTTCTTCCATCCCTTCCTGATTTGGCTGTCACTTTTCCACTCCTTTTCATCACCCCAGAATTAAATACTAAGGATGGTGTATCACTTATTAGTAGAGGCAAATCTGGCAAACCTACAGATTTAGCAAGGTGGTTTGTAGCTGGGTTGGGTTTTCAAATGAACTGGATTTAGCTCTCTGTGATATATTTTCAAGGTTTTTTTTTCTCATTTTTTCCATTTCCTGCACCCCAGGTCATGGCTCAGGGGTGATAAATGCTCGTAGGGCTTTCATCAAAACTTAGTGTGACCTTGGAAACGCTATTTGACCTTTCTACAGATCAGCTTGAAAATTTCAAAATAAAGATGACAGTAGCCACCCCCTTGGTAGGATCATGACTCATAGGAGGAAAAGCATGTTATAAAAATCCCAAATGATGCAGATATCTCAGTTGGGGTACTGTTAGTGTTCATTCATAACCACCAGCCTCAGGGACTTGTAAGACATAGCCCAGGGTAGGTGGCTTTGGGACTGACTGAAAAGAAATTGCAGTTCTGGTCAGTTTCACCATGGAGAATTTGTCATATTCCAATTGGGGTTAAACAATGAAGTTAAAACAGCAATTGACATTTATGCAGGGCTTTATTTAGGTTTCCAAAGTGTATTCCTTATCTTACATTACCTCATTGGATTTAAACAACTGTGAGAGGTAAATAATATTATTAGTTGTCTTTCACAGATGAGAAAACTGAGAGAGAGAGACAGAGAGAGACAGAGATAGAGACAGAAACAAAGAGACAGAAACAGAGACAGAAAGAACAAGGAAGAGAGAAAGGGGAGAAACAGAGACAAAGAGAAAAGGAGAGAGAGAGAGAGAGAGGGAGGTAGGTGCAAATGACCTGCTGGTTAGGCTGTATAGTTAGTAAGAAAGTTCTTGGACTTTTATTAGTTTTACAAATGAAATTTTCTTGACTCCCAGGTCAAAGCTCAAAATTACTCCTGTTGGCTTTTGGACTCCTGCCTAGTAGGGAGTGTCTAGATGGTCTGGATCTGGGGTGAAGGGTATTGCCTGGGAGAGCACCCTAAGAAAGTTTTTCTTCTATGGTTAAACAGAGGTCATGTGAACTGTCACCATGGTACCTTTCATTTTGCTAAAAATCTAGAGAACAAAGATTTTTTTCAAAAGCAAGGAAAACAGGTTTGGCATAAGTTATGTGACAGTTACAGTGAGGATTTTTTTTCCCCCTTGTATAAAAGACATTGACAGTCAGCCTCAAGGGGCTGATGTAATCTGAGAATATAGCTTTAAAATCATATTACGGGTGGCAGTGCTTAAGATTAATATAGAGACCATTTACCTTTTTGCTACTTGCTTTATTAGCACTTAGAAGCTTGATTTACAATAGGAAAAACAGAACGTGGTTTGTTGAAAAGGAAAGGAGGCACTCTAAAAATTAACATGAGAATAATGAACTTAGTCACACAGAATTTCTACAGCATGATTTTTCAAGAGTAAGTCAGTGCATATTTTTGACATTGTTCATGGTTTCTTATTTCCTGGCAAGGTCATCTCCCAGTCATGATTTCTTAAGGAAATTCTCAGCCTCCAAGAACTCTAAAAAGACTATTTTATTTACTTTACTCAATTGTGCCTTGGCTTTTCCTTAGTTTTGCCACTCAAGAATCTTGTTTTTAGAATTCAGACTCTAGTTGGCACGGTTCTTACCTGAAATATGTGGAGGTAAATCAGTGAAATCTGGAAATATCCTAAAAGCAAATGTACTTTCTTCTAGTCATTTAATTTAAAAACAAAACAATTATAGCCCCTGGGGCAACTTCACAACTTACACCTTCGGTGGCCAGACAAGGCTACGCATAGCTTCAAGGTACTTTATGGATCACTATGCCCAGAAAACCAATTTATGGGCCCCTATTAATGTGTTTCCTTTTCTAGATAGAGAAATTGCCAAGAGCTCTCTGGGTTTGAAGCTCCCCAAGTTCTCCATTCCAAAACTTTTACAGATGAATGGAAGGGAGAAAAGGCACAGGCAGTTAATCCCTAAGTCAGTCAGTCAGTCAGTCAGTCAGTCAGTCAGTCAGTCAGTTAACAAACATTTATTTTGTGTTTACTATGGGCCAGGCATTGTGCAAAGTGTTAGGGAGCCAAAGACAGACAAAATATAGTTCCTGTTCTCTAGAAGCTCACATTTTAATGAAGGGAACAACATGCAAATAACTATACATACAAGATATATCCAATGCAAATGTCAGGTAACCTCAGCGGGAAGGCTTGTGGTTTGGAAAGACTTTCCTGTGGAAGTCAGGATTTAATTTGATAATAGGAAAAAAACCCAAGGAAATGAAAAAAGAAAAAAATAGAAAACAAAACTAAGCCCAGAGGGCAAGATTATTGTCTTTCTTTAGCCTCAGATCTTTTATGTGTAAAATATAGCCAGAAATATTTAAAACTTTAAATTCACTCTATAAAACAAGAAATTTTTAATGAATGCCTAATAATGGATAAGGCACAGTGGGTTCCCGCTGATGGCATAAAAGCTCTTGCCTAGACTGCTCTTAGGGCAGAACTCATATTTCTGAACTTGGAGAAATAAGAGCTAGAGCACGGCAAAATCCAGCTGGAGACGGACATTGGCCTGTCACTTTTGCTGTCACATTAGGTCACCCTGTTCAGTTATTTCTTCTATGGTTGTTCATCCCTCCCTCCTTCCCTCCCTCC
>CM053600.1:171187324-171213086 GCA_028646575.1 Pseudocheirus occidentalis
GAAGGAAGGAAGGAAGGAAGGAAGGAAGGAAGGAAGGAAGGAAGGAAGGAAAGAAGGAAGGAAGGAAGGAAGGAAGGAAGGAAGGAAGGAAGGAAGGATTTATTAAACATGTGTGCCATGCACCATACTAAGGGTTTTATGAATATTCAATAATGGAGTATTCAGTAGATGGCTCAAGATCATTTAAGAGGGAAGCAGTGATCAACAGCAGAAAGCATCAGTTCAGAAAAAAAATATCGGGGCAAACAACCTTCTTTTCCTTCTAGTAATAAGGTTAGTAGAATGGCAGAAAATAATCATAGTTTATCTGGCTTTCAGTAAGACATTTGATTGATGATATCTTTGTGGATAAGGTAGAGAAATGTGTGGATAAGGTAGAGAAATAATAGCAGTTATATAGATATGCAGGGAGTTGAGCAATCATTATGAATATAGACTGAAGGTTAATAGACTGATGCCAATCTGAAGGGCATTGTCTAGTGTTGTACTACAGGGCGCTCTCCTTGGCCCTATCCTGTTCAGCACTTCTATTTCTAAGTACCATCTACTTGGGCAAGTCAATTAAAATGGCATCGCCTCATCTATAATAAAAGAATGCTTGAACTTAATAAACTTTTCCAGTCCCAAAATTCCATGACTCTACATCACAAAGACTATACTTTGCTTTCAGGTTATAGCTTTGATTAACAATTTTTTGTTTATAGGTTTGTCTCTTGGCATCCTGACTTTGTGTGCCAACTTTCTTGGTGATAATTTGTATTTATACACCGGTGTATTTTAGAATCAGAGAATCTCAAAATTGGAAGGGACCTGGACAAGATTCCCACCCAGAACATCCACAAGTGATCATCAGACTTTCACTTGAAAACCTCCAGGGAAGAAGATCTCATCACCTCCTAACATAAGTCATACACTTTCAGACTGATTAAGTTATCAGAGTGATTCTCTTATCACATCAAAAATCTTCCTCTACAACTCTCAACCATTTTTCTTTGTTTTGCCTTCTGGACTAAACAAAGTGAGTTGAAATCCCTCTTCAATGAGACTCAAACACTTAAAAATAACTAATAGTCCCCTTCCTTCTCTGTGCATTCATATTAATTCTGCACTTTATGGAGCCACTGGTGGCACAGTGGATAGAACACTAGGCCTAACAGCAGGAAGACCGAATTCATTCCTCCTTCAGACATTTACTAGCTGCATGACCCTAGCCAAGTCATTTGACCTCTGTTTCCCCCAGCTTCTTCAACTATAAAAAAGGGACATCAATAGCTCCTACCTGGTAGTTTTGTTGTAAGGAGCAAATGAAATGACATTTTTAAAAGGCTTAGTTAGCACAGTACCATAGAAATCCTTAATCCCTTCATTTCCCTTACTGTAAATTAAGGACAAATACAAAAACTAGGCCTGTGATTTCACTGGTGTAGAAAACTGTGCTCCCCACCCCAATTGTTTAATGCATTAATATGTATTCTGTAGTTAATATTTATTTATTAACAATATATTTATTTAATTTACAAAAATTAATATTTATTTAATAATTAATGTATTAATATTTATTCTGTATTTAACTGTATTAGGGATTGAGATTAGGTAATGGACCTGGTATTTGACTGGAGTTGTAAACTTGGAGATGAAGAAATTCCTCCTAATGATGCATTATTGCACCTTCTCTGCAATTTATAGTTGTCTTAAAGAGCTGTTTAAAGCAGCGGTGTCAAATGCACTGGTCTCAGGTCCAAGTGTGATCTGAAGCAAATTAAAATGTCATTGGGAAACAGCAAAATAAATAAAATACAATAAATATAGCTAATTAGAAATATGTGGTTTTCTAAGTGAATATGCCGCCTGCACGCTATCTAGATAGCGCATTGGATAGAGTGTCAAACGTGGATTCAGTAAGACCTGAGTTCAAATTTAGCCTCAGACACTTACTCGTTGTATGAACCTGAGCATGTCACTTAATCCTGTTTTCCTCAGTTTCCTAATCTGTAAAATGAGCCAGAGAAAGAAATGGCAAACCACTCTGGTATCTTCCCCAAGAAACCCCCCAAAAGGGGGTCATGAAGAGTTAGACATGACTAAAAGCTACTAACCAACAAAAGGGATCCTAAAAGACGTGTTAGTGGCCCTGGTTCTATCTGTTTGACATCGCTGCCCTGGAACAGTATGAGGTCAGTACTGCAGAAGATGCTGCTGAGGGGGTAGGAGAAGAGTATCAGCACCAGGTCTGACCTTTCTATTTTAACTAATTATTCTTACTAATTTGATGCTAAGCTCAGTTGTTTCTGTTCTGATGACTGCCTCAGGAGACAGTGGGTTTCCCCCTTACTAGAGGTCTTCAAGCCAGATCTGGCAGCCCATTTGTCATGTGTGTGTAAATAGGATGTTTTGTCGGGGAGTACATGTGGACATGACGGATTCCCAGCTTCCAGTATCTGAGATTCTAGGATTCTAGGATTACAAGTTCTGGTGACTCCATTTTCCGATGGGTCTCTCACATGCTCTCTTTCTATTGCTCTGACATCTAGAAAGATTCAAATCACCCTCCAACTGCTCTCAGGGAAATCCATGTATGAATCATTGCCTGTCTGGTTACTGAACTATACCAGAAGAGGAAATTTAAGGGAGAATCAAAGAAAATCCACCAGGTATTACAAATTATGAAAAATAAAACAAATGCAATTTAGAAATGAAGAGACAGTAGAATGAGCATGACAGTCTTGAATCATGACATTCCCAGCCCAGGTGAATTCTATTCCAAACACCTAGAAAGAATCAAAACAGACCCTATGCTTTTCTTAAAACAGTTTCTTCCTATATTGTGTGCCCTGAACTTCAGACCAAGATAGCTTTCAATTAGTAGGACCCTTGGATATCTTCTCTCTGCTTTTTGTCAAGAGTGTGGGAAGCTGAGTTTGAGAGTAGAGGCCGGGCTCACCATGACTGGTATCCCATAAGTAAGTAGTCAGACCTTTACCTTCATGTTCAAATCTCAATTTCACCCCCAGGGACCCAGCTGATTTTTTTGCAATATAGGACTCTGAAGATGTTCTTGGTTTCTTTAGGCCAGAATCAAGGCAAGAATAAGAGAATTACCAGGAAATGGGTTAGGTTTGGGGAGGTCTGCAAAAAAAAAAAAACCAAGATGGAACTGGGGCCAGTTTGAGAGTTTGTGTGCAGTGAAGGCAAAAGTCATAGAGAGAGTCAGGACTGAAGGTCATCTAAGCATAACAAGTAAGTCACCAAGCTATATTAGAATGTTCTGGATCAAAGAGAGAGGTAAGGGTGGCAATGTATGAGGAGACACCTGTGTGACTCATCAGACAAAATGGTAGGAGTCAGGAGTCAGTACGTGGGATGAGTACCTGCACATATCATCAAAAACTGGGAACTTGGTTTAAGGTTAACAAAGCCTGATCAGATGAAAAGGAAACATCACTGTGTGTTGGCATTCATTTTCAAGCAGACACGCCCAAAGGTACCAACCTACATAAAAATATTGGCATTAACTATATCTTGGTTGGCCTGGTTGCTTTATCATTGGTCTCTGTTGTGACTGGTGAGCCCAGACACAAAAAGACTCATCAGAAGCCCTAGTCTCATAAACATCCTTTAAGCTGTACGAACTGGGAAGTTAAGCTATGAAGAGAGAACATGTGAGGCAATATAAACAACTGATTAAAAGCCAAATAATGATAGGTCAGTGACCTGGAAGGAACTTCCATTATCCCTCAACCAGTAAAGTGAGTTAACTCAAATCTAAATATACCTTTCCTGCACGCCTCCGTTTCCAATCATTTGCTTATACCTATCACTTTTTTCATATACGCTAGATCTCATGTCTCCTTCCTCTCCACCCACATGGCCACCACCCGGTCCTGGCCCCTATCACCTCTCACCTGGAATATTCCAGTATATTCCCCTTTCTCTAATCCATCAGCCAAAATCATCTATCCAAAATGCATATCTGGCTATGTCCCTTCTCTGGTTAATTTTTAATGGTTCCCTATTATGCCCCAAGGAGGCAGCTTGGTGGCTCAGTGGATTGAGGGCTGGACTTAAAGTCAGGAAAAATCCAGTCTCAGACACTTAGAAGCTATGTGACCCCAGGGCAAATCACTTAATCAGGCATCACCACCTCTGGGATATTTTCCCTAATCTTACTAGTTTCTGGGGTTCTCTCCTTCCTAAGATTATCTTGTATTTACTTAACTGGTTTCAAGATGAAACCCTCAGTAGAATGTAGCATTTACATAGCATTGTGAGGTTGCAAACATATATCACAACTCATTTGTTCCTCACAAAAACCCTGGAAAGTAAGTGCTATTATTATCCCCATTTTACAGACGACAAAACTGAGGCAGACAGAACTTAAGTGACTAGCCCAGGGTAGCACAGGTAAGGAGAATCTGGAACCAGGTCAGAATTCAAGTCTTCCTGACTCCAAGTCCAAGAATGTTAACCTAAACCCCATGGCCACAGTCTCCACGCAGGATATATCCATAGTCCAATCAAAAGCCTGTTCAATCAAGTAGCCTCTCACCTGTTCTTGGATGGAGAATTTGCTCTCCCACAACATGTAAAAATTCCACTAATGTGATATGATTTGGTACTCCTCGTATATCCAGAATGTACTGAACATTACAGCATCAGCTCTCTGACTTCACCTAAAAATGCAAGATACATAAAACGAAAAATGACAGAAACAAATATTTATGCAATGACAGTTCATTACACAAGTATACTATTTGTCTGTTCTTAATCTGAACCTGTTGTTTCGATGGAGCAGAGGATTCCTAGTACAGAAAGTCCCTTCAATAACAAAGATCGGCAAACGATTGATCTGTAATTTACAGACTCAGCAATTTTCCTTGGGCATGAAGACATCAATTGACCTGGGCAGGATCACAAAGTACATTCCAACACTTGAACCTGAGTCAACCTGACTTCAGAGTTGGTCCTCTATGCCCCTATCCACACTCATTGATACTCATCCTAAGCGTGTAAAAGAGCCACATTTCAAATGGTTTCTACACACTTGTGTCTTTCTCTTGATGTTTAGAAATGTTCATAATAATATTTTACATCTTTCATAGCATATTAGAGATGGAAGTCATTTAGAGTGGACCCATTATTTTAGCATACATCACTTAATTTAAGGCTCATAATAGTTCACTAATCTTGGGCAGGGCGGATAAAATCATCCCCAGTTTATGTTTGAGAAACCTGTTTCCTGGAGAGATGATGTTACCTGCCTAAGGTCAGAGAGCTATTATCTAGCAGAGGACAAGGAAGGTTCAGGACTCTTTCCATAAGACAGATGTTGTCTCTCATTATAGTGCAACACAGTGGGCGGAGAGTCATTCTCAGAATTAGCAAGAGCCCCACCCCTGCCACACATACTAACTATGGGATCCTGGAAACATCAATAACTTCCTCCTGTCCTAGGCAACTATCTAATACCATGGAGAGCCATAGCACAGAAACGACTGGTTTGCATTAGAAGAGGAAATTCCTCTCTTAGAAGTTCATTACTGCAAAGAAATAATAGATCCAGGCAAACAACAAGGGGAATGGAAGGAAGAAAAGAATAAGAATTTATAGAATGTCTGCTACACGCCAGGCACTGTCCTAAGTGCTTTACAGATATGAATTCATTTGATCCTTATAATAATCCTGGGAGGTAGGTGCTATTATTATCCCTCATTTTGCAGATAAGGAAACTGAGAAAAAGAAGATAAGTGACTTGCCCAGGATCACACAATTAGTAAGTGTCTGAATCGAGATTTGAACTCAAGTCTTCCTGACTCCAGACTCGGTGTTCTATCCACTAACCCCTCCCCTCCCCAGCCACTACCACCACATATCTACCTTACAGGACTGTTTTAATCATCAGAATTGGTCCTATAAATAAAATGCCACTCAACCTTTTAATTGCCATGTAAATATAAGCCACTGTTACTATGTACTACAAAGTCTGATTCCACAAACGCTTAATAAGCACCAGTATGTCTGAGCAGTCATTATGTTAGGCCCTGAAGATAGAAACCCAATTGGAGCTGAAGGAGTTTATAATCGCTGGGGGGGGGGGGGGAGGAATCCTGCACAGAAATCACTTCCTACCCCATCTCTGTTATAGGCAAAAAGTTAATGTGTTGTCCACCATAACGGCCCACATGGAACATAACTGGAAGGAACTGCAGCAATCATCAAGTCCAAAAGTAGAAATGACTTGACCATGGTCATATAAGTGTTAAATAGTATTAATTTTGACTACAAATCCAAAGTTCTTTCCATATGGTTTGCAGTTTTCAATTAACACTGAAAATCAAAGTCTCTAGCACTGCGAACTATATTAGTCTCAAAGCAAATCAAGAGTATGGTAGGGCTTCAAATGGCTTATCCTTACCATGATGGTTCAGCAGCACAAGTCTAACAACAAGCTGAATGTGTGGTCTATGTAAGCAAAGCAAGTTAGAAAGCTGAAGAATTACTGAGCTGTTTCCAAGAGAATTCTGGCCACAATGACACTTTTTTCTTTAAAAAGCAGGCCTTTTGCCAGAATTCTGATAGTCACTGCCTCAGCTATCCACTTCACTTTGCCTCTGAGACCAAGTCAATTCCTGTAATTGAACTTTCCTCAAGTCTCAGGCTCTTCTTTATCAATTTGACATTCCCTTCCAATTTACCATCCAACAGAACTTCCCAACTGCTGTTAACCTTATACACATTGGACTTAGACCAATCATTCTCCTCACATTTCTCTCTGAATTAAATTGTGTGTGAAAATTACTTTTTGTTGACTTTTGTGGGTATCTTCTGCAAACAACTGAAGGGCAGATTTCAACTGTCCATTGCCAAAATGGCCCTATGTCCCATCTGTTGACTGCACATAACATTCAGACTTTTATTATCCTCAGAAATGGGGAGCTCATTTTATGATGTTAGCTAAAAAGTGCTAGTCGGTAAAAAGCAGATCTCACTGACCTTGGCAACCACTGATGTTGAGTAAAATCTACTCAGTAAAGAGGTTTACTGTGCAGCTATAGGGGAAGAAGAGGAGGAAGCATCTCTAAATGGGAACACCAAAATATAGGTTCATTTTGGTGAGCTCATGAGGCAACTCAACTTACTGAAAGAAAAGGTCCCCAAGAGGTTTGTTTTGTGTCTTCAAGACCAAATAAGCCCCGGAATTGTGGTGAAGCATGATTCCTTAAAGGCACTACTTCCAAGATAAGATTTTGTGCAGGAGTTACACTGGCAAACGAAGCCAAGCACTTGCTAGCAAATGGTAAAGTTTTAACAGGCTTCACCATTAGGGGCCCTGGGAGAGGTAATGATCTTTTGCCAGAAGAAGAGAATAAAATTGGGGAGGCCTATATGGCTTTTTACAGTTCTACTTACAATTATGCATTAAACAATTTACCCCTTGTTGATGAGCAACTAAACCATGCTGGGCTGCTGCAATTGCAGAAATAAGTACATGCTGGTTTTTCTTCTGTTGCATTTTATTTTTATTTTTTTTAAACTAACAAACAGCAACAACAAATTCTCCTTCACCGAATTCTCCCCTTTCCAAGAAGACAGACAGCATGGAGGAGTCATCTGTCCAGCTCGGGTAGTAGATATGCACAATAAAAGGCAAAGGTTTACACATTCATGCCCAGTCGATGTCCTCTGGGCTGATATTCATAAAATCAAGGCAGCAGATGGCCCACCTAAATTTAATTTGCTATTTGATTTATCCCTGTGTCGCCACTTTGTAATGCAGATCTTGAATGTTTGTGTACTGCTGTTTGAAAACACAAAACCAGGCTTGGAGCACTTCATCAGCACATTTGACACCTGGCCATCAATCCTCCCATGCAAAAGAAAGCTCATCCCCAGATTACATGGCAGGCACTTGCTTTCCATAGAATCTGAGCCATCAATGGTCAGGCCCATCATGCCCGGGTGTTGGCATTTTATAAAGTCTGGGATTGAGGATTTAATAGATGCAAGTCTGTGAGGGTCAGGTTTGAGGTGGGCTGGGGTTGGGGAGGGACTGGGAGAAGATGCTTTTCATGGTATTAAAAAACACACACAAGAAATTTCTTTCAAGAACTCTCAAGGTTCCAAACTAACATTCTCTATTCCTGACTTGCTTTCTGGTGTTCCATGGGAAAATGATGACATCTGTCTTTTGTTTAATTATTTCTTGTGATGATTTATTCATTGTGGGGCCTGAGCTTCATCATCCCATATTAATATCTTTGCTGATGCAGTAGTCCATGTAACGGGTCAGTCATGTAGATCTCATACTTGGAACATGGAAACTTCCAAAGTCCTGCCTTCATGTTCCTGGCAGCTGTCGGAATAATTCCTGCTGTCATCCTGCATAGCCGACTTGCCTCCAAGCCAGATTAGTGTGGGGTAGCGACATGCAGCGCTGCTAAATTAGGTCATTAATTGCAAGAGAAGTTTGAACCTCCTTGCACTGGGGGAAAACAAAACATGGAGGTAAATGGGGAATAAACATTTGAGAACTCTGGAATCTGACTCAGTGCAGTTGGAGATCCTGGGATTTAGAGTGGAAGGACCTTGGAGATTGTCTAATCCAATTGTTTTATTTTACAGATGAGGAAATTGAGGCCCAGAAATGTGAAATCATTTCCTAGGGGTCACATTAATAACCAAGCTGAAGTCTAAACCCTGTTCCTCTGACTCCAAATTCAGTGTTCTTTTCATTCTTCTATGTTAGATGTCATCCTTTGCTATGTCACTGGATATCTAATTCTCAAAGGCATTATCTACAATGATCCAATGATTAAGAAGTATGGCATTTATAATAAGTGGCCTTCTAGGGTGCCACATAATGAGAAACCAACTGGAATACTTGGATCAAGGTATGAGGATGGCACACTTACCAAATTTGCAAAAGGAACCAAAGTTAGTAAGGATAGCTAGCACACTGAATGACAGAATTGGAGTACACAAAGAACTTGCCCAGATACAACATGGAATTTAATAGAGGTAAATTTGGGTTCCAAATTCTTACATTTGTATTCCAAAATTCAGATTTATAACAAGAAATGGAAGAAATGTGACCAGACAGCAGTTCATTCAAAGGCTTTAGCAGACAACAGTTTCAGAAGGAATGAACAAGGTGACCTGATAGCTCATAAAACTAATTCAGCTTTAGGCATAACATCCAGGAAGAAGGAGGCAATACTTACATTGTAGCCTTGAGTATTGAGTTTGATTCTGGGTTCAAGTCCATCGAAAAACTGTAAAGCATCCAGAAGAGAGAAATCAGTCCAATGAAAGCATTCATTCTACATGAGAATGTATTTTAAAAGCTGGAGATATTTAGCCTGGAAAAGCAAAGACTTGGAGCAAATATGGCAGCTGTCTTCAATAATCTAAAGGATTGTTCATGCAGAAAAAAAAATATATATATATATATATTTGTTCTGCTTGGTTCCAACAAGTAAAAGGAGAGAAATTAGTGGAACCCGACATATGACAAATTGAGGTTATATGGAAGGGGACATTTCCTGAAAATGACAGCTATCTGGAAGTTGGATGAGCTGCCATGGGAAGCAGTTGTCCAGCAAGAGCTGGCTAACCAGTCCTCAGGTATAATGAAAAGGTGAGACCGTTTCTGAGGTCCCCAACATTCTTCCATCCTCCCAAGTTCACAATCTCAGCATTGTCCTGAATCCCTTATCTTCCTAGACCTGAAATATCTACTCAACGATCAAATCTTGTCTTCTACTATGACACCTCTCACATCTATCCTTTCCTCACCACTCACATAGTTACCACCCTGATTCAGGCCCTCATCCCTCTTACCTAGAGTATGATTTTCAGAGGCACTAGCCTCCTTGTTGGACTCTCTGCCTCAAGTCAAAGCAGTAAGGCTCATTGGAAGAGAGACAGGAGGAGACATGTGCCAGATGGTCTCCATCTCAATCACTGCCTCCCTTCTGACCAGAGCTAAGGCAGTCCAACTAACAAGGAAAAGCAGCACTGTTGCTACCCACACACCTCTCCAAACACCTGCAAACTTCTAGGGAAACTCTAATACCTCCTAGTGACTTGGAGGTTTGCTATTAATATAATAATTAACATTTCAAAGTATACAAAAGGATTAAGTCCCATTGTAGGTACTCTCTACAAAGTAAATTAGTGGGCAATTAAATCCTAAGGAGTTACTTGAGGTACAGTAAGGTAAAGAAACTTGCCCTCAGTCACAGAGCAAGTAAATGGCAAAGGCAGGTAACTTTAGCCCAGTATTCTATCTACTACCCCTGCTGTATCTCATTTCAAAGGGCATTAAAAAAAAAACTTCTTGAAATGGTACAGTGTATAGGCTTCAGGGTCTGGAGTCAGGAAAACTCATTTTTGTGAGTTCAAATCTGGCCTCATATGCATACTAGCTGCGTGACCCTGGGAGAGTCACTTCCCCATGTTTGCCTCAGTTTCCTCATCTGCAAAATGAGCAAGAGAAGGAAAGGGCAAACTACTCCAGTATCTTTGCCAAGGAAGTTCCAAATGGGGTCATGGAGAGTTGGATACACCTGGGAAAAAAAAGACTTAACAATGAATGATTAGAAAAATACAATACAAAGGACAAGTATGGCCCCAAAGAAGAGACATGAGAAGACTCCTCTTCCAGCTCCTTTTGCAGAGGAGCGCAGTCCAAGAATTAGAACACTGCATGTTTTCAGATTTGTTTTGATGTACTGATCAGCTTTGCTTATTATTGCTTCTTCCTCTTTTTCTTTTAAAAATGTCATTTGTTATATGTGGTAGCTGGGGTTGGGAAGATACAGTGAGAAATCTAGGTAATATAAAAATAAGAGGTGTCAAAAATGGAAAGAAGGAAGGAAGGGAGGTAGGAAAGGAAGGAAGGAAGAAAGGAAGGAAGGAAGGAAGGAAGGAAGGAAGGAAGGAAGGAAGGAAGGAAGGAAGGAAGGAAGGAAGGAAGGAAGGAAGAGAAAAATACACATAAGGTAATGAATGAAAAAATAAACCAGCCTATAAAA
The DNA here is from genome assembly GCA_028646575.1 of Pseudocheirus occidentalis. Lineage (NCBI taxonomy): Eukaryota > Metazoa > Chordata > Mammalia > Diprotodontia > Pseudocheiridae > Pseudocheirus > Pseudocheirus occidentalis. The sequence goes on from CM053600.1 coordinate 171,198,358, forward strand.
AATAACTGAAACAAACTTGGAATGTGTATTTAGATTTACTTAGCATGATTTCAACATCACCTCCACTCCTTTTTGTCCTGTTTTATAAGAACACTGATGTTGTTTCCTTCATGCCTGTTGGGGGACTGTTGCTATAAGGACAGAAAAAGAACCAATTGCCTTTTAGCTAACCCATCCTTCCCAAGTTAATCAATCACAGCTTGCCTGTTTTAATTATCTTGCAAGTTCCAAGTAGATATACACTTGCAGTTTCCAAATATTTGCATGATTAAAGATGTTTTCCTGGTTTCAATAAGGAACCTCAAATTGTTGAGTCAGAAGTTAAGATTTATGGGAAAGAGTAGTCGTGTTTATCTCTTGGCTTTCAGAAATAATGTCTCTCAGTCCACTAATGAACAGCATTCCTACCATTCCCAGAGATATGTAGGCTATCACTGCTAATGATGATGAAGATGTTAAAAAGCATGCTGAAACCCTTAAGTGTGAAAAGGAGTTGCCAGCTAAGGATATGTTTCATAGCCTCCCTTCTTGTGCCCATAAAAAGAATGGAAGAGCATCTAAGTCTGTTAGGCACATTCACTATAACACAATGTAGGTGCATTGTGATGAAATTTACCAGACTCGTTTTGCCAAGGAGGAATGTCAGAGTTCTGGGCAATCATTCAAAAGTATCTAGTTTATGCTGGCTCAGGCAAGAAACTGATTGGTTCAATAAAGTAAAATGAAACCCGGTGGGTATGGGGGTCAGCCAGATTCCTGCAAAGGTTTCTTGCAGCTCTACATTAATAATCTAAATTGACCATAGAATGCCCAGTTTAGGTGTCATGGTATAAACATGACCAAAGTCAAATTATTCTGAGAAATGGCTCAACACTTAGAAACTTGTCTATTCAATTGTACTGAATAGAATATTTTAACTCTGAAAAGGAAAGTAAAAAACTGATATCCAAGATCCATAGGAAATTGGTACAAAATTTCAACCAAACCATTTTCAAATAAATGTGTGAGATATGGACAAATAATTTTTAATGGAAGGAATTAAAACTATCAACTAAATGAAAAACAATGCTCTAAATCACTAATAATAAAAAGAATGCAAATTAAAATCTGATGGTTCAGGTCTTACACATTCGATTGGTAAAGATCCTTAAATCTAGAAATAGTTGATATTAGGGAAGCTACAGACAGATAGGAACACTGTGGGTGGAATTGTGAAATGATTCAACCAGTATGAAAAACAATTTAATTATGCCAGAAAAAAACACTAAACAGTTCACACCCTTGAACCCAGAAGTTGCTTGAATGATTATATACCTTAAAAGGGTCAAAGACTGAATGAATGAATGAATGAATGAATGAATGAATGAACAAAAAGCATTTCTTAAACACTGTCTACATATATCAGACATTGGGTTAGTTTTCCAAATACAAAAATCAGGCAGCCCTGAAGCAGCTTACAGACTAATAATGGGAGATAGCAAATACATGGGAGGAATAATTAGTCAAGAGGGATTTGGTCTGAGGAGGCAAAGGGATGATGAGTTGATTCATAGGTTACTCAACTGATACATCCCTTTAAGAAATAATAGTACTATTGATTTAACTACTGTGCCCAGGTCAAAAAGTAGAAAGGAGGAAGGAATACATGTATGGAACAGCAGAGCACATGACAAGATGGCAGGGAAGGACATCTATCTGGGTGTTACGTGAAATGAGGTCTGGTCTAGATACAGAGCACTCAGTGAAAGAATCACCCGACTATGGCCAGCAGCCTATTTTGATAATGGTTTCACTTTCTGGGCACAGCAGAAAAGGATAAGAACTCAAAGAGGAACTATTAAATGGCCTAGCACCCCACGTGGTGAACTTGAACTTTCAATAAACTTTACTTTTTCCTTGGCTGAGAAGACTTGAGTGGAATTCTTTCTGCAGGACCCGGCACGTTGGTATTTTGGGTCTCAGGCAGCCCTAACCCTCTTTCGGCTCCTCTTCATTTTTCCTCTTCATTTATATTCTTCTAGGAATATAATATTTGGTGTTATCCAGTCCTTTCAGTCATCTCTGACCCCATTTGTGGTTTTATTGGCAAAGATACTGGAGTGGTTTGCCATTTCCTTCTCTAACTCATTTTACAGGTGAGGAAAATGAGGCAAATGGAGTTAAGTGACTTGCTCAGGGTCACAACAGCTAGTGTCTGAGGCTGGAGTCTTGCTGACTCGAGGCCCAGTGCTCTTTCTACTGCAACACCTAGCTGTCCATATAATATATGTCTAACTACTTATAAATCATACCTCAGAAACTGGTTGTGGGACCTTGAGAAGTCAATTAATCTCTGCTTGCCTTGGCTTCCTCATCTGAAAAAAATGAGGATAATATCACCCTCTACCTCATAAGGTTGTCATGAGAGGAAAAAAAATAGATAACAGGTAAGGCACTTTGTAAACCTCAAAAATATTTTATAAATGTTAGTTATTATCCATGTTCTCTCACTGGTTCTCCTTGAACAGTCAGAAAATTCCAAAATGGTTGGTTAAGGTTAGTCACGAACTAACTGGCCTACCAAAAAATTAAATCCTTAACTTTAATCTCATTAACAAAGTGATATAATATTTCTTGACAAATAGTTCTTTGACCCCTGTTTCCATGGACCAGAAAACAAACATAAAAGGTAGAATTATTGAAGGTCTTCCATAAAAAAAAATCAAACCAATACTTAGCACAAATTCTACCAACTAGTACTTTTACTATGACAAATCAAGCGTCTGGTGATTTTTATATCCAGAAATAAGATATTATTAAAATATATTAGATATGACAACTCTCGTACATTTTATCCTGATAAATCTCTACTGTCTATACAAGTCTTTGTAGTTTGAAATAAGGAGAGCAAGTCTGCCTAATTCTATGCTGGCTTCTGTAGCCCCCACACCTCTCACCTCAGCAGGAATCCAGACACCACTATACTGAATCTCAGAGAGGCTAATAAGCAAGGGTGCATGGCAGACAGCTCTCTGGCCACCAATATATTGACTGTTTTTTATTCTTTTTAGATCAGATAGAAGACAGCCCCTTAGTAGGCAACTAAGTGTTGGTGGTGAGCTTGGAGGAAGAAGGGTGACCAATGCTTTAGAGAAGCATTCTTCTTTAGGGAAGAATCAAAGAGAGACTCTGAGGAGGGTAAAGGAGGAACTAGGCAGATTCCCATCAAAAAGGATGTATTAGGGTGGCTAGGTGGTGCAGTGAATAGAGGCCCTGGAGTCAGGAGGAGCTGAGTTCAAATCTGACCTCAGACACTTAACACAAAACCTAGCCATGTGACCTTGGGCAAGTCACAACCCCAATTGCCCTCCAAAAAAAAAGGATGTATTGCTGCTGTCCTCCTAGGCACAAGGGGGAGAGTTGTCTTTTTCTTTCCACTTTATGAATTATAAATTTCAGAAAAAAATATTCGTAAAGTACTCTTCCTTGCAACTCAAGATCTTTCCGTCTCTCCATCTCAAGTGCAATCCTGTAAATTGCCATTCTTGATGATAATTCATTTGAGTACTTTATGGATCTCTGATTTCATCAGCAATCCCTCCAATACAGCAAATCTCAGTCATCTGAAACATAGTAGTTGGTCTTTAAGACTTGCTATGGATGAAAAAAAAAAACATCATTTGCCTGAAGCCAGCATCTGATGAGTTTCTCCAAACTTAGCCAGGATAGACCTCAGTCTACAGACATCTGGTCCATCACAGAGCCCCTACTTGAAACTTTTCCAGTCTTGTAGGTTCTATGCCATAGGTCCATCACACTGGCATAGCCATAGAAAACTCTAGGCTATCTTCTTGCCATGGTGAAACATTCAATAAGGACAACAGTGGGAAATTCTTCATGACAAAAATCAAAATATATACTAAAGTATTATAAAACTGAAAAATGCACTCAACTCTAGATTTCCTCCATGGAGACCAAAACAAAAAAAACTTATTAGTTCATTTCTGAAAAAAACACATCTCATTCCACTACAATTCATTTAGTTCTATGTGTTCAACCATAGCACAGTCCTCATGAAAAAAAGCTTAAAATGGCAAAACTTGGAAAGTTTTCTGCTCGTCATTGGGACCCTAATTTATTTTGTATTTTAAATAGGTCCTAAGTATATTGGCAGGACTGAAACGTGTTTTCAAACTCAATGATTTTTAACTCTAAAACATTCATGTCCTGGGCCCCAATAAAATATCTGGGTGGAACTTGAAACTATTTGTTCTGTGACCACAGGTGTTGAGAGAGATATCTAGCCGGACTACACAATTTCCTGCTGCAGCAAGGCCAGCAAGTCCATTAATCATGATTCCAGTGTGCCAATCTCCTGCCAAGCCAAGAAGGGAAGCAATGGACTGGGTATAAGAGCAGGTGAGACACATTCATCAGTGTTGGTTGTAACATCATGTGGACCTTACTGATTCTCCTTAGTGTGGGCCTGGCCTCCGCTGGCGAACACTTTGAGGGGTAAGCCTGGAATACCTACCACAAATAGGTCCTTCTTTCTTGCTTTGCCCAATTAGGGGAGTTTTCCATTTGAAATTCTCTCTTTTCTGTTTGTTTCCTTCTCTACCTCATCTCCCAGGGAGAAGGTGTTCCGAGTAAGCATCCAGAATGAGAATCAGGTTCGGCTGATGAATGTTTTGGCCGAAAATGTGCAGGTAAATGGACAAAGGGTGCAACTGTTGGGATTTTGTTGTTCTTTTGAATTTTAAATTTACCCTGTGAGTCCTGCCCAGAAAAAATGAAAATGAAACATTATTGGTCACATGCTTTGGAACAGGCAATGAAGACTTTGAAAAAAGTCTGTTTTCAGACTATTATTGTTTAAAAGACTTACTTAACTTTCCTGGTGATAGCCATTGTTCTTTATCTGTTACCATTATTAAATTAGGAAGGGCTTGGGTCCTGACCTGTGATTCCATCCTTCAAATAGACATTCCCTTCACCTGATGCAGACCAAAAACTGTCTTTAACTTAGTGTCTTAGAGAGAAGCCTGGGATGTGGAGAGATTGTATGACTTGCCCATGGTCAGACAGCCAAGGTGGCAGAGGAGGTCTGGGTTTTCTTGACTCCAAAGGCCATGGATCTACTGATCCATGTAGCTTCTCATTAGTCGCCAGAATAAAACAGATTCTCAGTAAACTTTAAAACAGCTGACAGAAGCTGTCAGCCTATTTCAGAACTGGTGACAACCATGGGAGACTTTTAATGTAAAATAACTGACCTTCTCTCTACAACAAGTAAAATGATCTGCTCTGAAGTAACCTGGAAAACAAGCTGGGCTCTTGGCCAGCTTCAAGTGGAGCTTCATGTACCATATGTCATCACTTGTCTCTGACTTTCTTTCATCCCAAAGCAAACTGTATGAAATTTTGTGGCCTTGGTCTGGGCCCATTCTGAAAGACACAAAAGGAGACAAGCAACAATGTCAGGGAGGGTGTTTTCAATACTTCCCTTTGGCTTTTCTGTTGCCCAAATTCCTGTGCTAGTTTTTTTAAAGCATCTTCCGTGGAATGGGAACTGACATTTTTAATTATATTGATGGTATCATGGGACTATCAAAGAACATAAGGTGGTACAGCACAAGCCCCCAAAGGGCTGGCACTGTGCCCCTTTCTGATGAATACCCAAATCAAAATATCCCAGCAATTCTTCAATATGGCTTAAGAGCAAAAAATGGCTTCTTTTCTGCCTTTGAAGTACCAGAACTTTGTGCCTGATGTGTGCACATCATGCCTGGGTCATGGGGACTTGATATAGAGTTATAATAGTAATAACTAAGAATTGTGTAGTGTTTTAAGATTTATAAATGACTTTACATACATTATCTCCTTCAATTCTCACACTATTCTTGTGAGCTAGGCTCTATTATTGTCTCCATGTTACAGATCAGGAAACTGAGATTGAATGAGGTTAAATGATTTTCCCAGGGTCACAAAGCTAATACCCAAAGTAGGATTTTAACTCAAGTTTTCCTGCCACCAAGACACAGTCATCATCTGTTACAATACAGAATTAAGTCCCCATGAAATACAAGCTCCTCTGGGCTAATAACTGTGTCCTTTGTATTTGTGACCCTGGTGCCCACCACAACACAATGCACATAATAAGTACCTCACAAATGTTTCTTTCATCTGTCCATTTGTTGATTAATCTGACTCAATATGGATGAGAGCAAAGTAATGGGGACATTAAAAAGATGGAACCCTAGACTGGGTAGGGAACCTAGAATTCATTAATTCTCATTTCTCATCCTAACCTTGGATCTTCTCTACAAGATTCCTGACCAATGGTCAACCAGCCTCTGCTTACATAATTCCACAAATGAGGCACTCACTATTCTATAGAATCAAATCTATTTTTGAAAAGCTCTAATTGTAAGGGGGTCCTTCCTCACAAAGAACTGAAATCGGCTTCCTTTTCTTTCTATCCATTAGTCCTAGCTCTGCCCTGTCCAACCCTACAGAAGAAATTCACTATTCCTTGCATGTGATCATTCTTCCAAGTACTTGGAGCCAGGTCTTATCCTGGGGAAGTTACTTAACTTCTCTGGCCCTCAGTTTCTTCATCTGTAAAACGAAGGAGCTAGATTAAAATGTTTTTGAGCTTTATTCCAGAACTAAATCTAATGCTTATCTCGCTCAGTCTTCTCTTCTGAAGACTAAACATCAGCCAGTTAGCTAATTTTAGAACCTCTTATATACCAGACACTGTGCCGAACACTAGGAATACCAAAAAAGGCAGACAATTCCTGTTCTCAAGTAGGACACAATCTAATGGGGAAGACAACTAGCTCACAACTACAGAAAAACAAGCCATATACAGCATAAACAAGAGCAAATAATGGAAGAAAGGCAATAGAATTAAGAGGGATTGGGAAAGCTTCCTATACAAGGTGGGATTGTAGCTGGAATTTGAAGGAAGCCAAAGAAGGGATGAGGAGGAAGCATATTCCAAGGCAAAGAGAACAGTCAGTGAAAATGCCTGGAGTCAAGGAACTGGCAAGGAGGCCAGTGTTCCTGGAGGAGAAAGTATGTGTTTCAAAAGGTAGAGTGTGGAGGCAGCTTTGAATACCAAACAGAGGAGTTTGTGTTTGAACCTGGAGGTAATAGGGAGCCACTTACGTTTATTGAATAGGGGCAGAGATGGGAAGTATGGGAATGACATGGTCATTCCTGAGCTTTACGAAAAATCACTTTGGTAGATGAATGGAGGATGTACCAGAGTGGGGACAGACTTGTAGTAGGGAGACACAACCAGCAGGCTATTGTGATAGTTGAGGCATGAAGAAATAAAGACCTGCATCAAGGTGGTGGCAGTATCAAAGGAAAGAGGGGGCATATTCAAGAGATACATCAAAGGTAAAATCAACAACAACATATTGGGAGGTGGGCAACAGAGAGGGATCAAGGATGGTGTCTAGGTTTGCCAGCCTGGGAGACTGGAAAGATGGTGGTGCCATCTGGAAGAGGGAGGATTTGGGGGGGGGGGGGAAATGAGCTCAATTTTGGACATAATGAGTTTAATGGACAGTTGAAGATTCATTACCTGTTCCTTAAGTAATTCCTCAAGATATGATTCCCCAAATCTTCCTCCACCTTTCTGTTCACTGTCCTTTAGATACGTTCCAATTTTTCAATGTCCCTTGAAAAATATAAATGAATGAATGAATGAATGAAGCATTAATTAAGCATTCACTTTGTACTTTACAGCACTAAGCATCAGGCATACCAAGAGAAAAGTAAAACAGTCTCTTTTCTCAAGGAGATCACATTTGAATGAGGGAAAAAACACTTCTGGAAGGTTCCAGCTTCAAATAAGATAGAAAATCCTAAGGCACAAAAACTCAACCATGTCCAGTGAATGCAGAAAATAAGAAGTCTTACTTGCTCCCTCATTTCAATTGCATTAACTTTTCTTGGTGGCCTTGGCACACTGTTTACTAATATTTATTGTATCATCAACCATAGGATTGATCATCACAGATCAGAATAGCTCTAGCCACGTATTTGGCATCTTCAATACATTTTCTATATCTTGACCCTTTTTTCAGATTGATTTCTGGAAACCAGATTCAGTTTCACAAATTAGAGCAGAAACCACGACTGACTTCCATGTTAAAGCTGAAGAAGTTGCCAACGTTGAACACTTCCTGGAAAAGCACAGACTAACTCATGAGTGAGTTCATTTTTCAAAATGAATTAATTTTTAATTATATTTTAAAGTTTTTTTACATATATATTTTAAATGGGTTCACAGACATAGTCTCAGTAGTTAACTATCAATGCCATCAGGGCAGAGCCTTTGCCTTATTCCCTTTTTATGTACTGAAGAGCCAACTTTTTTAGGAAGCCCTTGCTCACCCCCCTTCAGCTGTTGGTGCCTTCCTAATTCACCCTTCCTCAATGTGCAGATGAAGAAACTGATGTCCCAGAATTTTAGCTGACTTGCCCACAGTCACACAGCTAACCAGTGACAGAAATGGGAACTGAACACAGGTTCTCTATTGGAGGATCAGTGCTTAGTCCATTTTACTGAACAATTGCCAATTTCTATTTGATTATTCTTTTAAAACAGTTGTTTAGTATTTTGTTTTCCCCAATTATATGTAAAAATAATTTTTAACATTCATTTTTAAAACTTTGAGTTCAAAAATCTCTCCTTTCCTCCCTCCCCAATCCCTGTTCTTGATAAAGCAAGCAATTCAATATAGATTATACATGTGTAGTCATGTAAAACATTTCCATATTAGTCATGTTGTGAAAGAAAACAGACCCCCTTAAAAATCCTCAAGAAAAATGAAGCAAGGTAAAAAGTATGCTTCACTCTGTATTCAGACACCCACAGATTCTTGTCTGCGGATGGATAGCATTTTTCATCACAGGTCCTTCTGAGATGTCTTAGATCATAGTATTGCTGAAAGCAATTGTCATTCACAGCTGATTGTCTTAACAATACTGCTGTTACTTTGTACACTGTACATTTCACTTTGCATCAGCTCACATAAATGTTTCTAGGTCTTTCTGAGAGTACCCTGATCATGATTTCTTATGGAACAATAGTATTCCATCACAATCACATTCACAACGTATTCAGCCATTCCCTAATTGGTGGTTATCCCCTTGACTTCCTATTCTATGCCTCCAGAAAAAGAGCTTCTATAAATATTTTGTACATATACATTTTTTTCCTTTTATCTCTTTTGGGATACAGGTCCAGTAGTAGCACTGCCAGGTCAAAGGGTATGCATGGTTTTACAGCCCTTTGTACATAGTTCCAAATTGTTCTAAAGAATGGTTGAATCAGTTCACAACTCCACCAACAGTGCATTAATGTCTCATTTTTCCCATGTTTCCTCCAACATTTTTCATTCTCCTTGTCTTTCCCATTAGTCAATCTAATACATATGAGCTAGTACCTCAGAATTATTTCAAATTGCATTTCTCCAATCAATAGCAATTTAGATCACCTTCTCATATGGCTATAGACAGCTTTGATGACTTCATATGAAAACTTTTCATGTCTCTTGATCATTTAGCAATTGGGCAATGATTCCTATTTTTATAAATTTGAGTGAGTTCTTCATATATTTGAGAAATGAGACCTCTATCAAAGAAACTTGTTTCAAATTTTTTTTCACAGTTAACAATTGCTAAATGCATTTCCCTCCATTTTTATTCCCCCCTTGTTTATTCTATTCTCTCCCTCCTTTTACCCTCCTCAAAAGTGTTTTGCTTCTGCCCACCCCCTCCTCCAAGCTGTCCTCCTTTCTATCACTTCCCCCCTTTCTTGTATATCTTCCCCCTCATACTTTCCCATAGAGTAAGATAGATTTCTATACCCAATTGAGTGTATGTTATTCCTTCTTTGAGCCAATTCTGATGAGACTAAGGTTCCCTCACACCCTCCACCTCCACCATCTTCCCCTCCACTATAAAAGCTTTTTCTTGCCTCTTTTATGTGAGATAATTTACCCCATTCTAACCCTCCCTTTCCCTTTCTTCCAGCGTATTTCTCTTTCTCTCCCTTTAATTTCTTAAAGATATATCATCCCTTCATAGTCAACTCACATTTGTGCCTTCTGTCTATATATACTCTTAACTTCCCTAATAATGAGAAAGTTTTTATGAGTTACAAGTATCATCTTCCCATGTAGAAATATAAACAGTTTGACTTTATTAAGTCCTTTGTGTTATCCTTTTCTGGTTTACCTTTTTGTGCTTCTCTGGAGTTTTGTATTTGAAAGTCAAATTTCCTATTCAGTTCTAATCTTTTCATCAGGAATACTTAAAATCCTCTATTTCATTTCTCCCATGAAGGATTATACTCAGTTTTGCTGGATAGGTGATTATTGGTTGTAATCCTAGCTCCTTTGCCTTCTGAAATATCATATTCCAAGTCCTCCAAACCTTTAGTGTAGAAGCTACTAAATTTTGTATTATCCTGACTATGATTCCATGATATCTGAATTGTTTCTTTCTGCCTGCTTACAATAATTGTCTCTGTAACCTGGAACTCTGAAATTTGACTATAACATTCCTTGGAGTTTTCATTTTGGGATTTCTTTCGGGAGGTGATCAGTGGATTCTTTCCATTTCTATTTTACCCTCTGGTTCTAATATATCAGGGCACTTTTCTGTGATAATTTCTTGAAAGATAATGTCTAGGCTCTTTCTTTATCGTAGCTTTCAGGTAGTCCAGTAATTTTCAAATAATCTCTCCTACATCTATTTTCCAGGTCAGTTGTCCTTCTGATGAGAGATGTAACAGTGTGTTCTCTTTTTTTTCATTCTTTTGCTTTTGTTTTATTGTTTCTTGATTTCTCATAAAGTCATTAGCCTCCATTTGCTCAATTCTAATTCTTATTTCCTTCAGTGAGCTTTTGGCCTTCCTTTTCCATTTGGTCAGCTCCACTTTTTAAGTAGTTATTTCTTCAGTGAATTTTTGTGCCTCTTTTTCCATTTTGCCAATTTTGCTTTTCAAGACATTCTCCTCCTCATTTGCCTTTTGTACCTCTTTTACCATTTGACCTAGTCCCTATTTTTAAGGTGTCATTTTCTACAGTATTTTTATGTGTTTACCAAATTGTCAATTTTTTCCATGATTTTCTTGCATCATTCTCATTTTTCTCCCCAGTTTTTTTTCTACCTCTCTAGCTTGATTTTCAAAATCCTTTTTGCGCTCCTCCATGACCAGAGAGCAATGCATATTTTTCTTGGATGCTTTGGATATTGGAGCTTTGACTTTGTTACTATCTTGAGTGTGTGTGTGTGTGTGTTTTGATTTCCTTGTCACCAGAGTAATTTTCTATGGTCAGAATTTTTCTGTTGTTTTCTCATTTTCCAGTCTATTTCTTGCCTTTTAACTCTTTGTTAAAGTGCGGCTCTGTTTCCAGGGTGGAGGGCACATTGTCCCAAGCTTCAGGGATTTTGTGCAGCTATTTTCAGAGGAATATCTCTGATATTTCTAGAGATTTGAAAGGTATCAGTTCTTCCAAGGTGGTTTTCTACAGAAAGTTGTTTACTATTCTTCTGAGATCCATGCCGTGGTCTGTAAACCACCACAAGCACTATTTTCTGCCCTCTAACTGTGACAAGGGTCCCCATCATCCAGTAACAAAGTTACTATTGATGCCTGACTTTACAATGTTTTGAGAAAATTTCACCATACACCAATATCTTATTAGGGAATTCCACTTCAATTTGGCAAACTTTAATAACTCACCAACTTTGTTCAAAGCACTGAATATGCAAATTGGAAAATGACCTAGCCTCTTGTCCTCAAGGAACTGACAAATAAATGGAGACTGGGGAGGGAGATGACAAAGGGTAAGACCTGAGAACGGCTGGTCATCCAATTTGCCTTGATTATAGAATGCATGAAAGAGAGAAATGTGAAATATGCCTAGAAAGGAAGACTGGAACTACAGCCCAGAGAGCTTTAAAAAAAAAAAGGTTAAGGATTGGTACTTCATTATAAAGGAATAGGGAACTCTGGAAGGTTATTGAATGAGGAAGTTGTAAGGTCAGACATAAATTAGAAAGAGATTTCATTTTCTTTCATAGTCATTACTTATAGCAATTAGTCAATTGAAAAGTATTCATTAAGCACTTAATATGTGACAATCATCGTGCTAAGTATTTGGGATGCAAATAGAAAATTGAAGACAGTCCCATCTTTCACTGAATTCACATTCTAATGGGAGAAGGCAACACACGTAGGAAATTTCAACTGTAAACCTAAGGACCACTGAGTCTTAGGGTACAACAAGTCAGATAGTAACATATCTTCTCAAGGATCATTTCAACAATTAAAACTGGGGAGAAAAATGAGAATGATGCAAGAAAATCATGGAAAAAATTGACAATTTGGTAAAGGAAACACATAAAAATACTGTAGAAAATGACACCTTAAAAATAGGGACTAGGTCAAATGGTAAAAGAGGTACAAAAGGCAAATGAGGAGGAGAATGCCTTGAAAAGCAAAATTGGCAAAATGGAAAAAGAGGCACAAAATTCACTGAAGAAATAACTACTTAAATTAAAACCAAATCCTCTATTTAATAATGCCAAGGATGTTAGTGGTAAGAACATTCTTCTCTGGATCTTTTAGTAGTGGGGGCAGTTGAAGGGGCAATGGACACAGCACCCGTAGAAGTGCTTTCCAGGTCCCATCTCCATAAAGGTTGCTTCCAAGGACACAGGGGTGTGCTGGAGGCAACTTGTATCAGCTCAGAACCAATTGTTAAATTTTGAGTGTGAGCAATTTATGCCTTAGAAACCAACAGCGCTACAAATTATGACTAAATTTATTGCTTCGTTGATTGTCTAGACTTAAGAAAGCACAGAAAAATAAGACAGATTAAACTTAAAAGTGTGTCATGCACACTTTTTTGGTGTGGAAAGACAGTTGTTAAACATTTAATAGCACCCATACATCCCCCACCTAGACATGACCAAAGGAAATAAAGCCTAATAATATTTCTGCTGGTGTGAAGTATTAGAATTGTTGCCCTTATCACATCTGTTTAATGATATTATATTATAAAGCATTCTACAGATGTATTTAATTATACAATAATTATTCTAAACACATATTTTTAAGGCATACAATCTAGTCCATAATAGTTTAATAGTTATGTTGTAGTTATGTTGTGTCCCAGAGAGCTTAGATTTCCGCATCTGCCTGAGGGAAATATTTAACAAGATATTTTAAGTCATTTTTTAAAACCAAAAAATATGACTGTGCTGAAAATGCCATATAATCTGATGTTGACCATCTGTATTGAGAGTTCTTAACCTTAACCTTAGCCTTGACCTCAGCCACCCTCTGGCTATTTGGGGAAGGCCATGGGCCCCTTCTCAGATTATGACTTTTAAATAATTGAAGGAAATGCTAAATTTCAGTTAGAGGTTAAGGAAAGTAAAGATGTAATCTTTTTTCCCACCCAAGTTCACAGACCCCCTAATGTTTTTCCCTGGATCCCTTGAACCTCTGATCAAGGTCAAGAACCCCTGATCTATGCTATGGACCGTGAAACTTCTGGGCCATGATGCCATCTTTTAAAATCTAACAGCCCTGTTGGTGAATTATTATAATTGTTTAAGGAAAACAGAAGAAAATTAATGACCACAGAATAATTTCAGCAGCCTGGCTCATGGCCTAGTTCTATTTTTATTACTCAAATAGTAAGAGGACCAAGTGGCTGTATTCTCACATCAATCTCCCTTTATGAGCTGGGCACATCACCATCTTTTAGTGGCAAGCTTTCATGGGAGGTTGTCACTGTGTTATCTCTGCTCCAACTCAGTGAGGTCCCCAAGGGGAAAGACCTTGCTAAGTTCAATTTCCATGTGCTCGTGCTTAGTGCATTTTCTGTACATGGCATTCTAAGTATTAAATAATAATTAAGTTCCTTGAAAATCCCCAAGAAGCAGGCCTGCAATATGTCTGCAAGTATTCTAAGGAGCCCCTGTGCATTCCATGATAGCCCCACATGGCAATACTAAATTAGCACCTTGACGATTTTTTTGTCTGCAAGAATTTATGTTTGTGTGCCTACGTACTTGGAGCCAACTCATGCAAATGATAATAACTGACCACTTTAGACCAGATGGTAAGACTTACAAAGTGCTTGGATAAGCAAAATTTTATTTGAACCCCACAATAACTCTATGAAGTAGGTGCTAGTATCAACCCCATTTTGCAGAAGCAGTTAGGTGGTGCTGGACCTAGAGTCAGGAAGACCCGAGTTCTAATTCAGTCTCATACATTTACTAGCTTTGTAACTCTAAGTAACTCTCTCTCTCTCTCTCTCTTTCTCTCTCTCTTTTCTCTCTCTCCCTCTCTCTCTCTTTTCTCTCCCTCTATCTCTCTTTTCTCTCTCTCTCCCTCTCTCTCTCTTTTCTTTCTTTCTCTCTCCCTTTTCTTTCTTTCTCTCTCTATCTATATCTCTCCCTCTCTCTCTTTCTCTCTCTCTTTTCTCTCTCTCCCTCTCTCTCTCTTTTCTCTCTCTCTCTCCCTATCTATCTCTCCCTCTCTCTTTCTCTCTCTCTCTCCCTCTCTCAGTCTCTCTCTCTCTCTCTCCTCTCTCTGTCTCTGTCTCTCTTTCTCTGTCTCTCTCTCTGTCTCTCTCTCTTTCTCTCTCTCTCCCCACTCTCTCTCTCCCCCCTCTCTCTCTTTCTCTCTCTCTCTCTCC
>CM053600.1:171213586-171314623 GCA_028646575.1 Pseudocheirus occidentalis
TCTCTCTCTCTTTCTCTCTCTCTCTCTCTTTCTCTCTCTCTCTCTTTCTCTCTCTCTCTCTCTCTCTCAAATATGAATGATTACACAATCTATCTTCAGGAAGACACTATTTGCAAAGTGTTTTACAAACCTTAAAACACTATATGAATGGTAGCTATTATTATCATTACTACAGATGAGAAAACTGAGATTTAGATTGCCTAAGTGACTTGCCTGTGTTCAGTTACTAAGTATCAGGGACAAAATTCAAAGCCAGATCTGTCCATCCCTCCCTCAGTCTCACATTCTCACTACCAGAACCCCCCACTTGGGTTTTCTCACAAAGTAATCTTTTTTTTAAACCTCTACCGGAAATTTAGCATTTCTTCCATCCCTTAACATTCAACAAGCCGAGTTGGGAGGCCCAAATGAGGATAGTGTAGCATTTGAAAACCTTTAAAAATGATCCTTAATCTTTTTGTGTCTTTCTTGTACCGCTTGGGCAGTCTAGTGAAGCCAATGGACCCTTTCTCAGAATGTCATTGAATTCAGAAAATAAAATACATAGAATTTACATAGGATACCGATTACATTGAAATACAGTTATCAAAATGCATTTTAAAACAAGTTCATGGACACCTAGCTTAAGAACCCATGCTTAAAACACTGTTTGAATGTGAACTCTTAGAATGCTAAGGTTGCTTGTATACAAACTGTTCCTTGAACTTGACCAAATGACTGATTCTGGTAAAAGGAATCCTCAAGGTCACATCCCCCAGCTCCTCAGACTTCCCGGTATTCTAACTTGCTTGCCTTGCTTGCTTGGTTGTCACTACAGAAAGCAAAGCACAAGCCCCTTTGCTGAGGAACTGGAATGAGTTTCTTATTCCAAGATAAAGGTTCATTACTTAGCAATATTTTATAATAGAACAGAACCTATGCTGTTCAGCAAATCTAATAATATCAAATCGTCATTAAGATAAGAAAGCTCTTCTGAGGTCACTTCTCAGCCCTAGGGCAATATAGGTTTCATACCTACTGTAAAGAGGACATGGCGCTACATGCTGGGAGACATAGAGCATTTAGATGCCCACTAAGTGCTTACAGTCTCACGGAGAGAAATGGCACAAGACACTACAATGCCAAAGAATGAAGCTCAAGTGGCCTAGAAAAGGCCTAGAACATGCTCTGCAAGGCAGGAAAGGTTATTTCCAGCTAGAGAGAAGCAAAAGTGGGTTTTACCTTTAAAACACATTCCAATACCATTTTCTTTTCTCTTTTTTTCTTTTTATTTTTTGGAGGGGGGAAGGCAAGATAATCAGGATCATACAGCTGATAAGTGTCAAGTGTCTAAGGCTGGATTTGAACTCAGGTCCTCCCAACTCCAGGGCCAGTGCTCCATTCACTGAACCATCTAGCTACCCTCCAATGACCACTTACAAAGAGTTAGTGAGGGAGGCTCTTACCAGTGGGCAGCATTCTAAACTTTATTAGTATACCCTCTGTTTCATCACCTAGAAGAAGTGGTCATTATTTTGACCTCCATTAAGTTTTCTGCCATGAACCAAAAACTGGATGGCAAAATGGGGCAGATAGGAAACCTCCCCAAGGCCATTTTTTTAATGAAAATGGTGTTATTATCCTTCTCTGGGTATGACCTACAGTCATATTGTTCTACAGATGAGAAGACTGAGGCTCAGAAGTGACTTATCCAAGATCATAAAGTGATAAAAGAGTAAATGTTAAAGGTGGGGTTGAATTCAGGTCTTCCTATTGCCAAGCCCATCACACTAACCACTATGACCTACTGCCACTGACACATAGAATTCATCTCTCTGTTCCTTTCAGTCTATCAGGCATATCACAAGAATAAAGGAGCTTGCAAATTTAGGCAAGGCTTGCTCTTTATAAAAACATAATGGCTGATACCCAAATCTCTATCCTCTTTTTTTTCCTCTCCCTCTTTTTCTCATTTTCCTTCTCCCTCTTCCTCTCCTCCCTCTGTCTCTTCCTCTTCTTTTTCTTCTTTCTCTTCTTCTCCCTCTCTCTCCCCCTTCTCTTTCATTCCCCACACTTCTTTTCTCTTTCTCTCTTTCTCCCTCTCTCTGTCTCTGTTTCTCTCTCTCTCCCTCTCTCTCTCTCTCTTTCTCTCTCTCCCCCTTTCTCTCTCCCTCTCTCTCTTTCTCTCTCTCCCTCCCTCCCTCTCTCTCTCTATCTCTCTCCCTTTCTCTCTTTCCTCTTTCTCTCTCTTTCTCTCTCTCCCTTCCCCCTCCTTCTCTCTCTCCCCTCTTTTCATCTCTCTTCCTCCCCTCTCTTTCTCTTCTCTCTCTGCCTTTCTCTTCTTTCTCTCCAACTTTCATACATGCATATGTGTTTATAGTTTGCATCTTAATTTTGAAGTGACTCTTTTTACAGAATTACTTTCCTGAAATCAAAACTAAACACAGATGGCCACAGTCTCCAATACTTTCCACAACATGGACCAGACCTTTCCTACTCTTTAGTTACTTTCCCAACTTTCCAAAATTCCTAAAGCTAACGGCTGCCTGGACTCTGATCAATTCTTTTGCCACCAGGGATCTATTTATTCAAGTCATTGGGGAGACTATATATCTGATCAGAATTGTGGAACATTAAAGCTAGATGGGCCCTTAAAGCTCATTCATTTTTACAGCCGAGAAAACTGAGACCTAGAGAAATCATTACTTTTCCCAAGGTCACAAAGGTAGTTAATGACAGAACAGGATAAAGAATCTCCATTTCCTCATTCTCTACCCTTTATTCTCTCCCTCTGCTCCAGTTTAATGTCCAAACATCCCCATCTGCATGTTACTTGAAATGGGGCATCATTTATGGTACTAACACACTCTGCACAGATAGATCTCTGTTTTCCAACCTTCAGAGCAAAAAGCTCCCAGACGGAAAATCAGGGCCTTGAGGTTCAGAGGATGTCCGCAACACACTTCAGTAACATGTCCTTGGGACATCCAGGCCAGATCCTGGTCTTTGATGTGCTACCATAACTCTCTGCTGTGTCAGATGAAACCATTTCCAGGGTTAAACATGCGTCCTGGTCATGTCCCTCAAACCAGTGTCTCTCTGTAGTCTGCACATCTAGCTGATCAAGGACAAAGCCCTCACACGGACCTGTCCCTTTGTTAAATATCTTACCATGCAAATATCCAGAGGGAACAAAGTTATCCCTCCAGTCAGGTGCCTGAGGATTGGAAAACTCACTTGAATGATTCTTTAGCATATGCTGAGTCTACAGGGAAGCAGTCCTGTCTATGGTCCCTTTTCACTTTAAATCCTATGATCCTGAGACCTCTGCTATTATTATCCAACAATTAATCAACAAACATTCATAATGTGCCATTCATCAGTGCTAGCAATACCAAAAAAAGAGGGAAAGAAGAAAACAAGCAAAGGAATGGAGGGCGGTGGGGAGAATGCACATTGTTGAGCACCTAAGATACAACAGTTTATTCTTCATCAGTCAATGATTATATGCTTACTATGAGCCACACACTGGGCTATGTTCTGGAAATTCTAACAAAGGCAAAAAGTACAGTTTTTGCCCTCAAGGAGTTTAAATTCTAGTGGTATAGAAAACATGAGAATAACCATGAATGTATACGATAAATACAGTGTAAATGGGAGAGAACCTCAGAGGAAAAGTACTTAAGGGGAAGGGAGATGGCATTAGAGAAAAGCCTCCTGCAGAAGGTAAGTATTGAAGGAAGCCAGGAGGCAGAAGTGAAGAGAAAGAACCTTCCAAGCACGAGGCCAGGCCATTGCAAAGACATGAGATCTGGAGATGGAATATCTTGGATTAGGTCAAAGTGGCCAGATTACAGAATACAAAGATGAGAGTTAAGCATAATAAGACTAAGGGGCTAGGCTGTGCCTCTGAGGCAGGAGGGATCAGGTTCAAGGGCCATCTGATTTATGCCGCCTATGTGACCCAGCAAGTCACTTCATCTCTCTGTGTCTTAAAGTAACTAGAGATGGGCAAAACAGCAGCTCAACTACACTAATAAAGGAGGGTCCTCACATGCTAACTCCTTTTAAAATTAAGGAATCACAGGCTTGGTATAGCCAATGTATGGATTTTTCTTTTTTTGCTTAATTGTCCTTTTTTTAAATAAAGAAGGGTTTTTGTGCATAGGGAAAATAACTCGGGCAAGGAGAGAAATTAGAGACATTAACGCCAATAAAGAAAAAAAAAGAAAAGAAAAGAGCATCGATGAAATTTTCCAACAAATAGAAGAGAACAGAGAAATTTCAAGAGACAAAAATGAGCTGAGCAACTTTGAAACTACTGTGTTGTCTGTCGTGTCCCTTTTAAAAAAAAGCTATGAAATAGAAATTTTAGATTTCCTATGTTTTAAAAATTACAAAGCTAGAATTTATTTAAAAAAGATGAACACATAAACTAGCAAAATGTCCGCGTTTTTTTTATCTTTAAGACATCAGACGCAGAGTATAAATGCACATTTAATTGGCATTTTTCTGTCAACAATGGTAGCTGATGGAGTTGTTGTAGTTCACGAGACGTAGGTTATAGAAGCAAGCTCAGTTGAAAAAGAATTAAAAGTCTACCCTAAAGAAAAAGATCCCTAAACACTTAAGATTAGGAGAGCCAGATCTATGAGGCCTGAGTCTAAGGTGAGCCCATACTGCATACTTTCTTTATGGCCAGAGCAAATAAATGGCGGAACAGTGGCCCAAGGATACAGCCCTAGTACAGTCTTATAAAGGGATGACAATGACCTTTAACTTCACGGTGAGCTGCTGCTCATCAGTGGGAAGGAATATGCCCATTTTCACGTTGGGTTCCACACTTCTTTGTTGCAGGGTTTTAATTTCTGACCTGAGCCAATTGGTTACAAGTCAGTTTGACAGCCACATTCGTGCCACTGGACACAGTTATGAAAAGTACAACAGCTGGGAAACGGTATGAATTATAACAACTGCTCATGTCAAATTGGTGAATTATTCCGGAAGTGGATCAACCATATCATTGTCCTCCACTGCCCTGCTTTTCAGATCGAGGCTTGGACGGAAGAAATTGCTGCAGAGTATCCAGAACTTATCTCTCGAAGTGTGATTGGAACCACATTTGAAGGGCGTTCTATGTACCTTCTCAAGGTAATAATTTTTAACAATGACCCAGACTTCCTGAAGCGTTGGAAAACATTGAATTCTAATCTATTAACATCTGGTTCATTGCCTCGCTTATCCCAAGAATTATGTCATAACTCTTCCTGTTCCCACCTTCAACACCATCCTTCTTTACTACCCCCTGGGGAATCAAACAGATTCCTTGGCTACTTTTATCATTTGTGAATTTTTTTAAATCATTATTTTGATTTACTCAAAAGGAAAAATGCAATAAAACAGGGGAAATTCTGACCTATAAATTTAACCACATTCCTGTAAGCAATGTAAATGATCATCTACCTTGATGAAATTGTTCTCTCCCAGCTGTTGTTTGCAAACCCCATTTGCTAAAGAGATCCATAAACTTCAGTCTATCAGACAACATTACAAAATGTACCAACAATTTGTTTGTGTCTTCTTCAAATGCCATTCTTATCATTTAAATCTGACGAGCAAATAAATTTACTAGGATCAAGGGGCATAAGGAGTAGGAAAAAGTCTTTATGGCAAAGGTCACAGCAATCACAATTATTTTTACAGTTATCTCAATCATATCATTTAATAGTGTCTGAAAATAGCCATCAAGTGAATAAAGCAAGGGTACTCAAGTGTCCTCTGAAAATATGAGCTTGTCAACCTTAATAAAAATAATAAACAGCCATGTAAGCCTTCAGTTCCAGCATTGTGATTGTCTAGAGGCAAGAACATTCTGTGCTCGTATTGTGTTTTAATTTAATCATGGAATATATCTCTTGCTGCTGTCAAGTTTCACCTGTTGAGTTCGCAGGCTCAGTCTGGTGATGGAATGCTTGCCACTGTATGGCAGATGAGTTATTGCTTCCTTCTTCTTCTCTTTGCAATAGATTGGAAAAGAAGGATCAAACAAGCCTGCCATCTTTATGGACTGCGGTTTTCATGCTAGAGAATGGATTTCCCCTGCGTTTTGCCAGTGGTTTGTGAAAGAGGTAAGTCCACAGAGTTACCTATTGATTTGGGGATGGGGGGGAAAGGAAATGCTATTTTTAAAAATTTCTTTATAAGCTCATTTCAATATGTGATGATCTCTCAGTAATGAGAATGATCATTTTAATGATCCTAACATCTCATGTTAGTAAGTAATTTAAACCTGCCCCCATCAGACCTTCACAAGATAAGGTCTCACAGTAAATAATGAACAGTGCTGATTTCCACTCACTTTATTCTGACTTCCTTCCCCAAATTGTTATGGAAAGTGAACAAATAAACAGAAGAGTTGTAAGAAATGAACAGTCCCTGGAGAATAGTTAACATGGATTTTGGAATAGGCCAACTTTCATAATGATTTTCAAATGATTCTAATTGTCAGCCTTAATATTGAAATAATACATGCAAAACCACTTTGAAAACAGCAAACAAGTACAAATATAAGGAATTCTATCATTGCCCTTAATACTTTGTCAGCTCAGTACTTCTAGGCATAATGATTTTGTGGAGTTGGGTACTCTCTTATCTAAAGCATATTAGGACCTGTCTATAACTTCAATGGGCTTTTAAGAGTTACTGTGGCTAAAAATCCATCACTCTATAGCCAACATAGGAATGAGCCCCTCTGATCTTAGTTAACTTGGTCTTTAGACAACAAATGTATAGTCTACCACAGGAACTACACTCAAAACCTTTCCAGTCGGGTAGAGCCACTAAAAACTTATGATCGCAAACAAAGAGGTCTTCACTGATAGTGTTTGGAGTTAAGAAAATCCACCACACCATTCATGAATTCTCTTAGGATCCTTGAATCTTAGATGTAGAATTGGAAGGTTTCTTAGAGATCTTTTGGTCCAACCTTTTCATTTTATAGATCAGGGAACCAAAGCTCTGAAAGGTAAAAATGCTTGTTCAAGGTCACCCAGCTCCTCTTTCTTCTTGGTTTTCATGATACTGCTCTCTCAGTTCTCTTACTGTCTGATCACTCTTCTTCAGTCTCTGTAGATGAATCTTCATCAGTGCTACATCCACTAACTGGGTGCTCCCAATTAGTCATTCTTTATCTATACTCACTCACTTGGTTAGTTCATCATTGTTCTGGGTTAGATGACTTGTGAATTGGATCTCATCAGCTCCCATAGAACATAGATAACTCCCAGATCTCTGTCTCCATCCTTTGTCTTTCCTTTGAGTTCCAGTCCCATACCACAACTACTTATTGAACCTTTAGAATTAGATGTCGTGCAGTTATCTCAAATTCAACATGTCCAAAACAGAACATATTTTCCCCTTAAGCCAACTCATCTTCCAAACTTCTGTGTTACTACCAAGGGCACCACCACCAACCTGACACCCAGTTTCATAACTCAAGGTCACACTTGAGTCCTCTCTCTTTCATTCTACTTAATAGTAACCAAATCTTGTAATTTCTTTCTCCATACATCACTCAGAAATGCCCCATATTAACCTCTCACATTGCTATTATTCTAATTTCCTAATAATCAGATGCTCTTCTGAATTATCATAATAGACTCATAATTTGGCTCCCTATCTTAAGACTATCCCTACTCCAAAACATTCTATAAACAGATGCCAAAGTGATTTTTTCCTAAAGTGCAGGACTGGTGGGTCACTCTCTACCCCTTACTCAATAAACCCCATTGGTTTCCTTTTCTCTCTATGATAAAAAAAATAAATCCCTTTGTTTGGCATTTAAATCTTCTCACAACTGACCTTTCCAAATGTCTCACACATTACTCCATTCCCCTAGTAAGTCTTCTTCCTGTTTCCCAAATATTCTATCTCACTACCTTTGAAATGACTATCTCCATGCCTAGAAACTTCTTCCTTTTTGCTTTTGCCTCTTAGAATCCATAACTTCCCTCAAGGTTCAGTGCAAATGCCACCTACTATAGGACACCTTTGTTGTTCCTTCTGCATATTAGTTCATTTCCTTCTAATCTTAGATCTACTTGTATATTGCTGATCTGTGTATTTACCTCCTCCCATTAGAGCGTAAGCTTCTTTGGGGCAGTGACTCTATCTAGTTGTTCTTTTTAATCTCAGAATGCAGCATAGTACCTGCCATATGGTAAGCACTTAATGCAGACTGACTGATCAACATGAGATTCAGACTCAGGTCATCTGACTCTAGATTTAGTATTCTTTCCAGGATGCCATGATATTTCTCTCTTCATTGCCAACCAGTGAGAACTTATGTTGAGGTGTTGGGAAATAGCCATCCCTGCTGCATATCTATATATCCATTCTGCAGGCATGGTCTATAGCAGTGGTTCTCAACCTTCTTATTGCTGTGACCCTTTAATACTCGTATGTGGGCATATCTAGGTGTATCTGCCTGTGGGTGGATCTGCCTGGAGACAGATAGAGGAGTGGTGTCTCGGTTCCTAAGACCATCAGAAATACGTGTTTTCAGACGGTCTTAGGTGATCCCTGTGAAAGGGTCATTCAACCCCCAAAGAAGTCATGACCCACAGGTTGAGAGCTGATGGTCTATAGGAATATGAACTCTATAGGTATATTTTCCATACAAGCTATATGAGGCTATGGGATGTAATTAAGAATAGCTAGCCCCTCAATAAGGCAGCCATTACTTAACCAATATTTTCTTTGATCAGGTTGACAAAGGAAAATATACTTTATTCTGGCATTGGAGAAAAATGAATTACATAGTGAGGGTGACTGCATACCTTTTTTCAAGAAAATCCTATATTTTGATAGATTTTGATTCACCTTTAAAATAAAAAACTTCAGAATGGAAGGGACATCAGGTATCATGATGTCCAGCCCATAACTAAATAGGAATCCTCTCTACAACAAACCCAAGTTGTCATGCATCACTAAAGAGCTCTAATTAAAGAAATCCTCCACCTTCCAAGCCTGCCAAATTCCACTTCAAAAGAGCTTAAATTATTCAGAAGTTTTCCTTTAGATCAAGTCAAAATCTATTTCTCTTCTACTTCAACCACTGATCCCAGTTCTGTCCTCTCAGTCCAAGTAGTACAAATCTAATCCCTTCCTGTAAGGGAAGGAAAGATTAAAACTAAAAAAAAATATATGAAATTTCTGTGAGATAAGCAGTAATAACTTTGAAGCCCAGGTGACATAGAAATTGTCATTTTTAATGATGATTAGATAATTTTTTAATCTCTTTAACTTCAGTGCTGTAATGCCTTTGGGTTAACCAAAGGCAAAGATATTCTATTCATTTGAAACATATTGTATCTGTTTTATGCACAATGATTTCCATCCAAGTGATGCACTGCAATTATTCCTCAGGCTGTTCGTACCTATGGAACTGAGACCCAGTTCACTAATATTCTGGATAAATTGGACTTTTATGTTCTACCTGTTTTCAACGTTGATGGTTATGTCTACTCATGGACCAAGGTAAACATGTTCACTTTAAAAGTTTTTTAATTTTTTTTTGCTTTTTTTTTTTTTGATGGGCAATTGGAGTTAAGTGACTTGCCCAAAGTCACACAGTTAGTAAGTGTGTCAAGTGTCTGAGGCTGGATTTGAACTCAGGTCCTCCTGACTCCAGGGCCAGTACTCTATTCACTGCACCACCTAGTCACCCCTAGTAAAAAGCTTTTTTTAAAAAAATGACATTACTGTGTCTTTTCAGGAACGACTATGGAGGAAGACCCGGTCCACCAATTCAGGCACCAGTTGCGTTGGTACTGACCCCAACAGAAATTTTAATGCTGGATGGTGTCGTAAGTATCTTTGTGACAATATTATAGTTTTCTAACCAAAAATATAGCATTCAACATGTCATGTCATCACTAAAGAAAAATAAATTTTACATACTATTACAGGAGATTAGAAAAACCTAATTTTCAGCTTTTAATTTTGGCAGAATACTGAAGAAAACTACTTGTCTGTACTTCTTCAAAAAAAGAAAAAGATAATATAGTGGTGTTAGCAGGATCTCAACAGCCATTAATTTGTTTCATGTATATAAATTTTCTTATATTACCCCTCTTCCAAATCCTACTTTGCTAATTTGCCACAGTGTAGAGGTTACTCTGGCTTTTCAAAGGCTCTATTCTAACTCTACCCTAACAAAGTCAAAAGGCTTCAAATACATATAACACCAGCTTTAATTGTCTCTCCCACAGGGACTATGAATAATGTTACTCTATCTTTAAAAGGAAATGAATTTTGCAGAGTTACAGTTTAACTGTCATCTGTGAAGACTATGAAGCAACTGGCAGTTTCTCTGTCATTATAGAGTCTGTTTTAAATGTCATGAGGGAGTGAGGGATGAGCAGAAGCCTATGGGAAAAGAGATTCTTTCTGATTTATTTAATAAAAAAATGCTTAACAAACTAGGTGGGGGCTCAGAGCTAATTGGTGTAATTTATAAGGAAAAAGCAGAATTTAACCCTCAATTGCATTCAGATATAAGATAAGAATTAATGATGTGATGAGTTAAATAGCAGACATAGAGGTGTCAGGTTGCTGTTATTGTTCACTGATATAGTACCCTATACAGTCCACCTGAACCCACATAGGTTTAATATAGGAATATCAACCCCCAAAATCTGTGAAATATTGTATGGTTAAGGCTATAAACTGGGGGGAGGGGAAAGGGTTGTCATTCAAGAACCAGTCTAGTTAAGTTTAGAGAGTCTTATTATCGAAAATTTTGATTAACATATACTACTTCTGTAGCGAATAGTGTTGTGGAGAAAAGAGCATTGAATCTAGTGGTCTATGCATCTTCATATTGACTGGAAAATATGCCACCCCATATCTCATAGTAAAAACTCTATAGGATTTATGCATGCCTTACACATTCTGAGAGGGAGGGGAGAAGAATGAAGATTGTGATTTTAGGCATTTTCATATTAATAGGAAAAACACACCAACCCTACTCCAATCTCATGGTGAGAGGTCCTTTATAGGCTTTTATACATCCCTTACACCAGAGATATCAGTCATATAGCCCATGTAGCACATGTAACCCACAATATTCCTTAGTGCTGAAGAATGAGATTAAAATTTAATTGAGAAACATTTAATAAAGTAAATTAAAATACAATAGAACATGGTCAATGTTAACACGTGTTTTTCTAAGTCAATAGGTGACCCACATGAACCCTTATATATACTTTACTATTTGAATTTGACAGGACTGCTTTACAAATTGTTTTCATTTGAGGGAAATGAATCAAGATCTGTTAGTGCATTGGTGGGGAAACTCCCTGTACCATTGCAGACTGACACCCATTCTGAACTTGATAGTGTTAGGGAATTACCTATGGCACTAAGTGATTGAGCATCCCATTTGATCCAAAGGCAAGGCTTGGATCCAGGCTTTCACGACTCCAAGGCTACCATATTCTCCTTGCTTGAGGATAATTTTTAATATTCCCTTTTAACTCTAGCCTTTTACTTTCTAGCTTGAAAACATAATATACTGCATTGGGTATCTCAGTCATGAGCTATCAACCATTAATCATAATGCATTCTCTTACAGAAATTGGGGCATCTACCAGCCCTTGCTCAGAAACATACTGTGGATCAACTGTTGAGTCTGAAAAAGAAACCAAAGTCCTGGTGAACTTCATCACCCAAAACCTTGATTCTATCAAGGCCTATGTGACAATTCACTCCTATTCCCAGATGTTGTTATACCCTTACTCCAAAAGTTATTCCCTCCCAGACAACCATGTTGAGTTGGTAAGTAGACAACCATTTCTCATTTTTAAATGCCAGTCATGTACATCAAAAGTATCACTTCATTATCGGGTCTTTTCACAATGCTTAAAGGAAAAAATCTAAAGGAATTATTTATGAAAGTTGTTACATATTTTCGAGGAACCTTGAGTAACCTAAAAAAACTGACAAAGGGAGATGTGAATTTGTTGCATAGGTTGGAATGCCACAGGTGGTTTATTAGCTAAATCTGAAAACAGCAGTAGCCAATGAAGAATTGACTCACATGACTCAATTATGGAGGTTTTGGGGGAATAGTCAACAAAATTACTTCATCACACACACATTGCTCATTATTCCATTGTGAATATATTTTATGAAGGAGCCTAACCTATCCAAAGAACTAAAATAGACAGAGGTAGAATTCAGTAGAGGTCAACTCAGATTGGGCAGCTAGGTGGTACCATACTACATAGAGCACCAGGTCTGGAGTCAGGAAGGCTCACCTGCATGAGTTCAGTTCCAGCCTCAGACACTCACTGGCTGTGTGACCCTGAGCAAATCAGTTAACCTTGTTTGCCTCAGTTTCCTTATCTGTAAGATCAGCTGAAGAAGAAAGTGCCAAACCGCTCCAATATGTTTGATCAGAAAACCTCAAATGGGTCATGGTGGGGTCAGACATGAATGAACATGAATACATGATAGTAGACAGATCAGGCTTTGTAGTCATGAAGAGCTACATTCAAGTCTTACCTCTGATTCAACCAGGCAGTTGGATGGCACAGATAAGAGTGATGGACCTAAAGTCAGGAAAAACTAAGTTCAAACCTGACCTCAGACACCTAAGCATTCTATAAATGCTAGCTAATAGACTAGCTGTATGACCCTGGGTCTTATACTGTCTTTATGGTCCTGGGCAAGTCACTTGCCTTCTCGGTGTTCTAAGAAATTCTCTAAGACTGTAATTTGTAGAGAAAAGAATGCCAACTCACATGAGTAGAGGGAATTTCCTCACCTGGGAATTCCCTATACCAATGAAATCACTACAAGAGATAAATAACAGTTTAATGCAATAATATAAGAAAAGTCCCAAGGCAGTACACAAATAACAGATAAAGGTAAAATGACTAGTTCCAATTCAGGAAGAATAAAACTGAAAAATTAGAAATTAAGGAAACATTTGGCTTGCAGGAGTAGATACTCTTGTTCCGCAGAGAAACAGTGTAAGGTTTTATTCATTTATCCAACCCAAAATATTATATCATTTAAAAGATGACATATATATTTTGGCTTACTCATATGACTAATACTTAGGAATGGTCAACACGTAAATGCAGTAACTGTAAAAGGTAGAATATTTTCTTTCATATTGGGGCAATTTGTTTTATGTTTTTACTAAATGAATTGTGTGACACCGTAAATTTATTTTGAAAAGAAAAAAACAGGTATGTGCAGTTCTTCTAGATTAGGGGTAGCTAGAAGATACAGAATCACAGGATCTCAGATTTGGTCGGCTCACTAGTCCTATCCCAAACCTAACCAAGCATCCTTTCTATAATATCTCCAGGGCCAGTGATTATCATGCCTTTGTCTAAAGACCCCATAATGATGGGAAAACCAGTAGTACCAAAGACTGACCAAACCATCTTTAACTAGCTTTAATTGCTTAGAAGTACTATTTCTCATCCAACTGCAATTTGCCCCCTTTCATCTTCTACTCATTGACCCTAATTCTGCCTCTGGGACCAAAAAGGAAAAGCCTGATTCTTCTCTGGACCACTCTAAGTATTTTTCCATATTCAACCAAAATTGATGTGGACATTCTTTTTAATGCATTTTTAAGCTTCTCATAAGAAGAAAAGCCATGTATAGAGTAGAAAGAACCTTGAGTTTGGAGTCAGTGAACCAGAGTCAGAATCCTAGCAACTTATTATTTATACTGCTGTGAGATAGTCACACAATTCTCTGGGCCTCACCTCAGTTTTCTTAATTTCAAAATGAAAATGTTGGGTTAAATCATCTCTGAGGTTCCTTTCTCATATAAATCCCACAATCTTTGAGTTGTCAGACTTCATCCCATAAAGAACGATATCGTTCCTAAATACTAGAGCTGAAAAGGACCTCAGTAACTGAACCTTTCATTAGAAAGGTGACCAAAATAAAGCCTAAAGAGGGGAAAGTGATTTTTCCAAGATCACATCATAGTTAAGCACATATCAAGACTAGACTAGGCTAGGCCAGAACCTAGTTGTCCTGATTCTCAGCAGAATGTTCTTAGAAATCCATTGATATTTCAGCTTTCTAATTATCTCAGAACTATTGTGTTACCAAATGAATATTTTCCAATTCTACTGCATTCCTATCAAGGGAGCCCATTTTCACACTCTTTATCCATCAACATACCTTATCTACTCCCCAGGAGAATGCAAGCTCCTGGATAGCAGGAATTCTTTTGTTTTGTCTTTCTTAACCCAGTTCCTTGCACATAGGAGGCACTTAGATATGTTTGTTGGCTTGGCTTGGTTTGGCTTGATTTGGTTTTTGGTTTTTTTTTTTTTTGGTTGAGTTTGGAATGAGTGGGATTGAGTTAGGCTGCATACTATACAAGAAAAAGACTGGGATTAGCTAGCTACTTTTACAAAATATAAATCCATTTGAACCATGAAATAGCAGCAATCTCAAGCTATTTTATTTTTTATGAATAGTTAAAGAAAACTATAAAGTTAAACCAATTACATACCTACAGGTGTTAATGAGTTAGATGCCAAAATGGAAAACTTGAAATGATTACTTTCCAAAATTAATCAACACATCTAGTTTTTTCAGGGATGACTCACTACATACACAAACTAGTGCTAATATATATGAGAGAAGCCTTATCTCAAAACATTCCTCTGAGATTTCTTCCATCCCTTCCTGCCAACATCTCCTATTGTCTCCTAAAGATGCAGATAGGTTTTATTATTTCTGGCAGTATACACTTAAGACGTTTTAGAACTGAAGTTATATTATCAGCCAAATGGTTATGTACTCTGACCACCTAGTATCCTGGACTACTCTAAAGTCTCAGAATTGTTCTCAATAAAAAAGAATGCTATAAATAAATTCCATCTTCAGAATCACATGCATTATATTCCCTATTTCCTGCAGGAATTTGGTCCAAGAAAACACCCAAGATTTAGAGGTCAGATGGTTTTAGTCAAATAATCCTTTTGTACCTAAAGTAATATGAATAAGTTATAGGAGCACCTGGGCCATAAATACTTTCTTTTACAGATGGCTTTTTCACTTAAAAATAAAGCGTATTTTTACTCAAAAAAGTAAGCAGCAACCCTTCCCCAGACAGAGTAGACACTTCCTTCAAAGGTAGTTCCAGATAAAGGTGGAGAATCTGATTTTCCAGAATACTGAGAGAAGATGAAAGAATGAAGGAAAATACTGGGAAGATTTTAAGACTGCTTTAATGAAAATGAACTAAGTAAACATAATGGAAAACATTTTTTTTCAAACCTGGAGGGTTCAAGCAAAGCCCTGAGTGATGAAAAGTAAATATATTCTTTTTCCCAAGAGTCAGGACTCCTGCAGCTGTTGTTCATAATTATTAGTGACCATTTAAATAGGACAGGGGAAACCAAACTAGGAAAATCTAGCCCAGAAGAAAACTTGGTCATGTGATTTCTGGTCCCCTTCCCAGTCCTGGACACTTTCTTCTCCAGACTGTGAAGCCAGATTTCCATTACCACATTCCCTCTGTGTACAAGTTAGACAAAAACATGCTTCTGCCAAGTATACCTGGCTATGATAATGATATGCAGGAGACAGAAGATAACTTTTCTTCAGATAAAAAACTAATGTGCCAATGACCAATCCCAAAGCAACAACTGGACACTGACTATGTACCTAGTGTGCTAAGAGAATTTGTCATTTCTGTTGTGTTATAACTATTTCTACCTAGTTTTTTATCAATCTGATCTATGTTTTGAGACCAATTCACCACTAAGTTCACAGCCAGCCTTAGAGTCAGTTCTGTCGTCTTGAGCCCAACCAAAGTAGAAGCAGAGCTGATGAAATCTCCAAGGTAACAGATGGAAAACATAGGTGGGGAGAAAAATACAACTAGTTTAAGCAGAAGACAAGAATTCAGCCCGATTTGTGGAATTTCTATTAGAAACAGTGTCAAATGCTTATGGAGTACCTTTACAAAAGAACATTGTAGGTATCAGAGACTTTTGTGTGAAAGGAAAGTCGAAACTCCTATACTCAAGCAGCTTACTCAAGAGATGCCCAATGGGCAAACTATGGGGCACAATGTTCCCGAGGGCTGCCAAACCAGATTAAAACATAATTTAGAAATATTTAACAAACTATGTAAAATGCAACAGAGCATTCATAATGGTAATTTGTGGTTTTCTAAGTCAATTTATGAACCGCAGAGATAATTATGGTTAATGGTCCCAGTTTTTACTTGAGTTTGACTCCATTGGCTTCCACAAAAAATATAGGTTTCATCTCATGATCTCTATATTAGGATCAGAGAATATTAGAGCTGGAAAGGGCGTTAGAAGTCAGCTAATTCAAACTCCCCCCCCCCATTTACATTTACATTTTTGTTCATGACAAACCAAAACACAAAATGACTTTCTCAAGGTCAAACTACTAATAAATGGCTCACCCGGGATTGGAACCTAGGGTTCTGTTACTGTCTTCATTACACTTAATCCTCTGGATTAAAATTCTAGTTTATAAGGTACCACACTGGATGTCCAGTTGGATTAAAGCACTTCATAAACTTTAAATGCCCTATAGTAAGAGGTATCATCATTATTATTCCAATCAAGGCAGAATGCATCTGTACCTTAGTAGAAAAGTCTGGGGCTCAGAGAGTTTCCATGAATTGTTGGGGTTATGTATCCAGCAGCATGAGAAGTAGAACTCAAAGCTACATCTTCCCTTTTTCCAAGTACAAATTTCAATCCATTCCATGCTTCCTTTCTGTATTCATAGATGGGAATAAGACACCATAAACAAGAACTAGAATAATTAAGTGGGTGGACCTTGCTCCATACTGTTGCCATCCTGCATCCACCTTCTCAACTCCTTTGTCTGGCTCACTACCACCTAGCAAAACACTGTTTCTAAGTCAGGTCCTCAGTCTAACTGCCAGTCACCCAGAAGAATCAGGAACCCTCTCAGAGCTTTGATCTCAAAAATAATCTTGAAAATGATCACAACAGAATGCCTAGAGCAGGGGAAAGAAATAATGCTTCCCCACTCCTTTCATATTTGAAGCTACTTTTCAATTCCAAGGACCATTATTCCTGTCCCACTGAAATTCTTTGACTGTCCAAGTTCAGTAAGTTATCAAAGAACTAGCAAATATTTGTCAATTAGCCATTATGTGTCTAGAATGATGCTAGACATTATGGAAGATATAAAAGAAGACATAATCCTTATCTTTGAGAAGAGCTTAAAATCTTATTGGGCAGACAGCATTTATACATATGGAAATGTTGGAAGAACAATAATGTAATTCAAACCAACAAAAGTATTCTTTTTAAAAAATGTATCATTTATTGTTAACATTTATTTTAAATTTTGAGTTCTAGATTCTGTCTCTCACCCACCCGCTGAGAAGGCAAGCAAAATGATATCAACTAATTACACATGTGGAATTATACAAAACATATTTCCATATTAGCCATCTTCACAAAAAAAGAATAAAGAAAGGCAAGAAAATTATACTTCAGTGCACTCAGACTTCTTCAGTTCATTCTCCAAATGTGATAGTCTTTTGCATCTTGATTCATTTGGAATTGTCTCTGGTCATTGTATTGCTCAGAGTAGTCAAGTCTTTGACAGTTGATCATCATTATAACATTGCTGTTATTGCATATAATGATCTCCAGGTTCTTCTCACTTCTCTTTGCATCAGTTCATATAGGTCTTGTCATTTTTTTCCTGAAATCAGCCCCAGTCATTTCTTATAGTACCATAGTATTCCATCACAATCACGACTTGGTCAGCCATTCCCCAATTGATGAGATCCCTTCATTTTCCAACTCTTTGCCACCATAAAAAGAGATTAGAACTGTTTTTTAACATATTGGTCCTTTTTTTTTCTTTGATCTCTTTGGGGTTCAGATCTAGAAGTGGAATTGCTGGGGCAAAGGGTATGCATAGTTTTATATCCCTTTGGGCATATTTCCAAATTGTTCTCCAGAATGGTCAGACAAATTCACAACCCCACCAACAGCTTATTAGTGTAGATATTTTTTCATCCTCTCCAGTATTTGTCATTTCTGATAGGTATGAGGTGATACCTCAGAGTTGTTTAATTTGCATTTCTCTAATCAATAGTGATTTAGAAAGTTTTTTCATATGTCTATAAACAACTTGGATTTCTTCTTCTGAAAGCTGTCTGTTCATATCCTTTGGTCATCTATCAATTGGAAAGTGACTTTTATTGTTATAAATTTGACTTGGTTCCATTTATCAGAGGTCTTTGTCAGAGAAACATGCTGTAATTTTCTGTCATTTCAGTGTCTATGGTATCTTTTAGCAAAATGTAGTTTTCCCTGATTATCTCTTTTAATTAGCTCTATTTTTGCTTTTGCTTTGTCTGAGATCGTGATCGCTACTCGTGCTTTTTTTATTTGAGCTGAAGCATGTTGGATTCTACTCTGGTACTTTATTTAACTTTGTGTGTGTCTTTCTGTCTCTTATAAACAACATATTGTGGGAGTTGATTTCTAAATTGTTCTGCTATACAGTTCCGTATATATTATGAGTGAGCTCATCCCATTCACATTCACAGTTATGAATACTAACTGTGTATTTCTCTCTATCTTCTTCTGTTCTGTTTATCCTCTCTATATATACTGTCCTTTATCAAAAGTTGGTTTTGCTTCTGACCATTGTTTTGCACTAACCTTAATCCTCCTTCCCTTTTATAATCCCCACATCCACACTTCTTTATCATCTTCCCTCTTATTTCTCTATTGGGTAAACTAAATTTCTATACCAAATTGAGTGTATAAATGGGTTCTTTTGAACCCATTCAGATGAAAATGAAGTTCAAGCCATACTTCCATTTTTCCCTCAATTATACAATTCTTCCTTTTACATGAGCAAATTTTCCTTATTCTATCTCTCCCTTTCCTTTTCTCCCAGTACATACCTTCTCACCCCTCCATTTGGGGGAGAGGGAATACTCCATAAACTCCCACTTATACCTTCTGTCTATATAGACTCTTTCTAACTGCCCTAATAATGATAAGGCTACATGTATCTTCCCATATAGTAATAGAAGCAGTTTAAATCTTTTATGATTACTCTTTCATATTTGCCTTTTTATGCTTCAGTTGAGTTTTATGTTGGATGTCAAATTTTCTATTCAACTCTAATCTTTTCACCAGGAAATCTTGTCTTTTCTTTAAATTTCCATTTTTCCACCAAAGGATTATACTCGGTTTTGCTGGGTAGGTTATTCTTAGTTGTAATACTAGCTCCTTTGCCTTCTGGAATATCATATGTCAAGTCCTCTGCTTCTTTTATGTTGAAGCTGCCAAATCTTGTGTGATCCTGACCATGGCTCCATTATATCTGAATTGCTTCTTTCTGGTTGTTTGTAATATTTTCTCCTTGATCTGAGACCTCTAGAATCTGGCTATAATATTCCTGGGAATTTAGTTTTCATTTTGGGTTTTCTTTCAGGAGGTGATTGGTGGATTCTTTTAATTTCTACTTTACCTTCTGGTTCTAAAGTATTGGGGCAGTTTTCCTTTATAGTTTGTTGAAATATGATATCTGTTGTTGCTCAGTCATTTCAGTTATGACCAACTCTTTGTGACCCTTTATGGGGTTCTCTTGGAAAAGATACTGGCATGGTTTGCCATTTCCTTTTCCAGCTCATTTTACATATAAAGAACTGAGAAAAGCAGGGTTAAGTGACTTGGACAGGGGCACACAGATCATAAGTGTCTGAGGTCAGATTTCAACTCACAAAGATACATCTTCCTGAGTCCAGGTCTGGCATTCTATATACTGTTCCACCTGGCTGCAACAACAACAAAAAGAAAAATAGCAAAATTCAGGTAGTCCAATAATTCTTAAATGATCTCTCCCCAATCTATTTTCCAGGACAGTTTTTTGATGAGAGGTTGTTTTTCTGATGATATATTTCACAGACACATATTTCACATTTTCTTCTATTTTTTCATTCTTTTGACTTTGTTTTATTGTTTCTTGATGTCTCAGAGATCCAGGAGATTCTGCTTGTCCAATTCTAATTTTTAAGTGATTATTTCTTCTGTGAAAGTTTGTGCTTCTTTTGCCATTAGGCCTATTTTGGTTTTTAAGATGTTATTTTCTGTAGTATTTTTTGTTTCTTTTTAAAGGGGTTGTTAGCTCATAATTTTCTTACATCAGTATCATTTCTTTTCCCAATTTTTTCACTACCACTTTTGCCATCTTTATTAATTTCTCCAGCAATTCTTGGTAGGCTTGGGACTAATCAGCACTTTTCTTTGAGACTTTGTTTGTAGCTGTCTTTACATCGTTGTCTTCTCAATTTACGTATTGGTCTTCCCTGCCACAGTAATAGCCCTTTATGGTCAAGTTTTTGCTGTTGTTGTTGTTTGCTCATTTTCCCATCCTATTTCTTGACTTTGAATTTTATGTTATAATCAGGCTCTGCTTACCTAGCGCTGGGGAGGAACTGTCTTAAGTTTTAGGCTTTTTTCATGCTGCCATTTTCAGAGCTAGTTCTGGGAATCTGCAAAATTTTGGTGCTTCCAAGGTGGTATGATACAGGAAGAGGTATGGTCATTGTTCTCCTAGTCTGTGCTCTGGTCTTAACCCAGCAGGGACCCTACTCCACGGCATCCACAGGTGCTAGCACTCCTCTTGGCCCTGTAACTGGGACCAAGTCTTCCATTCTCCTGGGCTTGGACTGGCTCCAACCTTCCTGGTAAAGACCTCTCCTGCCAACCTCCTAAGTTGCCTTAGACTGGAAAAAGTCTCACTCTGACCTTTTGTTGACCCTGTCACTCCAAACTTTTATTTTAGGAGTTATTTTAAAGTTATTTAGAGGAGAACATTAGGAGAGATCACCTTGGTTATTGTCTATATTCTGCCATCTTGGTTCTATCTTCAACAAGAAGTTTCTAAAAATTTATGATTCAACTAAGTATTTATGTCTATGTCTCAAAATTATACTAGGTTCTGGAAGATAAAAGAAAAATCTAGTCAGATACAGAGAGAGACAGAGAGACAGAGACAGACAGAGAGACAGAGACAGAGAGAGACAGAAAGACAGAAAGACAGAGAGGGGGGAGAGAGAGAGAGATGATAGATCAATACACAGATAGACATAGACAGACAGACAGACAGACATAGATAGATATATAGATAGATAGATAATAAACACATGAATTAATAAATAGATAGCTAGATAAATTAATGAATGAGTAGAATACAGGTCCTACCCTCAAGGAGCTTGCATTCTACTAGGGAGAAACATACAATAACAAATAGATAAGTGGACAGAAAAATAAAAGAAGTGGGATATATAAGTAAGCACAAAATATAAACTAAGTAAATACAAATTTATTTCAGAAAGCAGAAATCAGTAACAAGACAGGAGAACAAGAAAGCTCTCATGTAGGAGAGCTGGTACTTACACAGAGCGTCAAAAGGTGGTAGGTATTTCAAAGAGTTTAAGTGAAGAGAAAGAGCCTTTGAGCCACAGAAGAGCCTATTAAAAGGTACAAAGGTCAGAGATGGACTGTTATGTTTGGGGAGCAGCCAGTTTGGCTGGAACATAGAGTACAGCAGGGAGATTAATGTGAAATAGGTCTGGAGACTTATTTAGGTCAGAGCAAGTTTGTGAAGGGTCTTAAATGCCAAAAAGATGAGTTTGTATTTCATCCTAGAGGCCTAAGGGAGCCTCAAAATTTGAATGCCAGAGATCTTGTGGAGGTAAAAGAGATAATACTTGGCAGTTGATTGACTCTGGAGGATGAGGGAGAGGAAAGCATTTGTATGAGGCCATCATAAATCAGTCCAGTCCAAGAAGGACTCATTAAGTGCCAACTCTGTATAAGAGACTACAGATAGGATGATAAAATGGCCAATAGTCCCTGCCCTGTTCTACAAGTTTCTGTTCCACTAAGGAAAAACAATATGTAAACAGATTCAGGCTATGAGCCAACAGTTTAGAAAAAAAGATAGACAATACAGGATAAGGTAATCAGAGGAGACTTCACAGGGGAAATGGCCCTAAAGGATGGATAGGATTTGGACAAACAGAACGGCATGGGAAAGACATTTCAGGCAGGGAGGAAGCATAAATAAGTGTGCAAAGGTAAGAATCCATTTATTAAAAGCATTTATTTAGACATTTATATGTGCCAAGAACTATAGAGATAAAAGGAAGGGGAAGAATTACTGCCATTAAAGAATTTATACTCCAATAAGAGAGACGAGACAGAGACAGAGACAGAGAGACAGAGACAGAGGGAGGGAGACAGAGAGAGCAGAGAGATCAATATATACAAAGTAAATGCAAACTATATGATAGAAAGTAGTCAGAATGGTGAAGAAGACATCCCAGACTGGATTAAAAGGAAGAAAAGAGTGAGAAAAGATCATTGGTGAACAAAAGATACCAGCCAGACTCAAAAATTCATGTTGGAGAGAGTAGCAAGAGATAAAGTCTCATTGGGAAGGTGAGCTAGACAATTCAATGTATGCTTCGAGCCTATTACAAATTCTTGAGCAGGGGAGTGATACAATGAAAGTGATGTTTCAGAAGATTAATTAGGCAGAGGTATGAAGGATTCAACAGTATCTAACAGAAGTATGAAATCCAATGTATTTTTCCATTCATTTTCGCTTGATTTTTCCTGAAATGAACTAGAGTTTATGCTTGTGTTTTTATCTCTGTTTTACATAAAATAAGGATAAGACTACTCCAAAAATATTCTTGATGAAAGGTATTTGGGGCTTTCACAGAATCCTGAGTATTTTTGTTTATAAATAGCCAGACATTCTTCAAGTCTCAAATGCAAGTGGGCTAGCTCATCTCGATTACCCAGCACTTTTAAATGTTTATTGGGAAGGAATCTGGCTGTTCACCAGAGTAAATGCATGCAGTGGGATGCATTGTATGTATATAGCTACAGCTGACTCACCCTTCTTCTACTCCCCCTGCCCCAAGTTTTACATAGTTTCCCAAAAAATGTACGTTCATCAGCCAAGAAGGAAAAGTTGTTTTAAATCAGGGGAAGCATTCTCACACAGCCCACAGGGCCTTTAAAAACTGCCAGTTCCTGCTCTCCTGAGCCAAGCTCTCCCCTCATTCTTTTCCCTCATTTAGTCTCTGGCCTCCTAATAAAAGCCTGAGCCCTTTGACTGCCCTTTTTTCTCAGAAACATGTTTGTTTTCTCGAGGCTTTCGTGCGCAGACCTTGGCTTGTGTTTTAAGGTCTTAGGGGCTTCTCTTTTCCAACCCGAACTGCAAAAGTCAGATTTTCTTTATTTTCTCTCAGAATTAGTCATTTCTTATCACATGAAGAAGATTCCTGGAGAGAGAAGGAAGCTGCAGTTAGTGACAATCTTTCTTTTTGCGTTATCTTATGTAAACACCCATGACGAGATGATTAACCACTTAGCACTCTATTCTGAAGGTTGAATTGAATTCTTTTATTTTTCGTCTCTATACTCTTTTGTGCTTTATTTTTTTGCATTTAGAAACATCATTAAAGGAAGACGATCCATAAGTTTCATAAAGCCAAAGAGTTTTCATATCACAAAAAAGACTAACACCAGTCCTAGGGTCTGGCTTCTTGATTTGTAAAATGAGATTAGACTAGATGGACTCTAAATCTATGACCATGTGATTCTGAAACTACTGGACTCAATGAATGATATTTAGAACTGATTCTAACTGTGACATGCTTTTACTCTAATGGTAGAATTTCAGGCACAACAGCAGGCTAGCTGATGAAATATTCTGGGGCTGGTAGGGCCTTCCGGTGTCCCTGACCTGATAGCTCCAACTCCATTAGCCATAACCCACTACTGTCTCCATTTGCCACAATCACCTGGAGTTACCTCAACCGAAAAGATGCCATCAGTCGCTAAGTCAATGAATCAGCAAGCATTTACCAAGTGTCCATTGTGTCAGAAACTATGCTAGGAACACCCTGAAGACATCAAGGCAGAAGAAAAAATATCCCCATTTACCATTAGTATCTACTTAGCTGTGTCTTCTGAATGACCCAAAGCATCCAACTTCCTTTACAAGGTCTCTGAGAAAAGAGCTATGTCTCTATGTAAATACCTGGCAGTGATGTCCCACCATCTGGCAAAGTTCACCATTTGCACCTATAATTGATTTGTGTCCAGGTCACTAAGACTACTGTTGGAGAAAAGGGATCATCTATATCCACAATTTGGCAAATCCCCTGCCAGCCTAGTACCTACTTAGCACATAGTAGGTCCTTAATAAATGTTTATTGATTGATTAAAACTAATATGAAACAAGTGAAATTTCAGAACTTAATGCCTTCCTAAGTTAAATATATCAGGTTCAATCGATATCAAAGATTTCCCCTTGACTGGAGTTTATTTTAGCCATGTGCTGTTGGTTTCAGGGAATTTTCCTTTTCCAATCTCATAAGTCCTTCAACGCGTTTGGAGAATTTTATAAGAGTCAGTCGCTGCTGTGACTGATCAGATAGCATGAAAGTTGAAGCCTCAGATGTATATGCAAGTGAAAGTCTTAAGTGGTGGGGATGAGGGGCATCACAGTCTATAAGCCAGGGACAGTATGGGATGGAAAGATTGACTGGGAGTCAGAAGACCTGCCATTCTATATCATCATGGACAAATAATTTAACCTATCTGATCTTCAGTTACCTCGTTCTTAAAAAGAAACTATAAGGCTCCTTCCAGCTCTAAATATATAATTCTATACCCTACCAACTGGGCATTCTGAGACTGAGGAGGAATATACACCAGATTGTTCTTTATTCTGATGATGGGCAACACCCATCACCTAGTAAAGAACCTAGCACATTGAAGGTGCTTAATAATTACTTGTAAATGGACAGCAGAAGTGTAAAATGATGAGTTGTGAACAAGCATGTGACATTTACAACTCTTTTCAGTTCCCATGAGCAACATATCTTTTTAGAACCAGAATATAACAATAATAAAGGAATGAGCTTTGAATGGGAAAGTATAGAGACCCAAGATCCACTTATTTGCATATGAAGAAAGAACTGAAGGGGGCAAACCAGGAAGGTGGCATAGCATGAGCAAAAGTTCAGAGGTACGAATAAACACAGTATGCCTTGCAGTGACATCCTTGGTGGCCCTGACCTGTAAGTGCCTTGCTTCTGACCTGATTTGCATTTTATTTGCATTTATCTTTCACTACAGGATAAAAATTGCTCTGGCAAATCTTCTGTTGAGCCAAAAATAGGAAATTTTCATTGAATGGCATCATAGTACTGTGAGGGGAGAAGGGAAGATAAGGCTAGGAACTGCCAAAAATGCATCCTACTCCCTTCACCATCAGTAGCTCTGTGAGACTTTCCTGCAACTCATTTAACTGAGCCCTCATGAAATTATAAACTCTCAGCAGAAAGGGAAATCACAAATAAATATTCCTAGCAAGCAATACTCAGACTCCACTTGAATACCACCAGTGAGAGGGAGCTCAGCCCTCACAAGGCAGCTCTTACCATTGTAATTGGTAGAAAGTTAGACCATCTATTGGGTGTGTACCCCTCACACACTATGTCTCTGAAACAGAGAACCTTAGATATGTTGTGTCTCCAAAAAATCTAATACTGATTAAGCACTTTGATCTCTTCCAAAAGACAAATCAGGATATATCAGCTGCCGAAAACTTGAAATATCATAGCTTGGCTAATTGTGACACACACAGATCCTAAAGGACCTGTTTTGGAGCTTGCTTGATCTTGCAGATAGGAAAGCAAAGAACAGAAGCCAACATGGAGGCAGGTGATGATGTGGAAAGGGAACTGAATGTGTAACCAAAAGGCTTGGGTTCAGATCTTGGCCCTGTTACATATGCATACATTTGCCTTAGGCAGGTAACTTCTTCAGGCTTTCCATCTGTAAAATGAAGGCATCAGATGAACTAGACGGTTTTAGGGGCCCAGTTCTGGCTCTAAATCATAAGATTTTAGGAACATAAATTTATAGCTGGAAGGGCCCTTCACGATCATCTAATTAATACCTAATATCTAATTTTACAGATTAAAACACTGAGGTTGAGAGGTTAAATGATTTAACAGCATCACCCAGGTAATTAGTAGCAAAGGGCCTCTGACTCCATCCCTAGTACTCTTCCCTATGATCCTGGATCATAATGGGGCATCCCAGGCACCATGTAAGCCATCCACCAAAGACCCCAAAGCTCTATCCTTCAACCACCAACCAAAGTTATGAGTCATTTCTGCCCTACTTCGTCTACTCTACTAAACTCAAGATGACCCCATCCCTATTCAGACAACAAAAAGCCATCCCGGAGTCTTTTTAAACGCCATTTGGCATTTTTCTTGTTTAGTTGTTTTCAGTCTTGTTTGACTCTCTTGACGCCTTCTGGGGTTTTCTTGGCAAAGATACTGGAGTTGTTTGTCATTTCCTTCTCCAATTTGGCCCTACCCACACACTTGGACTGGTTGGATAGCTTCTTCTAAGCCTAGACATCTCAACTAGAGATGAGTTGATTTTTTAAAAAACAAGATGCTTAAACTAAAATCTTGAGGCCTCCTTAGTAAGACCAATGGCAGCAGTGGCATTGCCAGTAACACATTGGCTAACCCAATCTATGCCTATCTTAGCTTACATTTCTTCCAAGAATAAGCTATTTCAAAAAGATATCTAGAGATGATCAAGAAACAGTTGGCTACCATTTTGCAACCTCAGACTCAGTTTAAAAGTTCTCAACTGAAAATAGCTGATTTTTTTTAAGATTGTAACCATTATTATAATTGAAAATGATAAAAGGAAAGAAAAGATCACAAGCATCTCTTTGGAGAGGATATATCTGATAAGTAAAATATCTGAAGATGAGATCAAATTAAAAACTCCTATGTAGACAACTAAGCCTTCTGTGT
This sequence comes from Pseudocheirus occidentalis, assembly GCA_028646575.1. Classification (NCBI taxonomy): domain Eukaryota; kingdom Metazoa; phylum Chordata; class Mammalia; order Diprotodontia; family Pseudocheiridae; genus Pseudocheirus; species Pseudocheirus occidentalis. Next base: position 171,240,534 of record CM053600.1, read on the forward strand.
GTATGTGTGGACAAGAGAAGAAGAGTACAGGGGATTTAAATTAAATCTTAGAATTCACAGTTTTTAGGAATTTCAGAAGTAGCTCAGAAAAAAAAATGGTATTCCTAAGAACAAACCAAAAATAAAATTCAAGATTTAGGTGCTTAAAGGAAAGAAAAGAACAGAAGAAAAGCCTCAGGAAAGTAGTTAAAAAGGACTGGAAGTTCATGTGTAGGATCCAAGGCTTAACTTCACAGAAAAATGACTGAGACCTTCTTTTGATGAATGACAAGTAGGCAAAAATCATAGACCAGTGGGAATCAGGCCGTCAGTTACCAAATAAAAAAAAAAGAATCCTTAGTGCTTCATCAGTGTTTCACACATAGGATTATAGATTCAGAGGTGAAAGAGACCTCAGAAGTGAGATAATTCAACCCCTTTAATTTACAGATGAGGAATCTGAGGCCCAAAGAGGGACTGTCCTAAGATCACACACTTAGTGAGTAAAGAAGGGAGCAAGTACTTCTCTGACTGGACACCAGGCACTGTGCTAATGGCTTTACAAATATTATCTCCTTGGATCCTCACAACAACCCTACAAGGTAGGGACTGTTGCTATTAACATTTTACAGTTGGGGAAACTGAGGCAAACAATGATTAAAGTGACTTGCCCAAGGTAACACAGCTAGTAAATATGTGAGATTGCATTTGAACTCAGGTCTTCCTGACTCCAAGCCTGGTACACTACCCATTGGGCCATCTAGCTGCCTCTGAAATCCTAGAGCTAAAATTTAAATTTTAATTTAATTTAAAATAGAATTTTAATTAAATTTAAATTTAATTTAAAATATAATTTTAATCAATTTAAATTTAATTTAAAATATAATTTTAATTAATTTAAATTTAATTTAATTTAAAATTTACATTTAAACCCCGGGCCTCTGCACTCCAAATCCACTATACTTTCCACTCTACCACACTACCCCTCCATCCAAGAAATTGTCTTCTAAAGTGTTTTAAGGATTAGTTAATACTTGTACAGTATCCTAATTTCATTTTGTCTGGAATTTGAAATACTGAGTGGTGAGAAAACCCAAAGTCTAGTGGTCTGGTTGAATTTAAATAAAATAATGATTTTGGCCGGGGTGGGGGACAAACTCCTAGTGAGGGACGCTTTCTATCAGGGCAGATCAAAATTACTCTGAAGATACTTTATACTTTTTTGAGAGTTGCCTGGGGTGTAGAGGGAGAGATGAATACAGCTGTCCAGGGGCCACCAAACCGAGGGGCATCAGAAATGAGGCTCCAATATCAATCTTCCACATTTCAAATCATGGTTTCATTCCACTACACCGTATAACCTGTCTAGGATATTAATGCTAATGCCACTACTATTTCTCTTCCTCCTCTTCTTTCTAAAAGTGCTAATTAAGCATAATAAATATTACATAGTTAACATTCCTTGAGGCAGATGGTGCAATGTATAAAGCTCTGGGCCTTGAGTCAGGAAGACCCTAGTTCAAATCCAGACTCAGACACTTACTAGCTATGTAACCCAGGGCAAGGCGCTTAACCCTATTCAGTCTCCTCATCTGTAAAATGGAGGACATGGCCAACTACTCCAGTATCTTCGCCAAGAAAACCCCGGATGGGGTCATGAACCGGCGGAAGGAGCACAGCACACCCCTAGACAATTTGCTTAACCTCTGTTTGCCTCAGTTGTCTTCCTTCTAAAGGGGGTGGGGGTAATAATAGACTCTACATCCAAGAGTTGTTGTGAATGCCGAATGAGATAATATTTGTTAAAGCACTCAGCACAGGGGCTGGCAATAGTCATTACTACATAGATGTTCATTCTCTTCTCCACTCTTATGAACCCCATTTTCGAGAAAATAATCACAATTGATTCCATTAACCCTATGAGGTTGAAGAAAGCATCTTTCTCCAGCTGGGAATTAGGGCAACCAAAGAGAGAAAAGTTTAAATGATCAGTGAGTTCACTTTAGAGCTTGGGGTGAATCATTTCAAGGGCTTTGTCTAATAGTCATGTGTCTGATTTCACAATTCTTTTCAAGCCCTCAAATGTATAACTTGTTCAATAAAACATTAAATCTTTCCTTACCAGAGCTTCCAAAAACCTTTACTGGCTTCACACACACATTCATTTCACTCAGCTGGTTTTGAGTTCAGAACAAGGAATTGTTGTCCTTTTTTTTCTAAATTGTATTATTCCTTTTTTTTATTATTTTAACAGTCACTAACTTCCTTTGCCTATCCCCAGCACATGTACAAGGAGCAATGATGTTACTGCACTAGGAAATGTTGCTAGTTTTATAAGCAGAATGAATTGTAGCTAATTCCGTAGCAGTAAACAATCAGTTTTTCCAATCCGTATTTCCCAGAAGACCCATTCAGGCTCTACTGCTTAAATGATTCATTCAAATATGCAGTATGTCAGTGGAAGTAAGAGAACACTTTAATGTATTGCTTCTCTTGGGGAAATCATCTTTGGGGTTGGAACTAGAAATCCAAAGATTTCTGGGTCTTATTAAAGTATAATACTGCTCCTAAAACAGCAGAATACAATTAAATTCTTAACAACATTTTATACCTAACTTCCAATGACCTACATTTGGAAATGCAATGCATAGTCAGTCTATAATCTGCCAGACTCAAGATTTTCTGAGCTAGATCCTAGAGCCCCTGGATAATGGTGTGCTACTGGCTACATGATCTGGTGAAAAGAGCACTGGCCTGGGAGTCATTTGAGTTCTGCTTCTACTACCTGTGGGACATTGGACAGGTACATTCCCCTCTCTGGAGTTCTAAGTTTTCTCATTTGTAAAATGAAGGAATTGACTCACTAAGCTCCAAGGAGCCTTCCAACTATTTCTAGGTTAGTCCTGAAGGTTACTTTGGCTATCAAGTCTTTTCTACTTCAAGTTTCCACACCACTTCACTTTACTATTGTTAAAACTTGGCTTCCTTTTCCCTCCCATTCAGTCAATCAGCAAGTATTTATTAAGCCCTAAATACATATCAGGCACTGCATTAGGACCTGGTAACACAAAGATTAGAGACCCAAGGGAAATAGCCTCTGCCCTCAAGACACTTCCATTCTAAGAAGGGGAAGGCAATAGAATGACGTGCACTTTTATAGGACTATATTAAATAAATACAAAAGTGTTTCATTGAAAGCCTTCTAGTGGTTAGAAGGGAGCAGGAAGGGATCAGGAAAGACTTCATTTAGAAGGTGGTGCTGAAACTGAGTTTTGAAAAAAATAAAGGATTCTAAGAGGTGGAGGTGAGGAATGAGGGCATTCCAAGCATGAGGGACAGCCGATTCAAAGGCATAGAGGTGGTAAATGGAGTATCATGCATGAGGAATGGTAAGAAGGCTAATTTGACTGGACTGTAGTGTGCAAGAAGCGGAGTAATGTATAATAAGGTTCTAAAGCAGTCTGGGCTACATTGCAAAAGTCTTTAAAAGCCATACCCCATTGATGCTGTTATTTTTTTTCCAGGAGTTCAATCAACCAATAAACATTTATTAAGCACCTCTTTATGCTAAGCACTGAGGACTCAAAAAGAAGCAAAAGACAGTTTCTAACCTCAAGGAGCATACAATCTAATGGGAGACAACATTCAAATAAAGCAAGCTATACACGGGATAAATAAGAAATAATTAACAGAAGGAAGGTATTAGAATTTAGAGAAATTGAGAAAGAATTTATGCAAAAGATAGGATTTTGGTTGGGACTTAAAGAAAAACAAGGAAGTCAGCATGTGAAGTTGAGGAAGGAGAATGTTCTGGGGGTGGGGGACAACCAAAGAAAATGTACAGAGCTGATAGATGGAGTATCTTGACTGTGGAACACTTCTCATAGCATGAAGAAGCCCATATCTCTGACTCTCTGCTCTTGCCAATTCTTCTGGCCAGTAATATGTGCCAAATTAAGCCTAAGGGCATAAGCAGTTTCTTAGCATATTGACCTTCAATCATCAATAAACAAAATGTTTGGGGAATATTGATTTATACAGCCTCATGTTTTCAAGCCTAATAAGAATTTTTGTTTAATCTAAATAATTCCAAGGCCAACATAAGCAAGCCTTGCCCATTCGTCTACAAAGAAAAAGAATACTTAATGAATAATAAAATATAGATCTTCACCAAGCACCCAAATCAATTTACAGTAAACTTAAACCAGTCACCAAAATTCTGAGCCTTAATTTCTTTAACTCAATTTCTTTTTTAAGATGAATGTGATGTTATTATTTCCATCTACCTCCCTCACTAGGGTGTAATCATATCAGGTCCCTGGGATACTTGAAGACTACCCAAAAAACTTAGAAGAAAGTAATAATACAAAAGAATGAGAAATATTAATGGTACCATTTCAGTGTCTAAATTTTCTTTTGTTATTCTTCCCCCCACAGAATACCCTGGCCAAGGGAATGGTCCAAGAACTGAAGTCATTGTATAATACAAAGTACACCTACGGTCCAGGAGCCACAACTATCTGTGAGTGCCTAGTTTACCCCTGTACCTACCAGCAAATGTTAGTCAAAGCAAATAAAGCACATCCACAGCCCTTTCTGGCTGACAACTTAGCCTCCTCTTCCAAAATGTGTAAGCATGTGACTTCAGCCCAACTGTGAATGTTTGCGTTTGGTTTTTTTTTTTCCCTAAAAGATGGAGTTGTAATCAGATTTCTGTTTCAGAAAGGATGTGGATGGGGCAGGAGGATGTCAGCCCACTTTCAAACCACAGAGCCATATGCTAAGCCTAGATAGCTTGCCATTTCCTCAGGCACAAATGAACACAATGGAGATTAGATATCTTCTGAATGTGAACACAGACATGATCTGCACATCCTATTTTCAATTTCCATTTATATTCTGAACTGCTTGCTACCTGATTTACTTTAGATTTCTTTTAATCATGGGACCTGTGAGCTTATGTGAAATATATAGTATATACATATTCTGATTCTTTTTTTTAACAATGGCTTTAAAGTTCTATACACATAACTTTAACTACTAAGAGATAGAAAAGTTTAATCACCCCATCCAGGGAATCTCTAAATGAACTGGCTTTTACCATGGAAGCAATTACTCCTCTGAGTGCCTCTAGAATTTGTTGACAATTTCTACAATACAATTATTGTTTAAAATTCTGTGCTTCTTAGAAAAGAATGCCCCAGAAAATGGGTTTTTAAATGCTTGCAAAATTATTATAACTATCTTCTATACAAAATTTAGAGTATGTATTAATGTACTATATATATATATATATAGTACTACATATATATATATATATATATGTAGAGAGAGACTTTAAATGTAGTCTATGTATCTGTATATATAGACCATATACGCTTGCACACACTCAACAACCTGGGCCTCTGTAAAACGAGGAGGTTTAAAAAGATAACCTTAAAAATCCATCTACAATCCTATAAACCAGCGATTCTCAATCTGCGGGTTATGTTCAGTTTGTAACAATGAAAATACACCCCGCATATCAGATAGATTTATAACAGTAGCAAAATTATAGTTATGAAGTAGCAACAAAAATAATTTTATGGTTGGGGGGGTCATCACAACATGAGGAACTGTATTAAAGGGTCACGGCATTAGGAAGGTTGAGAATCTTTATACTATAGACTGCCAAAATGTCCCTCCCATACTCCCACATTTTTTTAAAGTTACTATCACAGGAATTTTTAAAAAGTTACCATCCCTGTCCCATGGTGTTTTATGCATTTGATCACTTATAACTAGCAAGGCAAATCCTGGTGGATTTAATATTTGGTTTTTTGTTTGTTTACTTTTTTGTTTTAACTTATGATTTCGCCAAGCATAGACAACTCAGTCATAATATGCAACTCATTTGTAAATGATAGTCTCAGAATATTGCCTAGGACTCCAAGAGTTTACATGGCTCACCCTTGATCATACAGCTATATTGTTTCAGAGGCAAGCCTGGAAACTGGGTCTCCTTGACTCCAAAGTTGATCTTTTCTCCAAAATACAATGATAACTCTTGATGAATTTAATATAGCAAGTGAAAATCTATTGGTTGAAGATGAATTTTTATCTTCCTCCTATTCATTCATCCCCCCTCAATCAAATAATAAATCACTACCCATTCCTTTCTTACTGCCTTCAAATACTACCAAGTCTTCTCTGTCCTTGAAAAGCCTTCATTGGGCCCTCTTCAAGCTGTCTTCCCATGTTTCTAGATACAATGTCTCCAAGTCCTGTTTTCCTCTTCTCCCCTTAACCCTTTGCAATCTGGTATCTAATTTCATCACTCAACAGAACCTGCTCTCCAAAGACACCAGGGATCTCTTCTCAGCTGTCACCCTTCTTGACCTATCAATTGCATTCATCAGCCTTGCCCACCCTCCTCTCCTCAATACTTTCTCCTATCTGGGTTCTGGTGACACTCTCTCCTGATTCTCCTACTACCTTCATGACTTGGTCCTTCTCAGTCTCCTTTGTCAGCTCCCATCCCAATCTCACCCCCTGGTTGTCTGTCCTAGCTTCTCATTTATCCCTCTGTACAGGTTTCTCCTGGTAACGTCAGCTACCACGGGCTTAACTATCATCTCTATGCAGCTCTCTCTCTCTGTCTCTCTCTGTCTCTCTCTCCCTCTGTCTCTCTCTCTCTCTGTCTCTCTCTTTCACACACACACACACACACACACACACACACACACACACACCCCACCCCACCCCAGCATGCTCCAGAATTCTTAGAATAGTTTTAAATTATTAAAGTTTAAATTGCACTAGTACTTTTAGGATATCTTGTACCTCTCTCTCTCTCTCTCTCTCTCTCTCTCTCTCTCTCTCTCTCTCTCTCTCTCTCTCCCCCCGTCTCTCTCTCTCTCTGTCTCTCTGTCTCTCTCTGTCTCTCTCTATATATTTTTTTTAATTTATATATAAACACATAGGTAGGTATGGATATACATGTGTATATATACAAATGTGTGTGTATATATATATATAGCACATATGTATACATGTCTAAAATCTCTAATTTATCTGTATATAAGATATAAGTATATACACATGTATATGTAGAGACATACATATACGTATGTATGTATGTGTTTGTGTATAATTTGTGATCAGTCTGCCTTAGCTTGATCATTAAATCCATAGCAGCTGATCAAATTACCAAGAAAGATACTATAGAAGGACAAGAGAAAAGAGACTAGGAAAGAGAGAGACAGAGACAGATACAGAGTGTGAGGAGAGAGACAGAGAGAATAGATTGATCAATCGACCTCCAGACCCATCCTCTCCCAATGAGCTTCAGTCCAATTGCTTGTAGGATATTTTAAACTGGAAATCTCAGAGGCATCTCAAACTAAGCATGTTGATAAGAGAACCCATTATCTTACACACACACACACACACACACACACACACACACACACACACACCACCCCAAGCATACCATTCTTCCACACTTCTCTATTTCTATCTGTGGCACCACTAACCTTCCAGTCTCCCAAATTCATAATCTCTACATTGTCATCCATTCTTGGCTCTCCCTCATCCCATGTAGCCAGTCAGTTGCTAAATCTTGCTGTTATTACATCCAGAACATCCATCTCATTTAACACCTTCTCTCTGCTCACAAGGGCAAACTTAATTCAGCCTCCTATCACCTCTTGCCTAGATTATGACAACAGCCTCCTCACTGATCTCCTTGCCTCATACCTCTCCTTATTCCAACCCATCTTCCTGCTGTCAACATAATTTTCCTTAAGCACAAAGTTAACAAGGTGACTCCCCTGGTCAGTCCACTTGAGCGGCTTACTGTTACTTGTAAGAGAAAATATTACCTCCCCTGTTTAGCTTGTAAAGTCCTCCATGATCTATCTCCACCCCATCTTTCTAGCTTTAAGGCTGGTACTCTCGCGGATGCTGCTGTCCTCTCTGTTCCTCAAACATGACGCTCCATTGTCCCTCTGTGTCCTTGCACAAGCTGAAAAGCACTCCCTCCTTACCCACACTACATTGAGTTTCTTTCTTCTCTTACAATGCAACATAAGCAATATCTTCTTCAGGATTCAATCGGATTTAATTACTTTATGTGTATTTGTATTCATTCACTTAATATTTTTGTTGTTATATTTACATATCAACATGTTTTCACCTTCCTTAGAATACAAACTTCTTTTAAGAAGGGATCGTGTTGTTCTTTGTAAGCCTAGCATAGAACATAGTACTTAGTACGTATTAAGCTTAATAAATGTTTGTTGACCGATTCATTCAATCATTCTGGGTCTATTTCTTCTCATATTTCAGATCCTGCAGCTGGAGGTTCTGATGATTGGGCTTATGATCAGGGTATCAAATATTCTTTCACCTTGGAACTCCGGGACACAGGAAGATACGGTTTCCTGCTCCCTGAATCTAAGATTAAAGAAACCTGTGAAGAAACTTTGCTGGCCATCAAGTATCTCTCCAGTTATGTCCTGGAGAACCTATACTAATATGGAAGGTTCCACAGACTCAAGAAAACCTTACTCTTACATGCGAATTCTCATTTCTTACTCTCATGAACTTTTATTTTTAGTATCTTGAATGCTTTCAGAACTCTGACCTTACTTTTAAGCCATAGAATTAGTTCAACCGTGTCTTAATGTCAATGAAAATTAAAACTATTTCTCATTTTAAAACCAATTGTTGCTCTACTTCTCTGGCAGTTTGAACGGCCAAATGAGAAAATTGCGTTTTCACTCTGGGGTTGGCTACTATGGAGAATTTAAAAGTTTTGCTGTGTCTGAAGAAGTGCTGGGCAAAAAAGTAGTCTCCAGATTCTGGTGTATTTGATTATTCATTCCTTCATTCAATAAACACTTGTTAAATCCTAGTATGGGCAACTGACTGTGCTGGATATTGTGAATACAAAGACAAAAAGGGATTTCCATTCAATTGGAAGAATCCAAAATGGCAACGGAAAAATAAATGTGAAATACATAGCAAGGAAATAAGAAGTAATGAGAGAGAGAGAGAGAGAAGGAAAGAGAGAGGAGAAGGAGAAAGAGAGAGACGAGAAGAGGGAGACAGAGAGAGAGAGAAGGAGAAAGAGAGAGAGAGAGATGGAGAGAAAAAGGGAGACAGACAGAGAGAGAGAAAAAAAAAGAGAGAGAGAGAAAGAGAGAGAGAGAAAGAGGGAGCACTGTCAGCTGAGGGGATCATCATAGCATAAAATACAGTGTATTTTCCCTGAGAAATAAGGAGAAATGTGAACAAAAGATGTGCTTGTGAAGTGTGGGATATAGTAAAACACCCACAAGACTAGTCTTTGTATCCAATGAATATGGAAGGAAAGAGGGAAATAAAATTAATAATAGTAAAAATTTCCTCAGAAGAGAATTGAGCATGCTATCATTCAGGAACATATTATGCATATTTAAATAAATATGAAATAGAACACAGAGGTGAGGGGGGAGTTGGGCTTGGAATCAGGAAAACATAGGTTCAAATCCAGTTTCTGGAACTTACTCCCTTATGTACTATTAGGAAAGACAGCATGCTCACATATAAGGATATGCAAAATAAATAAAAGATTTGTTGAGGTTTTTTTTTTCAGTCATTCCAGTTGTGTCTGACTTTTTATGACTCCATGTTTTCTTGGCAAAGATACTAGAATGGTTTGCCATTTCTTTCTCCAGCTCAGCTAAATACATATGAGAAAGTCAGGGAAAGAGAGCCCAAGCAGCAGTTGGGGAGCCAGGAAAGGTTTCACAGAGAAAGCAATGCTTAAGTCATATTTTGATGGAATTCTCTGAGGTAGAATTGAAGAAGAGGTGCATTCCAAGTGTGGGGCTTGTCCATTGCAAAGGCATCGCAATGGAATTAGAACCCCATATGTGAGAAATCTAGTTTTCTGGCTCATTGAGTACGGAAAGGGGAGGAAGGAGGGACAAAAGTATTTATTAAGCACCAAATACTATGCCGAGTACTATGTTAAGATCTTTACAAATATTAACTAACTTGACCCTAATGACAAACTCAAGAGGTAAGGATCATTATTATCTCCATGTAGAGATGAGGAAAAGTTGAGGCAGACAGAAGTTAAATGTGCCCAGGGTCATACAGATAATAAGGACCTGAGACAAGATCAGAACTCAGATCTTCCTGATTCCAGGTTCAGCTCTCTATCCACTGTGGGAGCCACCGAGCTGCAAATAGCAAAGATCTTTACCAGCCAAACAGAGGTGTTCATATTTTACCCTAAAGGCAATAGAAACCTACTGAATTGTATTGGGTAGGGAAGCATATGAGACATGGCAGATGATCCAGTAAAGGATACGGAGGAGGGGTGGGCAGACAGGTAGGAGGAGAACCAGGAAGGAGTTGTGTTGGGAAAACTTAAGTAGAAAAGAGGGTCCAGAAGGAAGGAGTGGTCAACCATGTCACAAGCTCCAAATTCATAGTACAATCATAGGTCTCGGTGATGTCCGAAGAGCAATCATAGATCTCATACATCTATGCTAGAGTCACGGGATTATCAGTCTAGAACAAGACACTCCATAATCATCTAGTCTTGCAGAGTAGCAAAGGCCCAAGTAGTTTAAATGACTTACCCAGGGTCACACAGGTATTAACGGTTAGCTCCCCACGTATACTTGACACTAACCTTAGGAGCATGAGCCTCAAAGACATGGATTGGTATGATTATATAAAGCATTCAAAGCTTTTACAGAAAAATAGTGTTTGTAACCACTAAGTAAAAATTGGTTTATTTCCTTTGTGAGATTACACATATTTTTACAGACCCTAAAATGTTATCTAAAGTCCCTTCTTGTACTCCAGGCTTCCCTACCCTGAACCTTGGGATTACAAACCTTACTTAACCTGTATTAAGACACCCTGTGGCACAGTCAGTTGCATTTAATGCTTATAAGGATGCTTGCTGAAAGCCAATCTCTCCCTCCACACTAAGAGGCCTATCTCAAAGGTACCAAAGAGCAATTTCAGGCATTATTCTGAGCTCATACATATGGGAGAGAAGCATGTCACAATAAGCACTACAGAAAAAATCTGGCTTAATAAGTTTATCCTACAATATACATTCAAGGGTAAGCTCGAAGCCCCTTTCAGTTTTGGCTGACCATATCTATACAGGAAAGGGCAGGAATGAAACCAGGTTAATAGGAAAAAGGGACCTTGGGTTTAGATTAGATAAGAGCATTGTGGCTCTTTGTTCTTAAAAGTTTAGTGTCTGGGGCAAAGAATTTCCAGTTGGAAGGGGAAGGCCTCTTAGCCATAATTCTAAAAATTATATGGCAGATCACTCCATAAAGGAAAAAGTTAAGAAGGTTATTTTGTTTTAGTTTTGGTTTTGGGTTTGGGTTTGGTTTTTTTTTTTCCCCCTAAAGGAAGATTTTCCTGGATGGTCCAGTTGCATTTCTAAAAGAAAGATATAAAAATCTCTGACACTGAACTCTAAAAGCATGACAAATCCCAGTCTTTCCATGAGGAAGTGATAAACAAGAATTTCAAATAAGCCATAACTGCTAGAAGGAGAGACAAGATCCAAGGCTACCTGCCCAGTGGGGAATGGTTCGCGGTTTTCGGTGGAGCAATGTTCAAGAAGTATAGCCCAGCGGACACTACACATCAGAGAAGAATGAGCAGGAAGAGTTCTCTCCACCTGCCACCCCTCAAAGAAACAACCGGAGGAAGTCATTAGAAAATTTCAGGGCTATGATGAGCACATGATTTGCCCTTATGTGTGTTCACCGTGATCACACTTGTCCTTTATGCATCTGCTCCTCATGCGTATGCGTCATGTGCATCTACTCTTCCCACTGATAATACATGTGTTTGTGGGAGAGCACACCTCAGGTTTGTGAGATAAATGATTTTCCGCCATTTTGCATACTGTAGCATTTTGCTTTGAACTAATTGTATCCTATGACTATTAAAAATAAACACATCAATGGGGGTTCAGGAACTATGTTTTTAAAATATACGGAGAACCTTAAACCTGGAAGAGCCTTCCCTGGGTGACCCACCCTTTGAGTTAGGGTATGTTTCCAGGTACCATACACATATGTAGATCTGTTATGTTAGAGAAGCCACAGAAGGGCATGCACTGTGAACTGGTTCAATTGCCTGGAAAACAACTTAGAATAATGTAAGAAAAGTCTCAAAAATCTGTGGCCGAAGTTCTTGTAGCAAAACTGATATGAATACAGGGCAAGCATCCTTATATACTGGGTATATAACCATGCCTGGAATGCTCTCCCCTTCCCCTTACCTCTGCTTTCTGCTTCCTTGTCCTCCTTTGACTTAAATCAAATCCCACTTTCTATAGGAAGTCTTTCCTGGTCCCAACGCCTCCCTTTCACCTACAACAATCCCATCTATAGTGTATTTGTCTTTTTTTTTCTTTTTGAAGGGGGAAGGGCAGGCCTATTGGGGTTAACTGACTTACCTGAGGACACATAGTAAGTGTTAAGTGTCTGAATCCAGATTTGAACTCAGGTCCTCCTGTTTCAAGGGCGGGTGCTCTATTCACTGTGCTACCTAGCCACCCCCAGTGTATTTGTCTTGTAGATAAAATTCTCCACCATAGGAATGTGAGCTCCTTGAGGGAGCAACCATAATTTTTGTCTTTCTTTGTATCCCCAGTTCTTAGCACACTTCTTGGTATATAGTAGGACTTAATAAATGATATTTGTTGACTACCTGCCTGACCAAAGAGGACAAAGACAGAAAAAAGATCCCATAGATACCAAAACATAAGAGTGTTATTTGTGGCAGCAAAAACCTGGAAACAATGTAAGTGACAATGAATGGTGGAAGGGTTGAAAAAACTGTAGAAATTATTGTGTCATAAGAAATAACAAATATGAAGAATTCAGGGTAACAGGAGAAGACTCATAAGAATATTTGAATTAAATATAAAAGATCACATCACACAAATTATCTGGGAGGGAAGAAGACACCATTTACAACTGTGAGAAACTTGGATAAAATTAACCTGTCAGATGTATAACATATTAGAAAAGTCCATGACTAAATAAGGTTTGATTATATAAAATTATTATATACATATATTATTGCTATTATTATTTAAAATTTAAAAGCTTTTGTACAAAGAAATTCAATAAAGCTAAGATTAAAAAAGAAACATTTTGCTGGGGAAAAATCTTTGCAACAATTTTCTCTGATAAATAACTGATTTCTAAACTATGTGGAACTGATTCAGATTTATAAGAATAAGAGTCATTCCCTAGTTAATAAACACTTTAAGGATATGAAGCGGCAGTTCTCAAGAGAAGAAATTCAGACTATTTATAGTCACATGAAAAAATTTTCCAAATTAGTAATAATTAGAGAGATACAAATTAAAGCAATTCAAAGGTTTCAGCTCATACCCATTAGATTGGCAAAGATGGTCAAAAATGAAAATGATAAATATCCGAGGGGCTGTGGGAAAACAGGATTGTTTATGGACCTATGAATGAATACAACTGTTCTGGGAATTTGTTTAGCCATCCCCCAGGTGATAGGCATCTATTTGGTTTCCAGTCTTTGCTCTCACAAAATGTACTGCTCTAGCCATGTTGGTGCATGGGGAGACTTTCTTCTTGCCCATGGCCTCCACAATGCATCAGCATAGTAATGGGGTTTATGAATCAAAGGATATTTCCTTGCATAATTCCCAATTGCTTGCTAAAAGGGTTCTACTTATTAATCCTCTGACTTACAATAGCAAATAAAACCAAGAAAAAAAGAGAAAGGAATTGTTTGTTCTACAAATTTGTGGATCACTATCATAGAAAATGTCCTACGCAGAGTCTAAATAAAAAAGAAATTCCTTATACATGGCAAGGTCTTACAGATACTCCTATTTCTGAAAGAGTTTGTTGGTTGTTAAATGCTGGATGCATTAAAGAATTAATATAGACCCACAAAAATTGAGTAAAGAGAAGGGGAGGAGTTTGAGGGGACACCCCTGACCAATTGATTTCCCCTTAGTCTTGGAGATGAACTCACAGAAGAGAACAGGCCCAAAGAGGTGCTTTGGTCTTAAATGGAGCACCAAAGCATGTCTTCTCCACCATCTGTAAAGAAGTTCTTGTAGCAAAACTGATATGAATACAGGGCACTGGACCATTGGTTGGCCAAGGATCAATTATATTCCTAGTGGCATTTAAAAAGTGAGACACAGGGGCAGCTAGGTAGCACAATGGATAAAGCACCGGCCCTGTAGTCAGGAGGCACGAGTTCAAATCCAGCCTCAGACACATACTAGCTGTGTGTCTTAGGGCAAGCCACGTCATCTAGATTGCTTCAAAAAAAAGTAAGATACACTCTCTAGGAAGTAAACTGAGGCAAGCGCACTGAAGACTGGGTATCTGACAACAGGGAAGAGAACAGAACTCAGTCCTTGAGGGAGAGTCTCTTGCCTGAAGGATGGGAAGTGGGGGGAGGGAAATATTAGTTTCTCCTCCTCTCCCACCCGCCGTGTTGTCTTGCAGCACAGCTCCTCAAGAGACACAGCACATCCAGCAAAGAACATGTCTGCAATGAGGCAGTGAGCCCAGAAGAGCCATCTTAGGCTGGGTGGAGTTAGTCTGGGGAGAGGAAAGGGCTCACAAGAGGAGTGGTCTATTCATGGGGGTTGCATGGGGACAACACAAGGAGGTGGTTATACCATGCCAGAAGTTTGAATTGCTTGGCTCCATGAATGCCCTAAGTGTGTGCCTAAGGTTCCCACTGATGCTGCGTGTAGTTGTGGTAGAGCATGACCCAGACTTATGGAGAGAACACATTGTTTTTGCTTTTAGAGGTACCTTAATGATACAGAGGATAGAATGTTGAGCCTGGAGTCAGGAACATCTGAATTCAAATCCTGCCTCAAGCACTATCTGCACAACCCTGGGTGGGTTATTTAACTCCCATCTGTCTCAGTCTCCTCATAGAAGAAACAGGGATAACAACAGTGTCTGCCTCACAAAGTTGTCACCAGGGTCAAATGAGAGCTCTGTAAAGCCCCCGGTGCATAGTAGGCATTTAACACATGGTTGTTCCCCTCCCTTTACCCTGCTTAAGTTTATCGCATCTCCTGGCCAAGTACTGACAGTAAGTGCTCTGGTGGCGGGTTGTGAGCCCACACCTGTACCTAGAATAACTGTGTCCTCACTCCCACTCAACCCATGAGAGAGACTCGGAGCAACGGCCCCAAAGCACATGCTACATAATGAGAGCATTAAGTTGGTCTGTTGGTGCCTATGTGTATGTGTGTATTTAGATAGATAACATATAGAGACACATACATACATGTGCACACACTACATATATGTAGATACATATGTATGCATGTGTGTATGTTTATGTACATAGAGAGGCTTTTCTCAGCCTCAGTTTCCTCTCCTGCAAAAAGGGCATAATAGTAGAATCCGTCATATAGGGCTGTTGTAAGAGTCAGATGAGACGAACTATGTAAAGTGCTTTGCAAACCTCCAAGTGCACCACAGCAACGCTGTCATTATCATATTGGGGACACCATTGATAATAACGAATAAAAAGAACTTGCAATCTGGTTGTAAAACCAGAATCTGGAAATGGTGTGCTAGAGCTAGTTCTGACGAAGAGCCGATTGTTAAATTCTCAGTGTAAGCATTCAGACCTCAGAAATCATAAATGCTACAAATCAGGATATGATTCTTTGTTGTTGTTGTTGTTGTTGATGATTGTCTGCACTTAAGAAAGTGATGGAGGGTACTGCTAAGTGGCACAGTGAATAGACCTGAGTTCTAATCCAGCCTCAGACACTTAACATTTACTAGTTGTGTGACCTCGGGTCAGTCACTTAACCCCAATTGCCCTGCCTTCACCCCTCCAGAAAAAAATGATGAAGAAAATATTAGTAATACAGATTAAACTTTTTCCAGAGAGCCAGTTGTTAAACGTTCATCAGCATATCCCTGTCCTGAAACAACTGAAGACTCTCCAACAGCCTGATCCATGTCAGTCCCTAAATTACACAATCCCTCCATCCATTTTCTACTGCTCATGCTCAAGAGCCTTAGAATTATTATTGAACAAACATAGCATCAGAGAGTTAAATTCCACTTATCAGTCCCCATCTTTTGTTACCCTCGTGGTTCTCAATAAGACTGAATAAATGATTAGGAAAGCACAAAATGTCAGGAGCTCACAGGACTTCAGAGAAGAGGAAGTCAGCTGATGCTCTGAGAGATATAAAAGCTCCAGATGGCACGTCCAAGGGGTAGAAAAGAACCATGAAGTTTACACTAGCTCTGGCCCTGATCACCTCCACTCTCGCCATTCCAACCACTCGCCGTTTTGACAGGTAAATCTGGGCACTGGGCTCATCATCCCCTGCTCAATATCACAAGCTGGGACCCGATGGGGGCTCATCGCTTACCTTTCTGTTCTTAAAAGGGAGAAGGTATTGAGGGTGCGGCCTCAGGATGAAAAACAAGTGAGCATCCTAAAGGACTTGACTGACACAAATCTGGTAAGACTTTTCAAGACTTTTTTTTAACTTTAATTTCTTAGCTCACAATGCTTTCTTTTTCCAGGAGTCAAACTGTTTGTTTCAATGTGACTGAGGATGGTTTCCCACAGTCAAAGGAAGACAAACAGGATGATTCAGGCAAATACATCTATTTTATTATGTGCATGACCATCTAGGGAGTCATTTAACATTCCCTGAGTCTCAGTTTACTCATGTGCAAAATGGGAACAATTGTACCTTCAGTACTGCCCTCCCTCCCAGGGTTGTGATGGGATTGAGTTAAAGGCAATTTTAAAGCACCCTGTCAAGGCAGAGGCAGCTTGGTTTGGTGGTCTTCTTGGTGATCGTAGAGAGTTGATCTTCAAGCACAGAATATCTCACTTCAAGTCAGTCTCTGACATATACTGGTTGTGTGACCCTGAACAAGTCAACTAACCTCTCGGAGTATTCCAGGTTAAGTCTCCAAGAAGGTAGCAGTCTGCATTGATACAGAGTTCCCTATACAAACGAATCAGGTGCTAGCTCTCTGTTCAATATGACCATAGTTATTCATTTACCTAAACAGTTATTACCTCAGGAAGACAGGAGGTAGAATTATGAAGGAGACAAAAGTCACTTTCCCTGTTCTCCCTCTTCCCTTGTCAGCATCCTGTCCTACCTTCTGGATCCTCCCTGGCTGTTTCATTGCCCCCATTCTTCCCGGTCATTCTTCTGTCCCATTCTTTCTCCAGGCTAGTTGTCAATCCCGGACAGAGTTAACTAACAATTAAATCATGACTGGGCTGCTGTCAATTTAAGATGCAATAAGTCTCTTCCCAAAATGCATCTGCATTTTAAAAGGAGATTCTGAGATAGTCAGATTTTTAGGAACCAGAGGAATTCAGCCATTAGGAAAGAATTCAATTATTTATTTCTTTATTCAATATTTATTAAATATTATTCAGTGTTCAATATTTATTAAGCCTTTCAGTCTGCAGGGTGGTTGTGGCAGATGCTGGGGTTATAAACTCAAAACCCAAAAGAGTCGGTCCAGTCCTAGCCCTAAGGACACTGACAATCTCCTAGAAGAAACATAACCTAGAAATATGGCTATAGAACTGAAAGGAACCTTAGCAGTCTTCTGCATCCAATCCTTTTACTTTCCTGATGAGGAAACTGAGGATGAGAGGAAGGAAATGACTAGACCAGGGTCACACAGGCAAAAAGCAACAGAGCTGAGATTTTAACTCAGATCCTATGATTCAGTGCTCCTGCCATTACACAATGCTGTCTTCAAGGATATGTGTAAATCAGCACTGATATTATTTACATTCCAAATGAGAAAAAGTGCTACTACCTGGGGTGGCAGGATCAGGAAAAGGCTTTGTGGGAAGAGATAGCCCCTGAGTCATTCTCTGAAGGAAGGCATAGAGAATATTAGAGGTGAGCTGGCAAAGAAGGCATTCTTCTCAGGGAGGACCACCTGGGCAGATTCAGGGAGGGAGGAGATGGAATTGTCTGTACAGAGAATGGCCAATCATCCATTTTGCCTGGACTGAAGAATATGTGAAGGGGCTTAATAAAACTGAAAAGGTAGGCGGATGCTAGATTATAGCGTACTAAGGATTCTGTATTGTAAGAGAAAATAAGGGTCTATTAAAGAATTTTTGCTCTGAAGGTGACACGGTAAAATCTGTATTTTATGAACATCAGTTCTGGAATGACAATTACAGGCAAAAGGTCTGCTTTTCAGAGACTTCCTGAAATCACACCATGTAAGCTAGCAACACCTGCTCCCATTCCTCCAAGGCTTGTATAATAACAACAATATTTATATAACACTTCAAGGTTCTCAAGGCACTTTTAAAAATACTTCATTTTATCCTCAAATAAACCAGAAATGTAGATTCTGTTATTATCCCCATTTTACAGATAGGGAAACGGAGGCAAACAACTATTGTGGTTTGTCCAGGATCAAGTCAAATCAAGTCAAAAAAGCATTTATCAAGTGTTTATTGTGCTAAGCACCAGAAACACAAATATAAACAGAAAGAAAGACAGCCCTTACCCTCCAGTAGCTTACATTCTAATGGGGAAAACCAATGCATTAAAGGAAGCTAAAGAGGGAATATGGGGAAGTGAAGGTACCCAGTGGTCTGGGGCATTGTAGAGGGAGTCCAAAAGAGTCAGGAATGTAGCCTAGAGAGAAATAAAGGCATGACCGGCCTAGCCATCTTCCTAAAAACGGTCACAGCTATTGTCAGTCTTTCATTTCATTCACATCAATTACTTTGACCAAACTTCATGTGGTATGGCCTTCAGTCCCCTTATCTTCTTCTAGAACAACAGTCATGATGAGGAGGACAACAAAAGCAACAATGTCATCACTGTCACCATCATCATCATCATAAGTGATATTTATGTGACAGATTAACAGCACAGGGTAGTGGATGGGGGATCAGCTTTGGAGTCACAAAGACTAGGTTCAGATCCTGCCTCTGACATGTACTAGCTGTGTGACAGCAGAGAACTTAGTCACCCTCTCAGCACCTCATACATACCCAGAAGATTATAAATTCCAAGATCACCATTCATTTCCAGAAGAAAGAGAAGCTAAAATTAGAAAAATTAAAGTCAGTAAAATTAGAATTCTATCCCAAATTTATAGAGCACTTTAAAATCCTTAAAACTCCCTAAGTATATTATCTCATAGAAACTCTAAGAGATAGGTAGGTAATACAAACCTTTTTGGAATTTCTAGTGGCCCTTCCCCCTGTAAATTTCTCAAAAAAGAAAAGACCAAGTCACACGTTTCATCTACTTTTGTAATTCATATCAATTGCCAAACTAATGGTATGGCAATCCTTTCATACTGATCCTAATGATGGCTAGAATCAACACAGTCCCTTGTCCTCCACTCACTGACTCAAGGCTCTCAAGTGGTCATAATGAAGTGCTTCTTCCCTAAGGGTTAAAACTCCCACCCTTAATAGTACATTATAACAAAGTGGGATTTTTTTCTGCAGCTTGACTTCTGGCACCCCAGTTCTGCTCATGATGTCATACCTAAAATGGATGTGGACTTCCATATTGGTGAAGATCAGTTCCAATATATTCAGTCTGTTCTGGAGAAAAATGAAATTCAACATGAGTAAGTCTTGAATCAATTGGATAGCCCAAAACTGCCCAAGAGCATACTCTGGCTAAATAGAAATTCTAACAAAAAGCTTTTTCGTTAGGTCAAAATTTGATGATAAACTGCCAAACTAGCAACATATTATTTTCTCTTAGTTTCTAAGTGACAGCTCTCATCTTCTAATAAGCTGATCAAATTAGTTGTGTTAAAAATTACTATAAGAATAACAGCTTAATTTTAAATTATATAAATTAAGAATTGACTCTTGATGCAAGAATGACCCAAGATCTCTAATATATGGACCAATGACTAGTAGGTAGCAAAAAGGAGCAAGTACATAGTGGAGAGGTTGGCACAGTAGAAAGAATGCTGGATTTGGCATCAAGGAACCTGGTTCAAAGCTTTTCCTTGCTGATTTATTATGTATGTGACATTGGAGGAAACATGACCTCTCTGGCTCAATTTTGTTTTGTCATTATCTTACCACTATCTAAAGCAGTTCAATGCATTTGTTGCCTATTAAAAATTCATTGAATTCAAGTGAAATGAAGTTACTTAGATGGATTACATTGGTCAAGGAAAAGGACTTCTATCTAGAATTACCAGTGACAGAAAACATGGTGGACCTTGAAGTCTTGATTAGTCAGGCTCTCTACACTGGCAATTTCATCAGGAAATTCATGTCAGGACTTCCCTTTGTTTCTGAGGACTTGGCTAGGTTTTAAGGACTATAGCCATTCAAACAAGCAAGCAGGAAACCTGGGTAACGACTCTTATTTGAATTCTTATTGAGCTATCTTTCTTTGCTATCATCACCCAGAATTTACTTATTAAATATTTCATTAGGCCAATGGATCTGTGACCTCATTAATATAGGTAGTCTACTCAAGGATACAGATTAATAATAATAATAGTATTCACTCTGTAAAGTTTACAAAGCACTTAAAGATAGCATCTATTTTTCCTCACAATAACTCTGGGAAGAAGGTACTATTGTTATTATCCCCATTTTACAGATAAAGAAATTGAGGCAGACAGATCTGCCCAGAGTCATGCAAATACTAAATATGTAAGGCTGGATTTGAACTTGGGTTTTCCTGACTATACGTGTTATGCATTATTCACTCCATCAGCTAATTGTTCAACTTACACATGCCTGCCCATGTTGACATCTCTTGTCTATGCCTTCCTGCAAATCTAGGCACAGGATGTCTATCCAACAAGTTCTAGATCTTGTTAAAAAAAATAATAATAACTACTCACTTAATGAGATACCTTGGGGCAAGTTTTCTTTAAAATGGCCAAAATTAGGTGCTGCATTTTTTGAGATGAGGCAGTCTGGTAAAGCAGAAAGAGCACTGACTTTGGAGACAGAGGAACTGGACTCAAATCCTACCTCTGATACTTACTGCCTCTTCAATCTTAAACAAGGGATGACTTCCCTGGCTCTCAATTTCTTCATCTACACAATGAGGGAGCTGGATTGGATGGACTCTGAGGGTCTCTTACAGTAGTGAATTCATGATCCTGTTTTTTCTTCTTCCTGAAATGTAAACGTGCAAAACGATAGCTTTTGCTTTGAAGGATGATCCTGAAATCTTGTCCCTATGTGCTTTACTGTATACATAATTATATTTGCATATTAAACACTCCTGTAAGTAGATATCACTTAGGATTCTGTGCCGAAATGAGAACAGAAACATCTGGGTGGACGTGGGCACCTGGCTCTCTAGAAACATATTAAGGGACATATTCGACACAATTATTTAATTGGACATCCCTCATTAGGGCAAACACACAATTTAGCTACAAAGCATCTGCTTATCCTGTTCTATTTTTCCATTTCCTGAAAATTAAATTACAAAGAGAGCTTTCTCTTTTTAAAATGGAATGTGTTCTTCTTCCCACAATGACATTTTTACAAAGTTAAAAACAAGGACCAGAAAACACAAATAAGTGGGCACACATAAATTTCACCCCCTTCCTCATTAAAAATCTGAGACAGGAAATGAGCATTTACCCCTATGAGAAAGGGTCAGAAAACTGAGTTTAGAGGCAGGAGTTTAATACTTTTCTTTAATTCTTCTTCTTGCTTTCTTTGGGTTTCTAAACATCCACTTAACCTCTTCCCTTGGAGCATCAGTTCAAATGGTCTAAATAGATTAGGGATTCACTAATGAAAGGTAATGAGAAAATAGCTATCCTTAATAGCAATCAAACAAAAAGAGGACAATTCAGTGAAACCTTATTAAGAGCTTTAAGGAGATCCATCTTTTAACATTGTCGTCAGTAGGTGCTTAATAAATGTCCCTTGAATTTAATGATGAGCCTATGTGGGAAAGGTAAATAATAGATCACATTAAGGTGTTTCAAATGATCCTCACACCAATCCTGTAGAGTTCCTTATTTTGCAGACTGAGACTGTCATTTGCCCAGGTCACAAGCTAGCAAGTGTATGAAGCAGGTATGAGCTCAAATGTTTCTGACTCCAGGTCCAGATCTCTATCTACAATGCCACCTAGCTTCCTATGTACACCCACCTATCACAGTAAAGACCAAAATATCACAAAGATGTTAAGATCTAATGACCTTATGACAGTCAAAGAGACAAATTCAAATTTTTTCCAGTCATATGCATGATTCATGGTCGATAAGGCAGCACTGCAGATAGAATTCCAGATCTGAAGTCAGCAAGATCCGAATTCAAATTTGACCACAAACACTGTGTGACCCTGAGCACATCATT
Source organism: Pseudocheirus occidentalis (assembly GCA_028646575.1). Lineage (NCBI taxonomy): Eukaryota > Metazoa > Chordata > Mammalia > Diprotodontia > Pseudocheiridae > Pseudocheirus > Pseudocheirus occidentalis. The sequence continues at coordinate 171,262,905 of CM053600.1, forward strand.
TAACCTCTGTCTGCCTCAGTTTCCTTATCTGTGAAATGGAGATGATAACAGCCAGGGTTGTTGTGAGGATAACATGAGATAATATTTGCAGCCTTACCAAGTGCTCAGCACGTAGTAGGTATTACATAAATGTTAGCCATGCTGATGTTCCCTAAACACGGGCTCTGGAATCAGAGAATGAAGCTCACTACTTCTGTGAATTTAATCAAGTCTCAATGCAGGGAGTGAGGGTGTCCAGGTTCTTATCTGAAAAAAAAGGGATTTAAATACATCCACAGCTTTTGTAGTCCCTCCCGGTTACACGCAGACGTACAGTGTCACAATCCTGCTCAGAATCTCCACATGGAGAGAGGTAGCAAGGAGAATGCCATTTGCCATCAGGAGACCTTCGTCCTGAGACGTTATTCTAGTTATCACCTGGTTTTCAGCCTGCTGGGGTACCAAGAGAACAAAGCTTTGAGTCGAGGGACCTGAGTATGAGCCAAGCTCTGTCATTTACTCCTGGTGTGACCTTGGACAAATCACTTAACCTCTGAGCCTCAGTCTATGTGATGAAGCTTAACTCTCTTTCCAGATTAGTGATCTTGTGATGTCTCATTCAGCTAAGAGTACAGACCCTTTTGTTAAAGGAGTCAAGTATATACATTATCATACACATATACATTACCCTCTGTCTAAACGGGCAGAATGAAGTATGGAATAGAAGCCATAACCTGAAAAATTCATATGCCCACCCTTACCTTCTCACCTTACCCCCCCCCGAAAATCTCCTATTAAGTTTTTAACTTAAATTAACTAGATCAGATACCCTGAATTCAATGAAAATTGCTTTATAACTTCATTTCAACATCTAGACACTTTACCCATCACAAACATATAACCAAAGCACCCACTTCAGAGGGCTGATTAGAGAATCAAATCAGACAATATTTGGAAAGTGTCTAGCACGATGAACGGCACATAGTGGGTGATTAATAAATACTTATTCTTTTCCCATATGCAGAAAGATGGGTACAGAGCTCAAGAGATAGATCTTCATCAATGTGGGAGTTCCTCCACATGTGCAGATTACAACCCTTCTGTGAGCTAGTAGTGAGTCTTACAGAGCTGCCTGATGCTCAGAGAAGTCCCACTAGTGTCAGAGGTACATTTTAAGCCAGGTTTAAGCCAGGTTTTCCTGGAACCAGATGTAATATTCTTTATCCACTCAGTCAAAGTGTAGCTGAGAAAAAAAGAGAGAGGCAGACAGAGAGAGGAAGAGAGAGAAGAGTGAGAGAGACAGAGAGGAAAGAGAGAGAGAGAGAGAGAGAGAGAGAGAGAGAGAGAGAGAGAAGAGTGAGAGAGAGAGAGGAAGAAGGAGAGAAAGAGAGAGAGAGAGAGAAAAAGAATGAGAGAGACAGAGAGGAAAGAGAGAGAGAGAGACAGAGAAAGAATGAGAGAGACAGAGAGGAAAGAGAGAGAGAAAGAGAGAGAGAGAGAGAATGAGAGAGAGAGAACCAGAAATTCAAAGATCCTTTTTTATATTTTCAATTTTTATTTATTTTAAACACTTATTTTTGAATTTTGAGTTTCAAATTCTCTCCCTCACCTTCCCACAAAGAAGGTAAGCAATAGGATATATCAATTATGCATGTGAAATCATATAAAACATATTTCCATGTTAGTTACATTTCCAGAAAAAGGAAAATAAAATGAGCCAACTACATTTCAATTTGCACTCTGAGTTCAGCGATTCACTTTCTGGAGGTGAATTTTTTCATCATAAATCCTTTGGAATTGACTTGGATCATTGAATTGACTCGATCAGAGTAGCCAGTTCTTTTCACAGTTGAAATTGTACAATATTGCTGCTGCCATATACAGTCTTCTCCTGGTTCTGCTCACTTCACTTTACAGCAATTCATGAAAGTCTTTGTAGATTTTTCTGAAGCCATTCCCTCATTTCTTATAAGACAATAGCATTCCATCACATCATAGGCCACAACTTGTTCAACTGGTCCCCTCAATTGTTCAGCATCCCCTCAATTTCCAGTTCCTTGCCACCACAAAAAGCTTCTATACATGTTTTACAGATAGGCAATAGGGAGCCAGTGGAAGCATACAAGCAGGAAAATTATACAAGTTCACAGGATCAAAGACTTCAGAGTTGACAGGGATCTTGGAGGTCATCCAATCCAACTCCTTCATTACCCAGATGAGAAAACTGAGACCCAGAGAAGCTAAGCTACTTGGCCAAAGTCATGCAGAAATAGCAGAGCTACAATTTAAACCTGGGTCCTCCACTGCAAAATGCAACACCCTTTCCACTATAACACAGTAACTCTGCAAATAAAATCCAAATCCAGGAACAAAGCTGTTCCTCCAACAAATCCAAAAACAGGTTGGCTAAAGAAAGGTTTTCAGTTGGGATTGGTGAAAGAGGATGCTGACTGAATTAAAGATAGGAAATCTTTGAATTAAAGACTAGGCTTAAAGATAGGAAAAGAGTTGAAAGTTGGCGGAACAGCAAAATCCAAAGTGGTTGGGGATAATGAGACTAAAGAGGTTTAAATCTGACCATGAATTAACTGTCCTTTGGTGGGGCATTCCTAGAAATTATACTGCAGGATATGAGCAGGTGTGGAGTAAAGTCAACATTAATATCTTGAGCAAACAAATCTTGGAAAGCTAGCAGTAAGCTGATTATCCTTCACTGTGCGGCCAGCAGGATTCCCTAATGTACTATGCCAGGCTACATTTGTTAACTTGGAAGTAGCATTTCCAGTTGGTTCAGGGGACTCTGACCTGGTCTCAGAATCCCCTGAGGGCTTGGAAGTACTTTTCTGATCATAGCTGTAGGCTCTTACCCTCGAGGGAGGCCACGATTATCTACATAGGTGGTGAGACTAGAAGAGCTAATAGGAGCTTGAAAACAGAACAGGAAGATGTTAATGAGAGAGCAAAAGTGGACAGATTCTGAGATAAGAAGGAAAGGAAGGAAGAATTGCTGCAAATAAAAAGATAACTGTTTTCCTGTCTCTAGTAAGTATGTATTTTGTCATCCCTCTGTCAAATAGAATCCTGATTTATGATCTGCAAGAAGAAATTGAAAAACAGTTTGATGTGAAAGCTGATTTTCCTGGCAGACACAGCTATTCAAAATACAATGACTGGAGCAAGGTACGAGAGAGAGTTCCTATATATAAGGGGGAGCACCAAACTCTTCAGTACAACATTACACGTACACACATTGCTTTGTTATATAGTTTTGAATTCCTTCAAAGTACTCCAATAACCTCAAATGGTTTCTATTCTCTAGATTGCTGCTTGGACTCAACTAATGACAGAAAAGTGTCCTGAGCTTATCTCTCGTGTTGAAATAGGAAAAACTGGAGAAAATAATCCAATGTATGTTCTCAAGGTAAAAAAAAAATAGTTCTTAAGGTGGAGATGGGTGGTGGTGGTGGTGGTGGTGGTGGTTGTGGTAGCAGTGGTGGTAGTGGTGATGGAGGTGATGGAAGATATCATATTAAAAGAGGCACTGTGCGGTCAGAGTAAAAGTTCTCAAAGTGTATTCTATAGACACGGTGGGTGCTCAAGACTCCTTTCAAGAAGAGCATGAGGTCAAGTCAATTTTTGTAATAATACTAATACATTATTTGCCTATTAAAACTCTTCCCTTTTCCAACTACATATCTATGTAAGGGTGAATTTTCTTCATCTATTTCATCCAAAATCATATCACAACAGATTGAATCTAGAAGATTCCAGCTGTCTTCTATTAAGCCAGATAAATTAAGCAAATTAAAGAGATCTGCAAAAATATATGAACCAATGCTATTCTTCTCACTAATTTTTTTTTATTTTGGAAAATGGTTATTTAAAATATGCCATGTTAACTTGTAATAGAGTTATTATTATTATTTCAAGATGAATTTATAAATAAAAATTTTAAATATCACCAGTTTTAATTTCAAATACAGTATATATCAGTAGAGAAAACACACATAAATAAAATGTCTTTGGAGACCTACCTCAATAATTTTGAAGAGTGTAAAAAGGTCCTAAGACAACAAAATCTGAGAACTGCTGGTCTAGTGGATAGAGGACTAGCCTTTGAATCAGGAAAACATGGGTTTGACTCCTACTCTGATGCATAGAAGGTGTATGACTGACCAATCCACTTAACCCCTTTTTAGCTCTCTAAGACTACATATTACAGAGGAATGGCTGGTGTGCGTCAGTGATAGCTTCCTGACCTTTAGTTTTCCACATGGAAGAAATCACAGTTCTAGATAAATAAATCTTTCCATTTTGTAGCAAAGTATGTGCTAATTTGAAGATAATAAGATAAAATGTTTGTTAAGAGTGCATACTAATTCCTTCACATTTGCATTTTTAACCTGCTAGTATATCTTAAGATAATAAATGATGATTGTTACTTAACCCTATATTCCAGATTTGGAAACTGAGACAGAGTCTGATTAAGCCATGTCTCAAAGGTTTGATACTATACAAATCAAAACAAGATCTTGAGCTGTTTATTCTTATAACTTTTCTAAACAAGATTATGTGAGTAGAGAAAGGAGGGACTCTGGCAAAATAACAAATAGCAGGCAGAAAAGAGAAAAGATGGCAAGTAGGTCAGGGGGGTGGGGAATGAGAAGCAGATATTAGAGTCAGTGGTCATCTCTCTGACCAAAATTCAAAAATAAGAAATATAGAAAGTAATCAGAGACCTCATCAGCAATTCAGAGAATAGAAGAAAAAAAGATTTTGAAAGCTAAAGGGAAGGGGCGGCTAGGTGACGCAGTGAATAGAGCACCGGCCCTGGAGTCAGTAGTACCTGAGTTCAAATCCGGCCTCAGACACTTAACACACAAAAAAAAAACTAGCTGTGTGACCTTGGGCAAGTCACTTAACCCCAACTGCCCTCCAAAAAAAAAGCAAAAAAAAAAAAGAAAGCTAAAGGGAATAACAGATGAAGAAATGCAAATTAATAATAATAGCAAGGGGCAGAGCCAAGATGGCAGTTTAAAAGCAGCAAGGTTTCGTAGCTCCCACATAGCCACCTCAAATATCCATAAAATATGACTCTAAACAAATTAATAATAATAAGCATGCACATAGTCTGCATTAGATGGTTGGAAAAGTACTTTACAAATCTGAATTCTGAAGCTCATGCCTTCCCTACCATTATTACTCCCATTTTTACTATGCTACTGTTTTTCCTGTTTTGCCTATCAGAAAACTAAAGCTCAAGTGACTTTCTCAGGGTCAAACAGCTGGTAAGTGTTTGAGGAAAGATTCAAACTCAGGTCTTCTTGATTTCTAATCCAGTTTTCTATTCACTGCACCAGCTTGCTGCCTTAAGTAGAGTAAATGATGGATTTTACATATGCGCTAATGGCCATTCACCTGTACTGTATTATTCTCCAGAAGGGCATAGCCTTATGTTCCCACAATTATCACTTAAGCTTATTAAATCTTTGACCATACAATTAAGTGAGTCTCAATGAGGGCAATGAGTCATTTAATGCTTAGATCACTCATCAATTTTTGCCTTTCTTCTCAAAAAGTTTTTTTCCCTAATTACCTATTTTTTTTTAATGTACCGTAAGGAAGATTGTACCCAGCCCAAAGAGGGGTCTACAGTGGGCAGGTTAGAGATCCCTGAATTTAAAAGTGGACAATATATTTAAATATGTGACTTTATAGAAAGTAAGGCCTCAAATTTATCTGGAAACAGGTTGGGAAAAACAGTGGACAGAAAAGAGTCATTTTCATGGACTGCGGAATTCACGCACGAGAGTGGATTTCTCCTGCCTTCTGCCAGTGGTTTGTCTATCAGGTTGGTGAAATTGCACCTCTTGAAAACTCCCTTATGAACATCATTCTGCTAGCATTTTTGTAATCAATCTTCCCCTTTTAAATAAGTGCAATTCCACCTGAACAGATCAGTTTCAATTTGTTACTGCCAGGAGGTACATAATCAGAATCTCACTCCATCTTTTTCAATTTGAAGAAGCTGACATGATCCTTTACACTTCTCTCTCTTACATTGTAAGTTTACAAAACTGTAGGAAACTTTGTGCCATAATAACATAGGGCCCTGTAGAACACACTGCCAATTTGCAAACCATTGTGCACAAAAATGTCACTTTGCTTCTAAAGGACTGAGAGCAAGCACAAAGCTCTGATGTCTTTAGACATTTCACATACCTCGACCCAGATCCATACTCCCTTGAGTTTTCATTCTCCTTCTAAAGAATCTTTTCACAGTAAATCCTCATCACTAATAGAACCCCCTATTACTCTACCCACTGCTGTTTTCATTGTAACATCTCTTCATCGTCTATTTCTACGAGCTATTGCTTTGACAATACACTGATCCCATACACATGTCGACTCCAAGGCGCTTAGGGGCAAACTCACTGGTTGTAGGACAGATAGTTGTCCCTGGGGTAACATGAGCTCAAGAGGAGTTGTCTCCAGTGTGAGATGGATTGCTTCAGCCCATAACAAAGCATAAATCAAAGAGCACCAAAGCCCATGGCCACATTTGCTTGTGTCCCTGGGTGGGAAGTCATAGGAGGGAGAACAAACTTCCCATTCTACATAGAAGCAGAGGGCTGGAGTTGATTCCAGAGAACTGGAAAGATTACAGTTGGATGTAAGAATTTCTTGAATTGTCTCCAAATCCTTGAACCTTTCCACAGATGGTCCCCATTTTCTGTCCGTTGGATGATTCTTTTTAGTTCTGCTTGGGACCCTATCCAATTTCTCCTCATTGTTACATTCACAAATACAGATCAGTATTTGTTGTTGTTGTTTTTTAATTCATTATTTTATAAAATGGGAATCCAGTTTAGCTTTAGTAATACTGATGTTAATCTCCTACCCAATCTCCATTCTTCCTGGGCCATCACATATTTCATAACATCTCATATTGCTGATGATGAGATTTTACAAGACAGGACTATGTAACAACTCTTGTAAAAAAAATGGTCTGAATGTTATGATTTCTTCATAGTATGTTTGTTTGTGTCTGATGTGAAATTCCAGATGAAAATAATCCAAATTTTAGCTTCAGTGAAATTCATTCTTTCAATGAGAATTTATTGAATACTATGTTGTCAGATAGAATATTATGTGTCAGGCATTGCATTAGATGCTAGGGAATACAATAACAAATAAAAAAAACTATCTTTGCCCTCAGAGAGCTTACACTCTACCTTTGAAAATTGTTTTTAAAAATTTGGTTAGTCAGGATTTACTACATTTTTTTCTCCCTCCTCTACAGGCAGCCAAAACCTATGGTAAAAACAAAATTATGACAAAGCTCCTGGACAGGATGAATTTTTATGTCCTTCCTGTGTTCAATGTTGATGGCTACATCTGGAGCTGGACAAAGGTATGATAGCTATTTATTTGGATGTTTCCAATCCGATGTGAATATACTATGTATAAGCAAGAATATACTAAGTAAAGCAAGTTGTTGACTTCATTTAGGCTTTATGTTAACATAACTCACTCTCTCTGGAGTCAGAATGGCACACAAGGAACCTAAGTGGCAGGTAAAGAGGTAAGCATGTTCCTAGTTAGATGCATGTTGCCTGATTCTAGTAACATGGAACAATGCGGAGGGGAGTTTTGCTATTATTAATAATGAAATACTACAAATAATGGTATTTTTTTCAAACAACCAGCCAGCCTTTATAAAGTGCCTACTGCAGGAATACAAATGCAGAGATAAGACAAGTAATCAATAAACATTTATTAAGCACCTACTATGTGCTCTCAGGCACTGGGCTAAGCACCGTGGATACAAAAAAAAAAGTTAAAATACACTCCCTGATCTTAAGGCACAGTCTAATAGGGGAGACAATACACAAACAACCATGTACAAACAAGCTACCCACAGGATAAACTGTAAGTAAGCAACAGAGGGAAGGCATTTGAATTAAGGGGGATTGGAAAAGATTTCTCATAGAAAGTGAGATTTTAGCTAGAACTTGAAGAAAGCCAGGAATTAGAGATGAGGAGGGAGAGAGTCTCAGGCATGTGTATCAGCAAGCACCCTCGCATACCCAGGGTGGCTGCTAGCACAGGTTCTTAGATCTGCTTTTCTAAAGGAAAGCAACTCAGAATGGGTTAACAGTCTTACTTTAATCAATCAAACACATATCATTTACCTAGTTCAAGGGGGAAAGTCAGCACCTTGAACTTCAGAGAATGCAAACAGAATACAAACACAAGTTACAACAGAAGTTACAAGCAGACAAAGAAACAGATCAGCATATGGGCTTCCAGCCGTCTGACCATTACATCCATACCTAGTCAGTTACCAGGGAGGGAAGCCCCAACATCTGGTTTTTCAAAGCCAGGGGGCTCAACAGCTTCCCAGAGTCTCATCTAGCCAAATCACACAACTCTTTCCAAAGTGAGCCCCAAAGTAAAACCTCCCATCAGTATATATATATATATATAACCTTCTCCTGGGTCAGAGAATGTCACAGCCCTCTTGACCCACTGCCCAATCACAAAGTAATAAGGAGTGGGCATTCCTGAAAAACAAGCCTCCACCACAGGCTCCAAGTGACCACATTCAGCCAGAGTATACTTTCAAATCAGGGAAGGCTCTCAGAGCCACTTAATTCTGTCAAAGGGGTTAGTGGCAGGGAAGATCTTCAGATTCCCATAACAGCATGGTGGATAGTCAAGGAGAATTTCCAGAGTCTAGAAATGGAGTTTCTTGTTTGAGGAACAGCAAGACAGCCACTTGATCACAGAATGAGTAATGGGCTACCACTGGAAGATGCTTTTTCATATGATTCTGGCCAACCACCAAGGTGTCCTTTGGTATTATTTGGTTCAAGAAATGTTTATTGTAAAGGAGCCAACAGAACGTGAGAGAGAGAACTTCAAGTCAGATAAAATGGCCCAGGTGGAAAATGTTTACATTTCTTAGACAGAGACTAGGGTTTCAAGTAACAAAAGGTAGGAAAAGTTAGAAGAAAATTGGGTGTCAAGGCATGTTACAGAGGCAGAGCAAGAAGAAAGCAAAGCAGCAGAATAGAACGGAAAGTGTTAGATATGGAATCTGAGGAGTTGGGTTCAAATCCTGTATAACCTTGAGTAAGTTACTGAATTTCTCTGGATTTCCATTTCCTCTTCTATAAAATGAGGAGGTTAAGACAAAATAGTCTCTAAAGGCCCCTGCCAGATCTAAACCCATGATCCCATAAAATTATGACTGTAAGATAATGGTCAAAGTTCAAAAAATGTCACGTATTATATTTATTTAGTTCCAAACTAATTGAATGATTTGTATCTATCCCTATGGAAAACCACAGAGGAGAAAGTATTTAAAAAATTAACTGGAAGGTAATCGTCATGTGAAGCAATGAGAAATAATTGTAAAGAAACTCACAATTAAGAGTGAAACATCCAGTTAATTACATAGTCCCATATGTAATAGATTGCCTCCAATACCATGTCAGGTTTTTTTCCTTTGTGATAACCTCTCAACATCGGGTAATCAGGTAGATTTCAGCTTGTCCTGTTGACTAGAATGCAGAACCATTCAATCACTCTTGTAAGTTGACCACTTAAGTCCGTCCATTGTTTCATTCCACAGGACCGAATGTGGAGGAAAAATAGAGCAAAGACTTCCAACCCCAAGTGCATTGGCATCGACCTCAACAGGAATTTTAATGCTTCATGGAATTGTAAGTAGTAGATAATTTCAAGACAAACTATAGGGCCATGTTGAAGACCAGAGAGTAAAATTAGTTCTGCCACTGATTTTATTTTCAAATTAATATTATTAAATCTTCCTGGACTACAGAGCACTGTGCTAAGTATTGGAGAAGAATGAGACCCAAACACAGATAACCATATTAAATATATACATAATAGGTGTATTAGACTTATCCAAGATAAACCTAAGAGGAAAGCTTGTCATCACATTGGAAGGGGGCAGTTGGACATTAAAGATCCAAGGAGTAAGTGGAAATGAATTGAGTTTTAATAAATGGTCAGGAAATCAACAGACTCAGCTAGGGAAAGACATTCCATACATGGAGAACAGAGGCACAGAAATGGAGAAAACATAGGACTGTTTGGTAATGAGGATACAAAGAATAAACCAGTTTGACTATGGTATGGTTTTCTTGTATGTAAAATGAAGGAAAATCAGCACTCTTCTGGAGGGGTGTTGTAAATGGTAATTGTTTAGTCGATTTAGGACTGGTGCCATGGCGTTTGGGATAACACTGGGCTTAGGATCAGGAGTAACCTTGGCATCATCATCTAGCACTTAGTAGCTGTATAACCATGAGCAAGTCAGTCAATCTCACTGAGCCTCGGTTTCCTCATGCGTAAAATGAGAATTATAGTACTTCCTTAAAAGGTTTGTCATGAGGAGCAAATGAGGCAATGTGTTGTGCAAACCTTAGAGGGCAATATAAAACATCAGGTATTCTTATGTTCTACCATTTATTTCTTAGAAATAAAACAAAAATCTCAGATATATCCAGATTGACCATAAATAGTTGTCAGGATGTTCCAAATATTGATAATCTGGAATGAGGTCTCAGCTCCCTTTTCCTTCCTAGGAGAGAAGTTGGAGAGGTATAATACAGTATGGAAACATCCCTCTTGGGAAAACCAACTCCTCTCCAGTTTGCCAACGTCCCCAAAGAAATAAGTACTCTTGCTGAATGACACAATAGACTAGAAATTCAGATTGGTCTCAAATATATTTGGTGTGCTTCTTACTCATTTCCATTCACAAAATGACACATTTCAAATAAATATTTCCAAGCATTTTTTCTTGCTTACCCTGGCTAAATCCTTTTCATCTGAAATTGACTTCACCCATTCTCCATCATGGTAAGCCAGAGTCACTCGAATAACTGACAAATCTTTAAGTTCAGCTGATCAAAGAAGCATTAAAGTTAGCACACCAGGAACTCAATCATCAGTCAAGAGGTGTTTGTTAAATACCTCGTATATACCAGACATTGGGTATACAAAAACATACATTGTTCTTGTCTTCTAAAAGCTTACATTCTATCAGAAGATGCAGCATATGCAGAGAAAAGCATATGTGAAACTTATAGAAAATACGTACAAGATAAATTGAAGGGAGAGCAGTTTGACCTATCAGGAAAGGTTTCATGCATAAAGTGGACCTTGAGTTAAGTTCTGAAAGAAACAAGGAAATAAATGACACGTGAAGAAATTAATATGGGTTAATTTTAATTAGAAAAGTCTATCACATCTGAAGTTTGTACCTTTTCTGGACACAATTCCCAGTATATTGGAAATGTAGGAAAGATTTTTTTCTTTTGCACTAAGAAAGGCAATTGAAATCTGATGTATTTGAACAATTTCTTAATTATACAAAATTAGACTCCAGTGATAATTGAAGGTAGAAGTTAGGACCTCAATAGACCAAATGTTGAAAAGAGTAGTCAGTCAGTCAAATAGCATTCACTGGGCATAGACCAATACAAAGAAAGGCCAAAAATAAATAAGTAAAGGAGCCCTGCTGTCTAGAAGGTCACAGTCTACTGGACAAATTACACAAAAATAATAAATAAGATATAGACAGGATAAATAAGGGAAGTCCCAGAGGGAAAGCACTAAAATTAAGGAGAACTGGGAAAGCCATCATACAGAGGGCTGAGACTTGAAGAAAGCCCAGGAAACAGGGAAGCCCAGATTAGGAGGAAGGGCATTCCAGGCAATGAGAGCATGGCCACTGAAAACACTGAAAAATTAACAGGAAATGGTATGTGGTGTGTGAAGAAGTCATTAGATCACAGAGTAAACAAAGGATAATAAACTGTAAGAGGACCAGAATGATAGAAAGGGTCTAAGGTATAAAGGGTTTTCAAAGACAACAGAGCATTTTACATTCGATTCTGGAGGTGATCATGACATCTAAATCAGAGGAGGCTTAATCTGTGCTAATGGAGGACAGACTATGAATAACCCTTCCTTTGTGTATTTTCTCTGTTTTTCTTTTTTTTACAGCTAAGCTTGGGACAAGCAACCCTTGCAGTGAAACCTATAAAGGAAAAGCACCAGAGTCTGAGAAAGAGACTAAAGCTGTGGTTGACTTCATTCAAAAGCACATGTACTCAATTGAAGCCTATGTGTCTGTCCATGCCTACTCCCAGATGCTCATGTTTCCCTATGGCTACACTAAAGTCCCCGTACCAAATAATGAGGAACTGGTAGGTTTTTTGTGGTTTTAATGATGTCTCCAATTTGCATAATTCTACCACCAAGGGTCTCTGACCCAATCTTTATTAACAAAGCTTCATGACCAAAGCAATGTTTGTGACAGAAGAAGGAACCTTGGATTAATTTTCCACCTGACAAAGGTTTATTTAAATGTGAAATGGCCTAGAGAGTTGCTTACTATAAAATAACACAGAAAAATAAAATGTTCTCTGAGGTGGGATGGAGTAGAAGCCATTAAAACCAAGCTGACATTTGATTAGATTTCATAATAACGAGCACTTTAAAGTTTACAAAGCATTTCACACACATTCACAACACTGAGGTAGATATTGTGAGTGAAATCATCCTTGTTCTGTGGATGAACAAAACAAAACTCTAAGGGGAGACTTACCTGTTGTTGCTGTTGTCCAATCATCTCAGTCATGCCTGACTCTTCATGACCCTATTTGGAGCTTTCTTGGCAAAGATACTGGAATGGTTGACTATTTCCTTCTCCAGCTTATTTTACAGATGAAGAAACTGAGGCAAACAGGCTTAAGTGATTCTTCCAGGGTCCCATGGCTAGTAAGTGTCTGAGGTCAGATTTGAACTAGGGTTTTCCTCACCTGACTCCAGGGCCAGCAATCTATCCACTAAGCCACCTAGCTGCCCCATGCTTCCCTAAAATCGCAGTTAATAAAGTTCAACCCCAGATCTGAAAGTACAGAGCCTTACTTTCCCCATCTGGAAACTGGAAGTAAATTCCCTACATCATCTCAAAGGGTTGTTCTGAGCAAATGACTTTGTAAACTTCAAAGGGATACACAAATATAAATTATGTCTTTTTGTATCCTTACAGTCAACCTGGAATGATAAGTAACCTCTACCCAAGTAAAAGCACTGAAAATCTTTATTCAGATTCCTAGCTAAAGATGGACTGTCTACTCTGAACTAAAGAGTATTGGCAGTGGTTTTCCTCTCTACATAAACAGATAACATTATAGTAGGCATCTTCTTCAAAAATAGCTGATTTGGTTATTCTCAAGCTCACATATGTAAGAATGACAGGTTCTAGAGAAACACATATATGTGTATGTCTATATGCATATGCATGTGAATATGAGAATTTACACGCATAAATTCTCGGGAGATAATGTGAGAAACATATACATGTCTGTATGATATGTATACATATATACATGTGTATTTATACATATAGTGTAATATCACATTATATTATATTAGTATTATGCTTTTCTCCAACATCTGTGATTCTTGTACATGGAATTTCAAGAATTTATTAAATGAGATATTTTTAGTTTAATGATATATGTGTATGTGCATACATACACGTACATATATAGTGTTACACTGTGTGTTGTGTATGCATAAACGTGTGTGTGCAACATATAAATGTATGTTCTGATGCCTACATAAATGCATTGTATGTGTACATATTTGCACATATATGTATGCGTAACCATATATTTAAGTGTGTATACACACCATATGTAAATATGTGTACCATTAAAGTAAACTTTTGAAAAATAACTGATTTAGTACATTTAAATACTCCTATATCCAAGAATCACAAATGCTAGAGAAAAATGCATATGCCCATATACATATAATATACTTGAACATATGTATACATATACATTTACATATACTTTTCACAGGATAAGAAATAAAAGTTCAGGGATTCTGTATTGCTAATCTCCTTGAGAACACTTAATATGTCCTACCCTATCAACACGGATCAAACTCTGCCCACGTGTAAGAAGGAGAGGTTAAACCAATCATGTTCACTCCAAGGGCATGTTAGTGGCTCCTTGACACACCAGTCTTAATGGACAGGAAGATTTCAAAGAGCACTTTAAGCCTTTTATCTACACAAGGAGATATATTCACTACACAAGAGAATGCAACTACTGTTCTGAGAACCAACCTGGTTGGGAATTCAAGCACATGTGATTAAGGCAATGTGGTAATAATAGAAGGCTACTGAGTCAAAGGAACAATGTACCTGATGTAAATAATAGCAGAATAGGAAATTAATTCTGATGAATCAGAACGAACAGAGTCTGGAGAACTGAAAATGAATCGGCTACCTCTGAAGTAGGGGACAACAAATGTGGAATGTCATCAATCTTGTCAAATGTTGTCAAACTGCATCAAGTGGCTTTGCTAAATTGTTGTCCTCTATTCAAGGAACGATTCGATGGCGGGAGTGGGGCAGTGAGAGAGAATTAGTAGTCAAGGAAGACACATAGGATGTGAGCCTGGGTGACTGGGAGGATGACGGTATCCTCAGCAGTACGAGGGAAGTTTGGAAGGTGGAAGGTTTTGAGAGAAAAGATAATGAATTCCATTTTGGATGTTGTAAGTTTAAGATGTCCAACTGGACGTCTGGAGCTGGAGGTCAGCAGCAAGACTGGGACTGGATAAGTAGATTTGAGAATCTTCAGCAAAAAGATGGTGATAGAATCTACCCAACTTGAAGACCAGCTCCTGGTCACTACACCAGCAGATTCCCTGCATAAGGATCCCTGCCAGTCATATATTATCAATATTTTATCATATGTTCATTTATTTTGTTAGCTATTTCCCAGTAGCAAATAGAAAATACCGGTTAGGTATTTCTCAGGCAGCATCGGGAATGTTGCTGGCTTCGGATCTAATACCTCTCCACAACATCACACAGCTTTTCACTATTGTTCCCTCATTCTCCTCCTTTATTAGTATCTTGTTCTGCTCATATTTTTCAATTACATTTTTAAAATGTCCTTGGGATGAGTCACTATCCTGCTACTATTCTTTTATATTTATTGTTCCAAAGACTATAGCAAATTAATGGAGAAAATCACTGTTTTTTGTAGTTAAATGAAAGTATTAGGGCAGAAGCTCTTACTTTGAAGGCTCCCTGCAAGTGTCCTCAGGGCAATTCTTGGAGCAGAGGACAGCTAGGATGCTTTCACCTGGTTCTCTTCCCACCTGACACTGGCCTCCTCATGTCTTGGAGACAATGAGTATTTGTTATGAGCATCTATTAAAATCACTGCTCTTAAGAAAGGCAGTGGCACATCATAAAGAAAGAGCCAGCCTCAAACTCAAGAGGTCCTGAGTTCAAGTGCTTCTTCCTACCTGTACTAGATAACCCTGAGCCAGGCCTTTCTCCTCCCAGGGCTCTAGGCAACTCTAAGAATAGAAGTTTCAGAGAAGGTGCTGACCTGTGTGGGCAGATGGAGTTCTATATAGGCAGCTCCCTGCATAGACAAAATCACTAATGTGATTTTTTTGTTGTTTTTAAAGACAGTGTTCTTTCTTTTTACAGATCAGTATTATATCCAAGCAATTATGGGCAACTACTCAACCTGTGAAAATCATTGATTTAGTTGAGCTCTTGGGGATATTTTGAGATCTCTATTTGTAGTATTGGGCAGCCAGGTGGATAGACTGCTAGAGCCACAAGGATGTGAGTTCAAATCTACCTTCAGACACATACTAGCTATGTGACCCTGGACAAGTCACTTAACCCTGTTCACCTCAGTTATTTATCTGTAAAATGAGCTGGAGAAGGAAATGGAAAATTATACAAGTATCTTTGCCAAGAAAACCCCAAATGGGGGTGCAGAGAGTCAGACTGAAACAACTCACCAACAATTTGTAGTGTGGCAATTTATCATCTGTTAGGTCATGGAAAATAACGATTTATAATTCTATATTTATAATTTATTATATATTATACATAATAGTTATATTATATATAATTTTATATATAATAATTATACTATATATATCTTTACATATATAAATTATATAATTTATATAATATATAATTATAATTCTATAATTTATAATTCAGAAGATGCTAAAATTTTACAGCATACAATTATTATTGTGATTATTATATGTACCGGATGACTTCTGACCAAAGAAATTGCCAATCTTAACTCATAGTATAGCATGGCAAAAAAAAAAGATCCTTATCTCTGTCAGAGGAAATGTACACAAATCTCATCTCTGACACTTATTACCTGTGTGACCTTAGGAAAGTCACTTAACTTTTCTGGGTCTCAGTGTCCTCATCTGTAGAATAAGGGTGTTGTCCTTGAACTGAAATCCCTGAAAGCCCTTCCAGTTCTAGATCCATGATTATGTGATTCTATGAAAAAGAATAATCCAACTAATAGAACTGGTACTTCATTTCCAAAGGAAGCTACAGGGTGAGAAAAGATGCATACATGCATATACCCAAAATAGTCTTGGTAAAATAAGAGCATTTACAGAGATCTTTATATATTAGTTGATTGGGGGGAAATACAGTAACTTGTCCTGTTGAGTATATACAAAAAGATTGCCACATATAAAAAAACTAAGAAAGCTCATGAAGTGAGAGTAACAATATTCGGCACTGTTTCTTACCTGTAATGAGTCATATCTCACAGACACTGCTCTCTTGAAGCATTTACAAATAGGAGGAAAATCATCCCTCAGAGGGAAAAGCAGTGGCAATAATGTGAAAGCGGTCTCAATGACATCAATTCCATAACTATAGGGTGCTTTGATAGGTGGTAAAAAGTATCAGATGTTGAAGGATTGACAAGAAAACAGGGGGGCCAAAAAGGTAGGAAGAAAGAATTCCTCCACCCCCCACCTACTTATGCCCCATAGTTAGAGGAAAGAAGCTTCTCTGGGGTTGAGAAGGCTCTGAAGATGTACAGAAAGATAAAGAAGGAAAACTGCACTGGGTCGAAACAAAGAAGCACCTTTACATTGGGTGTGCCCCCATCCTTGGACTGCACTGCCTCCTCACCTCTGCCTCTTGGTTTCCTCCAAGACAGCTCAAATCATCTTCTTCATGAAGCTTTCTTGATCTTCTCTATTTGAGAACTCCAATATATGTGATTAAGGCAGTAAGGCACAATAGAAAGGGCACTGGGGTCAAGAGAACAATGTTCACAATGTCACAATAATATAATTGATAACAACACAAAAGGAAGTTGAACTCTGATGAACTGTAGTGAATAATCGCAGTCTGCAGAACTATGAGTACTCAGTGGAGAGGTAAGGAAGAGCAGACGTGAAATATAGCGTGCATTGTTAAACATTGTCAAGCTGTGTCAGTTGGCTTTGCTTAAATGTTCTCTGTTCAAGGAGAGGTTCAATGATGAGGGAGGGATGAGGTTAAGGGGGGACCGCTAGTGCCCTCTCTCCTAAAAGTACCTTGCATTTATTCTTCACATTTATATGGAAGGGGGTGACCCTTGACTATTCCCTTGGCATGTCTGCTTCTGAGAAAAGCAGTCGTTAAGTCTGCCTTGACAGTTCACTTGTGTGGGGCATAATTCTGCTCAGCGCTTCTAAGTTTACTGAGTGAAGTCTCACTCAGCATTCTGAAACAGCATTTGCTATGTGTATAAGACAAACTATAGAATATTGGAGAACACAGTTTGTTTCAGTGATTTGCATATGAAAAAATTTAAGAATTGTGGGACTCTTTGGTTAATAACTTAGGAAATATGAAAACCAGAACTGTTGTGTGATTCTGTTCTATGACTACAGGACAAATGTAATTTATCCGATTATAGACAGAAGATAAGAATTTGATTACTAACCATAAACTAAAGTGTAAGAAGGGAAAGGACAGATTTCAGAGGCATGTTGAAGACCTCCACTTTCTCTGTCCCTCTCCCCTGCTCTCTCTCCACTGTCATTTATATCTATGAAGGTTGGTTGGCCGACGAGAAACTGGAGTGTTCTTTACTACCAAACACGGCTAAGAAGGACATGACTATATTCTACCCACTTTTATGACTTGCTACAAATAAGAAAAGGAGTAGAAAAAATGCTCTACTCCCTGTTATAAATTACTATTGAAAAGAAGATGAAAGAAGCTACTTTTCTGCACTGTCACCTGACATTGCTGAGAGGTGGAGAGAAAAGTTAATTTGGTTGAAATTAATAGACATCATTTGATACTTTGGTTGTGTTAACATCGTGCTATTAGAAAATATTGTAGATGGGTCTCCACTGTGCCAGACCACCTGTTAAGATTTTTTTTCCTCTGAAATGATCAACTGTTTGGATACTAAGTAAATATAGGCTTAATATGTCATTTTCTCTTTTCTTTTTTCTCCAGTATAAGATTTCCAGAATTGCCGCAGAAGCTTTAGCAACTCGATATGAAACACAGTATGTCTATGGACCCATTGCAACAACAATTTGTGAGTCTTCATTTTGTTTTGTTAATAAATGGGCGTGTGAGAGGCAGCATGGCATACTGGGTAGAGAGTTGACTTCTTGGTCAGAAATACCTGGATGCAAGTCCAGTCACACTGTGTGACCCTAAACAAGTCATTTGTCTTCTCCATGCCTTAGGCAACTAAGACTAAAAATTGCCTAGAAGGTCCCAACCTACATTGGTAGAGATGGTTTTCTCATAACAATGAAATCACAGGTCCAGTCCCTACCCATATGTGGACATAAATTATTGTATTTCAATACGTTTGTTTTACAGTAATTGCATAAATAGGAAATTCTATCTCTAACTGATAATCCAAGATTAACTCCTAGAAGAACAGAACCCAGAAGTTGACCTTTTAGAACTTGAAGTTGACCTGAAAGGTCACCTAGTTCAATTCCCTCATTTTACAGATGAGGCACAAAGTATTAAAGTGACTTGCCTGGAGTCACAGCGTAGTGAGTTAGAGGGAATTAAAGCCAGATTTTTCTGACTTCTGTGCCTATTTTCTAAGTACTTATTAAGGACCTATTATTATGTGCCAGACTGTTAGGATCAAGGTATACAAAAACAAAAATTAAACAGCCACTGCCCTCAAGGAGCCTGCATTCTACAGGGGAGTTGTCATAGGGAACATGAATCCATCATGAACATGGCTGCCTTGAAATGCAAAGTCTTGGCCACTAGGTGGCACTGTTGGTGCCCCAAAGTGGAAGTCCAGAAGACAGAAAGACCCAAATTCAAATCCTAACTCACTTACCAGCTGTTAGGGCCTAAGTAAGCCATTTTTTCTTGCCACAGCTTCAGTCTCGTCCTCTGAAAAATGAAGAATAATATTAACACCCACCTCACCAGGGTTTCGTGAAGATCAAATTATAGATAGGCACAAATAAAGACCATGACATCAGTTGACTTTGATTTAAGTGAGGCAGGGCTGTGCAAGGTCACCAGCCTCACTTTCTCCTCCAGAGTCATCTGGGTCCAGTGACCAGATATTCATCAGGACAACTGGAGATGACCCAGGATGCAGTGGGAGACCCTTTTAGGTTAAGGCTTTTTCAGGTTCTCACTTTAAAGAAGGTAATGCCTATTCAGTGAATAGACCTCTTTGAGAACTGAGCCAAGCGATGGTCCCTTTAAATAAATTTTTAAAAAATAAAACTGCTATAAAAATCCATTTTTACAAATACAAAGACATATGTTGGGTGAAAGGAGAAGATAAGTTAAATTGAAAAGGGACCCTAGTCTTAGAGGAACCAGGGCACCAGCCAGGGTAATGACCCAGGGACCCTACTGGAAATACATTTGTTTGTACCTTAGATTTTGAGAAGGAGCCTGAGAGATGATAGACGCACCACAAGGTTATATAACATGCTTGGGGCTATTCAGATAGTCAGTAACTGAAGCAGGTAAGGTCTTTTAACAGGTCTCAACACCCAGAGCCATCTCCAATTGTCTTGATCTATATACCTGGCCACTGGATCCAGATGGCTTGGGAGGAGACAGTGAGGCTGGTGGCTTTACACAACTCTGCCTCACTTAAATCCAATTCACTTGCTCTCATGACATCTCTTGCTGTTGTCATGGTCCTCTTTGAGAATGAAGAAAGGTCAAACAACAAAAACCCAACTCAAATCCCAGAGTCTACCCCATTAAAAGACCCTGATAAGTCAGACAAGTAGCATTTATTAAAATCATGCTTCATGCCAATTATTGTGCTAAGCACAGCACCGTATGAGTTAGGGACTCAAGAGTCTTTATATTTTCCCTCCCAAACTAACCCAAGACCCAGGGTGAAATGAAACCTACAGACTAGGTAAAGTGGCCCAAAGGAAGGTCACATAGGGAGATAAAGTCTTGCTCATGAAGTTGACACTATTCACTTTACTTCTCTGGTTTTTAGTCATTGAATTAATTTAAGTGTTCTTAAACTTTTTGGGGGAGGGTGTGTCATGCTCTCTACCCCAACCTAATCATGGCAGTCTGGTGAAGCTTATGAACTCCTTAGAATGTTTTTAAATGCACAAAGTAAAATACATAAAAATTAAAAAGGAAATCAATTACATTAAGATACTCAAATAGTTCTAAGTTATTTTAAAATTAAAATACTAAAATAATTTTAAATAAATGACTTAAAAATTAAAATAGTTTTAAAAGTAATTTTTTCCCATTCAAGTTAATAGGCCCCCTGAAATCTGTGGATTCCAGGCTAAGAATAGTTGCTCTTCAAGGTTCTTTATATTTCTAAATTCGATGATACTTCAAGTGACAATAAGGCTATCAGTGATGTACCTTTTATCAGTAAGGCGTGACGCTTAGAAGACGGTGTGTTCTCTTGGGCTTTTCATACCTGGCATCCTAGTAGTGTCCTACCTTCTATAAATGTCTAAGAATCAGCAGGTACTCTCTTATTACAAATTTACAAATATAATAGAAAGAGTGCTAGATCTGGAAATCATAAGACCTAGGTTCACATTCCAGATCCACTATTTGCCCTTTTGACCCTGGGCAAGTCACAATTTCACTGATCCTTCACTGACCATTGATAAGTTCAATGATCCACAGTGTCTTCCCCATTAGACCATCAGTCCCTTGAGGGCAGAGGTTATTGTTTCCTTCCCTTGTATCCCTAGCTTTCAGCACCGTGTCCAATATCTAGTAGGTGCTCAATAAATATTTATTGATTAAGCGATCCTTTTTTCCTCTTTTGGAAATGAGGAGTTGGACCAGATAACCTCTAAGGATCCCTCTACTGTCCTTTCTGTGATGCTGTTGTCCATCCAAGGCTAATCAGTTAATGGATTTTAGTAACAACAGAACACCTGGTCTTGTTGATGAGGCTGCAGAGCTCCAGGTAGTTTACATTCCACTCATTCTATCTGGAAGGATGCACACTTTCTATAGCTGCCTCTCTAGTCTGCCTTTGCTTTCTACCTTCCATGGTTTTTCTTCGCAAATTAAGGTTTGGAAAATGTAACAAATGCCATTGTATATCATAAAAGGTAAGAGATTACTCTCAGCTCCACTGCATTATTACAGGAAAATTGCCACAAATGACTGCCTACCACTAATGCATATCTTCTCCATCTAGTACTATTAATCCAAATGGGAAATTTCACAGAAAGGAAGCTATTCCATGTGGAATAAAGATGCTCTCTATAATCTTTGGAAGTTCCAACAATTTCTAAAAATTAGTGATTAATGCCAACTGGGACCACCACGAAAGAAACTGGCTAAGGTTTTCCAAAAAGATACCCACCCATACACGACTACTCTAGACATTCTAATGCCCGTTCCCTGGATGAGTAATGATATAGGAGAGAAGTCATAGCCATTTATAGGAATATCACTTAACCTTTCTGACCATCAGTGATGCCTACTTTATAGAGTTGTGATTACATGAAATAAATTGTGTAAGGCAACTTTGTTGACCCTAAAGTTCTATGTAGATGTCAGCTACTCTACTACCAATCTATGTCAACCTTGTAGGACATGAAGGAGAGAGGGAGAAGAATAATCAGTCATATAGAGCCTCCCATGTGCCAGATACATGCTAAGTGTTTTTACAAAAATCATGTCATTTGATCTTCACCGCAGCCCTGACACATAGGTGCTACTGTCATTCTCATTTTATAGTGGAGGAAAATAAGATTAAGTGACTTACCCAGGGTCACAAAGCTAGTTAGTCTCTGAGCCTGGATTTGAACTCAGGTCTTCCTAACTCCAGGTCCAAGGCTTTACCCACTGCACCCACAAGCTACCTGAACAAGAGTCATAGAGGCTCAGCAGGTCTAGGTGAAGTACAATCTGCAAAGTGGGAAAATTGATGAGAAAGGATGACCAGAGGAACCCAATGAAGCAGTTTCAAAGGATACAAGGAAATATAAATTCAAAAATTATGGAATGAGCATGAGTGAAATCATAGTTTCCCTGAAGGAGTGAACTGCAGAACGCCCTAAAAGTCTCAAGAGTCAAACAGCACTAAGACTTTTCAGACACTCTGGATACGTACTAATAGTATTGTTCTTGTTATTATTCAGATAATATCCATCAAGGGGCAACAAATCAGCAGACTTGGTATTTGTTGACACTTTATTTCTTCATCCTCCTCAACACCAAACATTTATTGGGAGTTCAGTCTTTAGTTTCTTTTCCTTGCCTAAGGACATGTTTATTGAATGATTTTCTTTGAGGGCTGTTCCTGTCTTCAAAGGGTATTTGTGGAGTTTGATGGATTGTGTTTTGGAAGCCAAGTTCCTAAGGAGCACAGATAAATAGATCATTAGGATGATCATAAGGGAGATGAGGGGTTATCTACTTCCTTGGTTTAACTGATTTTATACATTTGATCTTTTACTCATAGAGACATTTTCCCTCATATCTTAATCTTAAATTAATCTTAATAGATTCTCTCTCTCTCTCTCTCTCTTTTTCTCTCTCTCTCTCTCTCTCTCTTTCTTTCTCTCTCTTTCTTTCTGTGTGTGTGTCTCTGTCTCCCTCTGTGTCTCTGAACCCCTCTGTCTCCTTCTATCTCTCTGTCTCTCTCTGTCTCTGTCTTTGTCTCTCTCTCCCTTCCATATATGTGTACATATTCAAGAAAAATGAGGTTAAGTGACTTGCCCAGGATCACTAATAAATGGTATATATGATTTCGCTGATGTACAATCCATAATTCCTTTTTTTTTCTTTTTGGAGGGGGGAAGGCAGGGCAATTGGGGTTAAGTGACTTGCCCAAAGTCACACAGCTAGTAAGTGTTAAGTGCCTGAGACCGGATTTGAACTCAGGTCCTCCTGACTTCAGGGCCAGTGCTCTATCCACTGCACCACCTAGCCACCCCATCCCATAATCCTTGAATAAATATTTCCCTGTGTCTTCTAAAACTGCTTTGTTTGTTCCTTCTGCTCATCAACCTTCCCACTTTGCAGATTATATATACCTAGACTCTCTGTCTCTATAAATCTTGTTCAGGAAGCTGGTGCATTCAGTGAGGAGAGCCCTGGACCTGTCTGTATATATTATGACACAGGTATATTCAGGGTCGTGTAGTGTGTGTGTGTGCGTGTGCGCGCACGCACACATTGTGTTAATGACCCCAATGGAGGCAATGTGCTCCAGCACAATCAGTTGTCAACTGAAAGACAAAAAAAATCTGAGTCTAAATTCCTCCTGGAGAATTACCACTTAGGAGACCCCGGACAAATCACTTCAGCTCTCAGCTTTACTAGCTATAAGATGAGGGAGTTGCGCCAAATAGCCTTTAAAATTTCTTCATGCACAAAAATCTGTGATCCTATCAAATCTTTATGATCTAGGTGAATGGTCCACTCTGCAAATTATCTCTCAACAGCTTTTTTTTTAACTGTAGTTCAAATTCAGCCTCAGACACTTACTAGTTATGTGACCTTGGGCAAGTCACCTAACCTCTGCTTCAGTTTCCTCAGCTGTACAATGGAGATAATAATAATAATATCTACCTCCTAGGGATGTTGCAAGGATCAAAGGAGGTAATATTTGTAAAAAAAGTACTTAGCACTGGTTAAAGCACTGGCCCTGGAGTCAGAAGGACCTGAGTTCAAATCCAACCTCAGATACTCAACTAGAAGTTGTGTGACCCTGGGCATGTCACTTAACTCCCATTGCCTCAAAAACAGCGCAAAAAAAGGACTTAACACAGAGCCTGGCACATAGTAGGTATGCGATAAATGCTTGCTAGCTTCCCCTTTTACATTATCCTTTAACCTTACGCCAGGAAACAATTCTGATCAGCTTTTGTTGTTACTGTTCAATTGTTTCTGACTCTTCAGGACCCCTTTTGGGGTTTCCTTGACAAAGATACTGGAGTGTCTTGCCATTTCCTTCTCCAGCTCATTTTACAGATGAGAAAACTGAGACAATCAGGATTAAGTGACTTGCCCAGGGTCACGCAACTAGTTAGTATCTGAGGCCAGATTCGAACTCATGAAGATGAGTCTACCTGACTCCAGGTTCAGCACTCTGTGCACTATGGAGGCACCCAGCTGCCTGTAAACTTTATGCTAGTCCCTGCTCATCCGCACACTCATAAACTACTTCCCTTTTTGTCCAGCTAATGTATGCTCAGCGAATATGCATTTATTTTAATACTGATATAGATGAAATATTTAAAATTATGGTTTCTCCAATGCCGGTCAACACAGGTGACTGCATAGAATGGGACCAAAGTCACATGTCAAGAAGTTTAAAATGTCCTGTTTGTATTATTTGAGTCACTAAAAGCTTATCTTGGGTATTGTTGTCATTTGGTTCTGCCTACACAAGACACTAGGCACAACAACTTCCCGGAGAGCAGTTGTTTCTCGGGTTAAACTGTCCAGTTTATACCTCAATACTTCAGTTGTCTGATCGATGCCATTATTACTCCAGGATTTGGGGATGAAAAGGTGGAGTTTGGTTATCATATACTGACAATGTCGGTTAGATAACATTATATTGGGTATGCCAGCATTCTCCATCATTAGTGCAGTAGATAACATGCAGATAGATAGACAGACAGACAGACAGATAGATGATAGATAGATAGATAGATAGACAGATAGATAGATAGATAGATAGATAGACAGTGATATAGATATAATTTTAATATCTAACTTTTCTCCAATAAATTTCCTTTTAGGGAAAAAACTGTAAATAGTCCCCTCTAATATAATGCTTCTATTTTACAGATCCAACCTCAGGCTCGTCTATAGATTGGGCTTACAACATCGGCATCAAGCGTTCCTTTGCTTTTGAGCTCCGAGATAGAGGCCAATATGGTTTCCTCCTCCCAGAGTCTCAGATAAAGGCAACCTGTAAAGAGACCATGTTGGCTATCAAATCTATTGCCAAGTATATCCTCAAGCATCCATTATAAACATTTTTTCCATTCTATCATAAGCCAATTAATTCCCTTTTCATTCTAATGGATATATGTAACTTCCACAATATTCTCACTTAGTCCTTAATCTTCATCACTTGAAAAATTCTCATCCTCAAGTCTTAATAACTCCATTCAACTAATTCCTTTATTCATTCTCTCACTAACCCAGTTAGCTTTTGCTTGCCATAGCACACAACCTAATAAAGGGAGTTGAATCAAGAAAAGCAAAGGTCATTTGATCCCTTTCCCTGCTAAAGAAAAAGCTGTAGTCAGAAAAGAAAGAGCTGTCCCTTAGCATTCTGCAAAGTTGATTGTTGCTCTGATAGTGTTTATATACATATATATATACACATACACATACACATATATGTATGTATGTTTACATATATATATATCAGAGCAACACACATACATGCACGCACACACACACATAAACACACACACATTACCATTTTACATTAGTCTATAAGGGCCTGCTATCTCTTCCCTGCATGGAGTGGGTTCCATAAAAAAAAAATTTAGATTCAGAGACTGTTCGAGTGTTCCATGACCTTAGAGATCGTTAGTCTAACCTCTTCATGTCACTAATGAGGAAATGGAAGTCCAAAAGGTGAAACCAATTGCCAAGTCATATAACTAATTAGTGGCAAAGCTCACATTCTTTCTGAGAGCTCTTAATACCCAGTCCAAAGTAGGCCTTTCCACTCCTCCTGAATCATATTTTCCCATCATAGTTCCATTATCATATTTCAAATTCTCAGAACATCAAACATGCGCTTATATCCCTATATTCCCTCCTACCAAAAAATGTAAAAGAGAATTTACTATTTAAGATTCATATTAATTTGTGCTTTTGTTCATAATTTAAAACTGTCTACTTATTGTATCATTCTATTAAGAATTACCTATGGAACTTAAACTCTTATAAAACTGAATGTTGAGGGGTGGCTGGGTGGCGCAGTCAATAGAGCACCAGCCGTGGAGTCAGAAGGACCTGAGTTCAAATCCCCTCAGAGACTCTACCAAAAAAAAAACTAGCCGTGTGACCCTGGGCAAGGCACTTAACTCCAATTGCCCTCCAAAAAAAAATAAAAAAATAAGTGAATGTTGAAAACTAAATTAATTAATTAATTTTTTAAAAAGAATTACCTGAAATATTCATAAGTTTATCAGTGTATATTTTCTGAATTAGTGGAAGCAAATATGGCTTAGATCTCTATATAGCAACAAAAGTATGCCATGGTAGGAAATAAAATTATCTTTAATGGAAAGTCCCCAACACATATTTCATTAATTTGTGGAAAGTTACTGTCTACCATATTTTGCCAAGATTTCCTGCCAATGCTCTGGGCTGCCATGTGCCAAGGTACAGTGAGTTCTGGGCTATGATATGAATCCTTCCCTAGCTCAGAGGATAACTGGTTGGAAAATTTGGTTTTAAGAGTAATCCTCTAAGCTTTGGGTCTAACAAAGGGTTTTCAGGTAGATTTTCCTCCAGTTTGCAGCAGCAGTGTGAGATGCACTTCCAGTCACCCAAATTCCACTCCAAGGTTGATCAGTATTTGAGAGATGAAGAGGTTAGGTAAGGGTGCTGTCCCTTAGCATTCTGCAGAGTTAAGTGACTTGAGAGCTCTAAGAGTCACTTTTGTAAATTATAAACAATCCTGAAACACAAAGTCACCATTCAATCTAGTGGCAGCTCCCAGTAACCTGCCAAAGGTTAGATCTACCTGGACTGCCTGCAGTGAGAATTTGCATCTTTCTTGCCTTCTCCCCACTTGACTATCTGGCCAGTGGAAGAATTGGGAGAACATCTCAGAACAGGACTTCTGGTCATTTAATGACCTGGCATAGAATATCATGCAACACCCCCACACCCCCGGCACCCACCAAAATAACTCAAATAACAGCATTTTGTTTGAGAAAAATCTTCCCTTCTGGAGATGGAGTATTGCCCCCAAAGCAACCATTCTGCATGAAGGTAGTTCGGGCTACGGCAAATTCATAAAGCGTGGTGTATAGGATTCCCATGCTTAAATGTGAACAAATGCAGAATTCTTTGCCTATTTCTTAACATGACAAAAAGCTCACTTACTTAGTCTATTTGTTTTCCTAATAATTTTTTCACATCATGCTTCAAGTATCATTAGCCCAAAGCATTTCTTTAGTTCTGTCTTTGCAAGAAGCTGTGTCAGCACTGTACAAATCGAGCTAGAGAAATGGTCATCACCCCAAAGTGTTTATAATGGATTAAAATGAACACACATAGTTATTCAAATAGGAAAGTGATGACTCGACTTTATTTTAGAGAGATGATGCAAGGAGCTTAATTAGTTCTTTCAGTGTTTGGCCATTTGGTATCCATCACTTTTCAGGGCTAAAGTATAGTAGTCTAGCTAGGTAAGATGGATTCATTCAATGAGATGGCACATGTGAACGGGGAAAGAGGAAAGGAAGCAGATGGAGGAAAGTGTTAGGTTTTAATTATTAGAGATATTTGTACCTGTTGAACAAGTAGTTCTTGCAAGACTTAGAAACTCACAAAAAAAGGGTAGGTGGGGTTATTGTTTAGGTCGGGGTGCTTTCTGATCATGAGAAGCTAGAATAAATCATCAAAGCAAGATTTTACTGGAAAGTAGAGGGATAAAACCAATATTACAAGCGAGACAGAAAAAGAGGAGAGAGAGGCAGAAAAATACAGAGATGGAGAGAGAGAGAAAGAGAGAGAGAGGAGAAAGAAAGAGATAGAGGGAGAGAGAGAGAAAAAAGAGAAAGAGAATAAGGAGAGAGACAGAGAGAGGGAAAGAGCTAGAGTCACAGAGAAAGAGGGGGTGATAAAGAGAGGGAGAGAGGGGAGGAAAGAGGAAGGGAGGAAGAGAAAGAGAAAGGGGAAGAGATGGACAGAGAGGGAGGAAGAGATACAAAGAGGAAGAAAGATAGGGAGGAGAAAGAGAGAGGGAAAGATAGAGAGAAAGTAGAGGGAGAGAGAGAGGTGAAGAGGCATGAGGAAGAAAAGAGAGTGAGACAGAGAGGAGAGAAAAAGAGACAGAGATGGAGAAGAAGAGGGAAAGTACAAGGGAGAGGGAGAGAGAGGGGAGAGAGAGAGAGAGAGAGAGAGAGAGAGAGAGAGAGAGAGAGAGAGAGAGAGAGATGGAAAGGGAAGAAGAGAGAAAGGGGAGGGGCAGAGACAAAGGGAAGAAAAGACAGAGAGAGGGAGAGAAAAGTGAAGAGGGGAAAGACAGAGAAAGACAGAGAGAGAGAGAGAAAGAGATGGGGGAGGGAGACAGAGAGAGAGGGAGAGGGAGGAGACACAGTGAAACAGAGAGATGATCAGGCTAATGTATTCTTCTATAAAATGCACCTTCACTAAATATTTAGCCACACATGCTCCAGACTCTGAAATGCAACTTTACTTCCATTAAACAACCCAAATTGAAATGTCAAAGGTATTTCATAAGGAAACAAGGCCAAAACATCCTGCCACCAAAAAAAAGCATCATCCATGCAAATATCTCTCATTTTAGTGTCTATTTGGTTTATTTGGAGAACCAGATTCATTTTTCATCGCATTTATTGAATATTGTCACTTGTTTCTACATTCACTAGAGGAAGCAGAAGGTCACCATCTAATTTTGTTTAGATTATTAAATAGGTCCTTAACCCTCAACATAATTTCCAGATGGACACACTTTGGGGCACTAGAAAGATTTTTTTAAACTAAATAGAATGCTAAAACGCTCTGTTTTCTTGGTCTCTTATTATTAAATGTAATTATCAGAATGTCAAACGGTTTCATTTCATTTATAAAAAAGTCAGAGTTATCTTCAGGGCTGTGCATCTCATTGTGACCAGGTTCATTTATGGATATTAGAGCTTTATAGAGTTGAAGGGCTATGCCAGCACTAATCATGATCATAATGATATAACCTCTAATAAATATTTCCTAAAAGGCATTGTTGCCATTCACATTTTCCCACTGTTAAATATCCAGTTAAAACATTGTTCCAATTTTTGAAAATTCATGATACCAGAACAATGAACTATTTACCAAAAAACACAGATTGCCAATTGGTAGGAAAATGACTCTTTTGAATAGATAATTTCATAAGATCATAGATCTAAAACTGTAAAGAATTTCAAAGTCTTTCTAGTCCAAACCTGTCATTTGACAGATGAGGAATCTGGGTTCAGGACACATAGGTAACAAATGTCAGAGGCAGGATTCAAATCCAAGTCATCTGACTCTATGCCACTAATATAAATATAAAGCAGATTTCCTTTTCCCCTTGGCCCTATGAGACAGGAAGTATGAGGCCATTAGAAATCTTCCATGGCCTCAACTGAGATTGAGTTGAAGGTTGACTCCTGACCTCCCTGGTTTACTTTAAGTCCCAACTAAAATCCCACCTTCTACAGGAAACATTCCCCAACCTCTTAATTCCTGTGCTTTCCCTGGGTTAATTATTTCCTGTATATACCTTACTTTGTATACACCTGTTTGTATGTTTTCTCCCCCATTAGACTGTAAGCTCCTTGAGGGAAGGGACTGTCTTTTGCCCCTTTTTGCATCTCTAGTGCTTAGCATAGAGTCCAGTCTATAGCAGGCACTTAATAAAAGTCTATTGATTGATTGATAGAATAGGGTTCTGGTGCTGAGGAAAAAAAGTTCATATGCTCAGTGAGCTTGGCAGTGCACTGGCCCTGGAGTCAAGAATCCTGAGTTCAAATCCAGTCTCAGAGACTTATTACCTACATGACCTTGGTCAAGTCCCTTAGCATGTTTGCTTCAGTTTATAGAACAAAAATTATAAAAGCATCTACCTCTCAGGGCTGTTGTCAGTATCAAAAGAGAAATTGTATGTAAAGTCCTTAGCACAATGCCTGGTACGTCATAGATGCTATATAAGTGCTAGCTATAATTATAATGATTATCTGGGAATCTCTTTGGGTTTCTACTCACTGGGGATTCAGAACTTGCCTCTATCAGCATTCCCCTTCCCTCTCACTCCCCCAACCTCACCCACCTTACTTTCCTGAATCAATAGCTCCTCCCAGAGGGCCTGTGAAGAACCAGCTATGTTGGAAATGTGACATCAGAGCAACAATATCACACATATTCTTAAATGTAAACACCTCCTGGGCGAGCTAAGTATATTGGCCTCCAAAGAACGCTCAGAGGAATAGGTGAATGCTTGCATTTGATGCTTGTGGACAAGAACCTCTCATTAAGTGCCAACATCTATGTTCATTCCATTCAATTCAGTAAGCATTTATTAAATAAGAATGCTATGCCAGGCATGAATACAAACAAGACAAGTACCTTCAGAGAGCTGATATTCTTCCTTAGCTGCCTAGCCAAGGGAAAGTGAAATAGAACCTTTTCTATCAGGTATCTTCAGAGAAGAATTTTTCTGGATTGAGGCAATGGCATGAATTCCCACTCCTCATCATGTCGTCTGTACTTCAGTGGGGGCTTTTGGGAAAGTGTGCAGCTGTGCCTATGCTAGAAAAGAAGACCGAGTCTCAAGATGGTGGCTTAGGCCACATGAGCTGCACTTAAGAGCCGACTCTGGAAAATGTTCATCCTGTTGTAGTGGATGGAGAACTGGCCAGGGAGACAAGAAGGTTTGAGGTTGAGTCCTGCCTACGAGGAATAAGGATTCACTGCATGTTCCATAAAGAACCATTCCCTTCAGTTCCCAGGCACGGTACAGTCCCCACCAAGACAGAAACATCTTTTTGCCTGGAGTCTGTCTCCTCTCTTTTTCATTCTTTCAGATATAGTGCACAGGAAAGAAAACCGAGTGAGAGTGCAGCATCTTCTAAAAGGCCTGTCTGCCCATGAAATAGAGGTTATGTCCAGACAGGGACAGCTTCCAAATGTAATAGGGATAGCTCCAGCTTCCCTCGTCCTCATGAGTACCCCAAAACAATACTAATCTTTCCTAACTTGACCACTCCAAATCAGCCTGCTTTTATGGACAGACCCTGTCTCCTCAGTTGGGGATCCCTGTGCAGTTTTATTTCACAGAACTAAGGTATAAGAATGGTGGTGAGACAGAAGGACACATCTCCTTATGAAATTTTCAATATAGGGAGGGTTTCGCCTACAGTGTGTATGCCATTTTACACTCAGTAACTAGATTAGAAGCCTCTATCCCACCTTATCATGGCATCCTGAAACACTCTTAGACATTTTTCCTAAGGTTTTTTTGTTGTTGTTCAGTCATTTCAATTGTGTCCAACTCTTTGTGACCCCATTTGGGGTTTCCTTAGCAAAGATACTAGAGTACATTTCCTTCTCCAGGTCATTTTACAGATAAGGAGAATGAGGCAAATAGAGCCAAGGGTCTCACAGCTAGTAAGTTTCTGAGGCCAGATTTGAACTCACAAAAATGAGTTTTCCTGAGTTCAGGCACAGAACTCTATCCACTGAGCCACCTAGCTTTCCTTTTCCCAAGGCTCTTTGTCCATTAAGTAAAATGACTCCCCTAAATTAGACAGCATCAGTGCATCCAGCCCAGAACAGAGCACACACAGAGTACACACATGCTATAGATTGGCATTCTTATCAATACATCTTTTTCACCCCAGGGATTTCTTTAGCATAAATTAGTCAGAGCTAAATTACCCCTGATCAGGAAAAATGAGGGATGGAATTGAGATGCTTTGTCACAAAAGACCCTAAGTGATGCACAAAGCCTAGAAGATGTAGAAGGAAGCATGAGGAATCTGCTGTGGTCTGTGCTACCTCTAGGGTCTGATTAGAGGATGGTGGCTCACCCCTTCAAACACACTGAAAATTTTGAGCCCCATTTAAGCATCCTGAGGTCCCTCACCCCAGATCCATCAAACAGATGCATACCTTTCCCAAAAGGGAAGTGTTCACATAACAAGGAAAGAAAAAGAGAATAAGAATTGATACAGCACCTACTATGTATGAGGCATTGTGCTAAGTGCCTTTTTTTTTAAAAACAAATCTTCTCATTTGATTTAATGTATAAAAACTATGACATAAAAACACAAATGAACTTCTTCCATAATGTGACCAAGACAACCTGGGTAATGTGTGTCAAAGAGAATAGTACATTTTGGGTCTTTCTTCCCCTCTTTAATACTACTATATCTCATGATTAGGATGTCTAACCATTTTTCTATAATGAATCATAATAATGTCTTCGAAATTTCAGCGGCATATAGGTGACTGTCAGAATATCCTTCAATGGAGTTTTTTGGAAGCTACTATGCATTTGCCTGTCACAGAATCCATTACAACAGGACAGATCTCAGCCCTGCCTGAGTCAGTGAGATTTCTGAAGGTGATAATTTTGTCATAAAAATGTGCTCTCACATGAACTTAGCATAAAAGGTCTCCGTCCAGAAAGTAGGCATCGAAATGGAGACATTATCATTCAAGCTGCTTTTTTGCGCACTTATCATTCAATCACAAGCCCTAAGTTCACTGGTGTCAAGAGAGGTTCAGCCAGAAAAAAAATGTAAAACAATTTCTGAAATACACTAAGAAAATCTGACATCTTAACGTGTTCCAAATGAACCATTATTGGCACTGAATCTTTAGAGTGCACCAAGGATGCCTCTCCCATTGAAGTAATAAGCTTTACAAATGATTTATTCATCAAACCAGAGACAAATTATAAAAGAAAGATTCGTAAGATATTCACAGCAAACAAAAGCATTAATACAACTTATTATTAGAAAAGATTTACCTTGAACAGCCTTCCATATCCTATGTCCCATCCCAAGTTCCACCGCACCCCCAAAAGCCTGCCTTGAAAAGCTTAAGCTGTTAACTAGAAGTCAGATGATCCATGACTTGTCAGGTTTGTAACAACAGAGACCTGCAAGTATAGGGGTGGGACTAAATGGATACTGAGGTCCTTTCAACTTCTAAAAATCTATGATTTTGTGAGCTGAGGATTTCAATGAAGGTAAAGGAAAACAATAGAAAAAAATATTAGGTAAAACTGGATTTTAAGGGACTGAGAATAGGGAAAGGAGAAAAGTATAGGAAAAGTACTGAGGTTTAAGGACTGCAATAATCAATCATACATTCTATGGTTCACAGGAATGCATTGTCTATTACATTTGTAGGTTTCAGGACCATTTTCTGGTATTGATTCCTGAAATTGTCTCTGTTTAACATTATATTGACCGGGGTTGGGGGGAGTTAAATAATGCAAATGCAACAAACATGTCCTTAATGTGACTTCCTGTTGTCTTATCTAGAAGTAGAGGTCACCATAAAAATTTTCAAAGTATTATCTCTGCTTGAAGGATTGCCATTGATCATTCAGGTTAAGAAATACATCCCCAAGAATAATTTTCTTCTTGACTACCTGGAGAATGACCCAGAGAGAAAGAGATCTGAAATCTCACTGATGATTTGGCTCCATTTTATTGATCTGGCAACCCTGATCACCATTGAATGGTCTCTAGAGACACTCTGTTCACCCTGACTCTCTTTGTCTAGTGTGAAAGAGTTTGGTTTTCCCTTAGCTCACACAAGGGATAGAATTTTCCAAGAGAAATTTATCATAACAGTTTTGTGGGGAAAGCACTTCAATTTCCCATTCAACTTGGAATCCAAGTCCAAATCCCAGGTTCGCCCTTATCCTGTATGTGACTTTGGGCCCACCTTTAGGGTCTTAATTCCCTCATCCATAAAATGAGGGAGTATAAATGCAATATAGTTGATGATGTCTGAGGTCCTTTTGACCTCAGATCTATGTCCAGTTTCAAGGGCAAGAAGTTGATTGAATCAATTGATAAATCACCCCACCTCCAGTTGCCCCACATGCCATTTATCCAGTGAGAATATATCATGATTGTTTATTCAATCAGAGATGTGAAATAGGTGTAAAAAAGAGTTGGACATTAGAATAAAGTGGTTCTTTGTGCTACATGCAGTGAATTCTTATTCCACAGAGGCAGGATTCAAATTCAAGTCTACCTGATTCCCAAGCCAGCTCTCTATCTACCACAACAGGATGAAAATATTTCAGAGTTGGTTTGTGTGACCCAAGCCACCATCTGGAGCCACTGTCTTCTCTTCTAGTATAGGCATAGTTAGCTACAAACTTTTGCAAACTTCCCTGTGGACTCCTCAGTCCACTGCCTCAATCTGGAAAAATCCTCCTCTGAAGACAGCTAGAAAAGGGTCTCTTTCCATTGCTTGCCTTCCCAGTGGGTGGAGGAGAGGCAGGAAGGAGGGAGAGAATTTGGAACTAAAATATAAAATATATTTTTAAAAGTCCTAGCTTGCCTTTCTTCACCTGTGTTTCTAAAACTCTTCCAAAATATGAGTCTTGGGTCAGTTAGGAGTCATGTCTCCCTCTATATATGCAGCACTAAGATCAAAAGACAATCTTTTGTGGAACTGTCCAAACCGCCTAAGGAGAAGTGGATGTTAGATCAAAAAGACAATCCAGGAATCTACCTGAACCAAAATCAAATTTATGGATTTTCTATGTTGCTCTTGGTGTTCAGTCACTGACTCATGTCCAACTCTTTGTGACCCCATGGACACTAGGCCCTTCTGTCCTCCATTATCTCCCAAAGTCCATCCAAGCTCATGTTCATTGCTTCTGTGACACCATCTACCCATCTCATCCTCTGACATCCCTTTCTCCTTTTGCCTTCAATCCTTCCCAACATCGAGGTCTTTTCCAATGAGTCTTGTCTTCTCATTATGTGGCCAAAGTATTTAAGCTTCAGCTTCATTATTTGATCTTCCTGTAAATAACCTGAATTAATTTCTGTAAGTATTGATTGATTTGATCTCCTTGTTGTACAAGTCCCTTGTACAAAGTCTTCTTCAAAAGTCTTCTTCAGAACCACAATTCTAAAGCATTGATTCTGCAGCACTCAGCTTTCCTTATAATCCAACTCTCACAGTCCTACATTACTAATGGAAAAACCATAGCTTTGATTATATGGACCTTTGTTGGGTAAGCTTTTATGTCTCTGCAGTTTAGTATGTTGCCCAGAGTTGCCATACATTTCCTTCCAAGGAGGAAGCATCTTTTAATTTCATTGCTACAGTCACCATCTGCAGTGATTTTTGAACCCAAGAATATAAAATCTGATGCTGCTTCCATTTCTTCTCCCTATGCTTGCCAAAAAGTGATGGGACCATGATCTTAGGATTTTTTTAATGTTAAGCTTCAAGACAGCTTTTACACTCTACTCTTTCACCCTCATCAAGAGGATGAAATTTTTTAAATTCCTTTTCATTTTCTGCCATCTAATTAGTATCATCTACACATCTGAGATTGTTGATATTTCTCCCAGCAACCTTAATTTCAGCTTTTGATTCATCCAGTCTGGCATTTCACATGATGTACTCTGAATATAAGTTACAGTGACATATAAATAAGGTGACAATAAACAGCCTTGTGCACTCATTTCCCAATTTTAAACCAATTAGTTGTTTCATGTTTGATTCTAACTGTTGCTTCTTGACACTCATACAGGTTGTTCAGGAGACAAGTAAGATGATTGTGGTACTCCTGTCTCTTTGAGGATTTTGTTGTGCTCCACACAATCAAAGGCTTTAGTGTAATCAATGAGGGAAAAGTAGAAGCTTTTCTGGAGCTCCCTTGCTTTCTGTATAATTCAGCAAATGCTGGCAATTTGGTTTCTAGTTCCCCTGCCTCTTTGAAAACCAGCCTGAGTTTTAAGACTTGGTTCACATATTGCTGAAACTTAACTTACAGAATCTTAAGCATAACTTTGTTAATGTGTGAAATTAGTACAATTGTTCAGTAATGTGAACATTCCTTGGCATTGCCCTTCTTTAGGATGAGGACATAAACTGATCTTTTCCCATCCAATGGCCACTATTGAATTTTCCAAATTTGCTGGCATATTGAGTAAAGCATTTTAGTAGCATGAACTTTCAGGGTTTTAAGTAGGTCAGCTGCAATTCTATCACCTCCAATAGCCTTATTGTTAGCAATGCTTCCTAAGGACCACCTGACTTCATTCTCCAGGATGTCTGGCTCCACTTGGTCATCAGTGATGTTAAGATCTTTCTTGTATAGTTCTTCTGTATATTCTTGCTACCTTTTCTAAATCTCTTCTACTTCTGTTAAGTGCCTACCATTTTTTTATGTTATGCCCATTTTCGCATGAAATTTTCCCTTGATATTTCCAATTTGCTTAAAGAGATCTCATCTTTCCTGCTCTATTTTTCCTTTATGTTGCCCACTTTAAAAAAAACAACAACCTTATCTCTCCTTATTGTTCTTTGGAATTGTGTATTCAGTTAGGTATAGCTTTCCCTTTCTCCTTTACCTTTGGCTTTCCTTCTTTCCTCAGTTATTTGTAAAGCCTCATCAGACAGCCATTTTGCTTTCTTGTTCTTCTTTTTCTTTGAAATATTTTTGTTGCTGCATTCTGTACAATACTGTGAACCTCTGTCCATAGTTCTTCAGGCACTCTATCTACCGTGTCTAATCTCTTAAATCTATTCATCACTTCCAATTCATATTCATAAGAGATATTAAGTCATGCCTTTGTTATCTGATGATTTTCTGTACTTTGTACAACTTAAGCCTGAATTTTCCAATAAGAAGCTCATAATCTAAACTACAATATGCCCCAGGTCTTGTTTTAACTGAGTATAGAGACTTTCTCCACCTTAGGCTACAAAATATATAATCAAACGGGTTTTGATTTTGACCATCTGGTGATGTCCATTATAGAATTGCCTTTGGCTCACAGAAAAAGAGTGTTTGCTATGACCATTAAGTTATCTGGACAAAGTTCTATTAGTCTTTCCCCTGTTTCATTTTTTACTCTAAGGACAACCTATTATTCCACTTATCTTTTGATTTCCAGAAAATGTTAGTCTTCATAGAACTAAATAACTGGCCTCTTTTGGTATCAGTGGTTGGAACATAGACTTGTATTACAATAATATGAATGTTTTTCCTTGGATTTAAACAAATATCATGCTCTCATTTTTAAGACTATACACCAGTACCACTTTTCTTACCCCTTTATTGATTATGAGGGCCTCTCCATTTCCTCTAAGGGATTCTTGCCCACATTAGGATATGGTTGTGATCATCTGACTTAAACTCACCCACTCCCCTCCTTGGATGCTCCCTGCCACCCAAGACATCAATGTTTAAACTTTCCATCTCCTGTTTGACCACATCTAGCTTACCCTGGTTCATAGATCTTACATTCCAGATTCCTATGCAATAATGACCTTATAGCATCAGACTTTCCTTTTGTCACCAGACACACACATGCTGAGCATCCTTTCAGCTTTGGCCCAACTACTTTATTCTTTCTGTAGCTACTTGTAGTTGTTCCCCACTTTTGCCCAATAATATATTAGATACCTTCCAATCTGATGAGCTCATCTTTCAATGTCATCTCTTTTATCATTTCAGTTCTATCCATGGGTTTTCTCGGCAAAGATACTGGAGTGGTTTGCCATTTCCTTCTCCAGCAGACCACCTTTGGTCAAGGCTGACCAACTGCCCAATCTCCTAACCAAGTACTACATCAAAAAGACATTCAGTACATATATAGAACCTATACCAGATTGCACACCGTCTTAGAAAACTGAGAGGGGAGGGAGGTAGAGAAAATTCAATGCTCAAAATCTTGCAGAATTTGATGCTGAAAATTTAAAATACAAATAAATTATGTTTTTTAAAGATATTCAGGAGTCTAACTGAACTAAGACCAAACTTATGAATTTTCCATTAGTACTATCTGAAGTAATTAGGTGGTATGGGAAACAGAGCTCTGGAGTTTGAGTCAGAAGGGTATGAGTTCAAATCCAGACTCAGACACTTTGCTAGCTATGTGACCCTGGGAAAATGACTCAATCTCAGCCTGCCTAAGTTGGGTTTTTTTTTTTTGGAATGTATAAAATTAGGATAACAATAGCACCTACCTCCCAAAGTTGTTGTAAGGATCAAATAAAAAAAATTGTAAAAGACTTTGTGAACTTTAAAGCACTATAGAAATGCCAGCTATTATTACTACTGAAAGTCAACAAGCATTTAATACGTACCTACCATGGTCTTATCAAAGAGTGTGACTCTGGGCTCTGAAAGATCTGCCAACAGAGCACAAACTTGGACAGATCCCATCAGAATTACAGAATCACAGGATTTTAGAGCTAAGAGGAACTCAGTAGTCATTTACCCAAGACATAATAGAAAAATGATCTTAACTACAAGATGGACAAGAAATAGCCATTTGGCCTCTGCAGAGACCCCAACAAAAGAGATCTACCCGTGTCAACCGCTACTCTTTCTGATAGCCCTAAATTTGAGGCAAGTATTCCTGGACATTAATTCTAAATGTGCTTCTGCATCTTTAAACCACCACTCTTAGCTTCTCCCTTCGGAGCCAACCAAAACATGTCTAATCCCTTTCTACTTGCCAGTCACCTAACCAAATAGGAAACACTTTCAGTATAGACCCGTTAGTGATGGGCTGTATCTTTGTCATCCAAGAGACAGCCTAGAAAAACTCAAAGGGTCTCCTTTAATGAAAGGTTAGACACAGAGAAATGGATTTTCAGGTCCACCAAAGGCAGCTGGATGGAGCATTGGGCCTAGGGTCAAGAAGACTTGAGTCTTCAGATACTTACTTGCTATGTGACTCTGGGCAAGTCACTTAACCTTTGTCTGCTTCAATTTCTTCAACTGTAAAATAACATCACCCTCCTAAGAGTTTTGCAAGGATTAAATGAGATAAAGAGTATTTGTAAAATGTTTAGCACAACTCCTGGCACACAGGA
Organism: Pseudocheirus occidentalis; assembly: GCA_028646575.1. Lineage (NCBI taxonomy): Eukaryota > Metazoa > Chordata > Mammalia > Diprotodontia > Pseudocheiridae > Pseudocheirus > Pseudocheirus occidentalis. The sequence continues at coordinate 171,302,053 of CM053600.1, forward strand.
GGTGTTTAATGAATTCTCATTTCCTTCCTTCTTTCATTCCTGAGGCTTAAAGTTGTTTAGAAATTTATCTAAGGAGGCAGGCCTCATACTAATGAAATCACAAATCCTTAAAATAAGTACTGAACGAGAAACCAAAAATATTTTCTAAACTAGACTAATTCATTTTCATCTGGTTCTAGTCCCTGGATTGGACATTAAAATGGGAGTAAAAAAATAAAACAAAAATAAAAATAAACAAGAAAAAGACAGTTTGATGAGGTTTCCTTGTGGTTAGCATGAATTTTGTATTTTAAATGTAATTCAACAGGCATTTAAGTGTGGTGCTCAACAGCAGCGTCTCAGCTCCAATAGCTTATCAAAAGCACTCAGCAAATGCTGAAAATACAGCAATAAAAACTTATTCCGGGCTGAAACTAGAAATACGAAGTTAGAAGTGATGAAGTCATTATCATCTTCTAGATTAAAAACACTTAGTCTCAATAACAACTCATACTCAGCACAGAGTAACAGCTTCAGTCTATCAGAGTAAATATTTTATGTGCCAAAATATGTTGAATACACAAGCTGTACCAAATTATGTGTTTAATTAGATACATTTCATCTGATGCCTTTATACTTGGGGGAAGTGCTCAATGTGGCATTTTTTCCATCTATTCTTTAGAAAGTGATCAGATTATTCACTGAAAACACTGCATTTAGAAAACAAGATGTCGATTCTGTCTTCGAAATCCACCAGTTCAAATCTCAACATTTTGCCCATAATATTACTTTTCAACACAATGCATACGAAGAAGATCTCATCCAGCTTAAATTGGAAAGAAACAGAGTATAGTTGCAGGTGTTGAATTTGAAAAGCACTTATCCTTGGCTATGAGTCTCAGCACATTTTTCCAAAGATTTGGAAGTCTTAAAAGACTTTCAAAAGTCTTTCAGTGAATAAAGTGAAATGGGACCTGTAAGAAAACTGATTTTGCTTAGTCCTGGAGAAGAAAGGCCGGGATGTGCTTTTTTTCCTGTCTATAGATTGGTGAGGTGAGGACTGTTCCCACACACTGTCCTGAATGGAAGTTTTGTGCACTGATTTTGCCTTGCTCCTGTCTTTGTCACAAGGGAGAATTTGATATTGTGTAGAGGGCACATAACAGAAAATAAGCGTGGCACAAAGGGTAAAATTTGATAAGACTCTAAAAAGAAAATGGGAGAATGGGTCTCCTCACTACCCTTCAAAGATAGCCCACCCCCAAATCTGAACTCCATACCTTTGATCATATAACTTCTCAGATAGAAATGCCCAAATGCCAACTCTGCCACCCAAATTCTACCTTTTCTTCAAGGCCCAGTTCAAGTCCCACTTTTTTCAAAAGAATCTTTGCCAAGGCTACACTGGATTTCCCATTCACAGAATGTTACTGCCCATCTTCTACCCCGTATTTAATGAGTTGGTGAGGTGGTGCAGTTGGTAAAGCAGGGGACCTGAGTTCAAATACAGCCTCAGACACCAACTAGAAGTGTGAAGCTAGGCAAGTCATTTAACCCCTATCTGCATCAGTGTCTTTCTCTGTAAAAAAAGGACAATTATATGACTTACCTCCTAGGCCTGTTGTTAGAAATGAATGAGATAATATTTGTAAAGCACTTTGCAGACTTCAAAACACCATAGAGATGTGAGTTGTTATTAATAATAATAATAATAGTAATATCCACATAATGCATTCTGTTCTTTCTTCACTGTTTGACTCTCGTCCTCTCCCTCTAAGGTCCCTCATAAGTTCCTAGAGGGTAAAGCCTACGTCTTAGACTTTGTAACCCCAACCCACCTGTAGCCCTGTTCCTTCACACCCAGCAAAAAATGGGCATTCTGTTGTAGATGTTCATAGGGAAGCCAACGGATGACCCCAGGTGGGGTCTGGAATTCTGCCTGCCAGGGCATCTCCAGTCCAGTGGCATTGCCAGGATCTGGTCCTCAGCTTTACAGGCTTTGATATTCATTTTATCTGTTCACTCAAGCTCTAAAAAATTGCCAGCTCCCTAAAGGAAATGCCAACCAAGCTCAGAGGAGACTCATGTGAATTAAAATACTGATTAATAAAATTTATAGCAAAGGAAGAGTTTCCGAGTGCCTAGAATACACGTTTGCCATGCACTCAGCTCCTTTGTGCCATTAAGGTATGGCAGCATTGAAGAGAAGCAATCAACAGTGTCAAATCCTCCAGAGAAGTCAAGAAAATTGAGGATGGAGAAAAGGAGGATGGGAAGGGAACAAGCATTTCTTTAGAACCTACTATGTGTCAGAAACTACACTAAATACTTTCTAAATACCTCATTTAATCCTCACAACAACCCTGGGGAGTGGACGCTACTCTTACATCCATTTTACAGTAAAGGAAACTGAGGCAGCAGAGGTTAAGTGACTTGCCCAGAGTTACACAGCTAGGAAGTGTCTGAAGCTGAATTTGAACTCAAATCTTCCTGGCTCCAGGTTCAGTGTTCTAGCCACTATACCATCTAACCAATAAAAAATATTTTTAAAGAAATCACTGATCACTTTGGAGAGGGCAATTTCAGTTGTAAAGAGTTAGTAGAGGGTTTGGAAAAGAATAAAAATAGAGATGAATCAGCACCTGAGTCGTTGGCTTTCTCCAGGAGACTGGGCATGAGGGGAAGGAGAGATATGGGCTGATAGCCAGTGAGCATGGAAGGATCAAATGAGGTTTCTTGGAGGATGGGGCCTACATGGATGGCTATACTGCAACCAGCAGAGAAGGAATCAATAGACAGGGAGAAACTGAAGACTAGAGAAAAAGAGTGGGGGTGATATTTTGTGCAATCTGATAGAGAAGAAGGGAGGGAATGGGATTAAGGGCACATGTGGAGGGGTAGAAGGGCCACCTCTTCATCCAAGACTAGAGGGAAGAAGAAGATATTTCCTCACAATGTTATTGTATAATTAACTGGGCCTTTTAGACCATCTTAGTCTGGTCCCTTCATTTTAAAGATAATGGAACTAAGATCCAGAGAGACTGAATGACTGGCTGAAAATCACACAGCTTGTTACTGGTAGATCAGAGACCAGCCCACGTCTCTTGATTCTCAACCCAATGTTCTTGCTGTGCTATTGTCCAAATGGACCAGCTTCTTTGTCAAGAGGCATCAGGCTGTCTACGAGTCAATTCCAAGAATCTCCTCTACTATATATTTTGTATTTCTGATATACTGTTTAATTATGAGTCCATTAGAATCTTAATAAATTAGCACCATCTTAGATGAGCCTTTCCTCGTAACCCTGCTCCTTATTCATTTAGAGCAATGGGACATTAGAAGTCCTCTAGTCCTTTACAAATGAGGAAAATTAGACCCAAAGAGATAAAGTGACTTACCCACTGTCACAGAAGTAGTAGACAGAAGAGTCAAGATTTAAACTTCTACCCCATTTTGCCATGCTCTGCTCCTCACTATTTAGAGATGTTCTTGAATTCTGGAGGTCAATGCCAGTGGCAATCCAAGTTTAGCAAATCCCACCAAGCTGTAAAAACATCAGACTCAGGACATGTAGTGTATTGCCAACCAAGGACTAATCTAACAAAGTTCAAAAAGTCTCATCACCTTAAAATAACCAATTTGGGGGTCCCAACAATTTCTGAAACTATGACATGAAGGAAGTGCCTTCAATGTCACGGATGTTTTGAAGTGTTGATTTCAGATTTCCTCTACAAAACACTCAACAAGTGACTTTGCTTGAAGACCTCTAAAGAGAAGGAACTTGTTAATTCTTAAAGCATCCCAAACATTTTAATAGTTCTAATTATTATGAAATACGAATTTACCACTACAAATTTATGAGATAGCACAGTGTATAGCCCTTTGGACCAGGAGTCAGTAACACTGAGTTTAAATCCAGCCTCAGACATTTACCAGTTATGTGACTCTGAGCAAGTCACTTAACTTCTGACTATTCCAGTCTTTTCATCTGTAAAATGGGAATAATACTAGTACCTTCTTCCCAGGGTTGTTGTAAGGGATTTCATGAACCTTAAAGCACTATATAGATGCTAGTTATCATTGCAACTCCCATTTAGTGCTTCTAATTCTTTCTCTGGGGTCAAAGATAACAAATCTAATCCCACTTCTACCATCACAGCCTTTCAAAGATTTGAAGACATCTATCATGTTCCTGCTGAGTATTCTCATCTCCAAGCTGCATATCCTTGTTTCCTTCAACTGACACTTGAACTTTTCCTGATCTCCTCCATTCTGTCTCAGAATCTCTAGCTTCTATCAAAGCCGTGCTCAAGTGCCACCTCCTATAGGAAGCTTATCTGGATCCCCCAGTTGCTAGTAGAGTCTAGTCAACAGAGAATTTAGAAAACCCAAAGGTCAAAAACACTTGGACTAAAGCATAACCATGTATACAATAATCAAATTTTCTGAGGTTTCTGAAACTTTGTTTGCCTGGATGAGAGACTTCAACAAGTGACCACATAATGAAATGGAAGAGTGTACTGGATGGACCACAACAATCTCTGTACTCAGCAGGGAAGAGTAGGTAGGTTGCTGCCCCCTGAAACCAAAAGCAGGAAAACAAGCAGAATTGAAACTTCATGGCAAAGCACAGATTGAGGCAGAGAGAGCAAGAGCCAAGAGTGAAGATAGGCATGGACATGAACTGAGGACAGCCAGAAAGTCAGAGAGCAGACTAGACTGAGCCACCAACTATCGAGTAGAAATAGCTGAATCCAATCTACAGCGTTTTTCCTCTTTCCCAGAGCCAAGCACTGGGGAAATTATCACCCAGAATTTATTTCCCAGTCCTTACTTTCAACCCTTCACACTAGCCAAAAGGGGAAAGAAGATGGAAGGAAAGAGGCAATCCCATCTATAAGTCCTATCTCAACCTTCTATTGTCTTCCTCAATTACAACGACAGCTCATTCAAGTCAAGGACTATCTTGCTTTCTTTCATGTTCATCCTCAGAACTTAGCACAATATCAGGCACATAGTAAGGCTTTAGAAATGCTTTATACATTTATTCTTTCATTTATACCTTGAGCATTTATCTGCATACCTGAGACTGTGTAGAAATTACTAAACCACTAACAATGATTTTGTCTAAGCCTATAAGTTCATGGTGTGATATAAAGATGGGTAACCATTATGGAATAGATTCCTCTGGGAAGTGAGGGATAAAGAGGAGGGACAAACCAATAAGAATGTGTTGACATTTTGGGTAATCTTTCCTATGTCTCAAAGCATACGCATTAGACCACTTCTGAATCTAGATAACTAAGGAGATAAGCCTACAACCTAAATGGGGGGGAGCATGGTTTTAATGCAGTACATTTGCTACTGGCATAATGCAGTGCACTTGTTATGGGCACTTCGCCTTCCCAGGCAGCACACACTTCTCTGAATACTCCTACATCCCATTTTGTGTGTGTATGTATGTGTGTGTTACATGTATTTATGTATGTATTTATACACATACATGTGCATATTGTGTATATATTCATAAACTATGTGTGCCTATACATGAATACATTTTGTATATTTTATACATATACCACACATTTCTATGTTGTTTTTCCTGCACCCATAGTCCTTGACTTTGGCAAAGAAGCAAGGGGAGGCATCATCTTGGATCTTGGCTTTTAGACCAAACTTGATTTTCAGAATTTAACAGCATTGAGTTTTGATTGTTTCATCATTGCTGTTGTTTTCCATTTACATTGAAGTCACAACCTATATAGTTTTCCTAATTATGCTTAGTCTCCTTTGTATGAGTTCAGATAAGACTTTTCATTGTTCCATCAATCATTTTCACCATTTCTCATGGCACAGTAATATGCCATTACATTCATGTACTCTAATTTGTTTAGCCATTTCACAAACAACAGGGATTTTAATAGAAGAAGGAAGGAAGGAAGGAAGGAAGGAAGGAAGGAAGGAAGGAAGGAAGGAAGGAAGGAAGGAAGGAAGGAAGGAAGGAAGGAAGGAAGGAAGGAAAGAAGGAAGGAATTCAGCACAACCAACCAATGTATCAACAATATATGAAAGTAATTCACCCCCGTAATCCCCCACCTCTACAATAGAGAAATGTGCATTTTCTCAAATCTCACTAGGGCTAAACTTGGCCATTATGAGCCATTGTGATCTAACTTTGCCGTTTGATGATATATTTGTTAGTTGATAAACAGTATAGTTCATAAGAGGTATTTTAAATTTAGTTTCTCTATACAAAAGATAAAAAAAATTTTAATCCCTCTTCCTCTTTTTGAATTGCTAAGTATTTAGAAATCCAGTAGAGAGGTACTCTTTTTTCTGATTCTCTCTCCCTCCCTCTCTCCCTTCCCCCCTCTCTCCCTCTCTCCCTCATAATCCTTGGGCTGCTTGGGTGATTATGCTCATAGATGACGCTGATAGGAACTGATGGGATGAGACATCTGTGGCAGGTCTAAACCTCACAGTAATATAGAAAATATGGATGCTACCATTGTTTCCCAGACCTTAATTCTCCATTGATATTTGTTGCCAGCTTATAACACACTCTTTCTGCCAGTCTCCTGAAGCAAATGCTGATTTAATTATTTTCTTACTCATTCCCTGCCAACTCTTCATTTGACAGCATGCCACCACTGAAGTAGCCTTGTTGTCAAGAGCTGGTGCTTCTGATGCAGACCAGAGATGAACAGAAACTTTGAAATGTAAGCACAGAAATCAAGAGAGACCTAGAAAGGTGAATACATAGTGGTAATTGGAATAAGCATCATCATGATGAAGCACTTCCATTCTAGTAGAGGGGAAAGAGTCAAGTGTCCTTTCTGAATTCCACTACATCCAAGGGCCACAGGGAGAAATCAGTTGAATCCAGCACAGGACTGGGTATAGTTTTGTTGGGTTTAAGAGAGAAAAGAGAAGGGAAATACAATAGTGAAGAGCTGAAGGAGGAGGAGCTTAACTATTTCATATGATTTTAGAATGAGAAAAAAAGTATAACACAAAAGGTTGGGCAGAGCAGGCAACTCATAAACTCTGCTCTTACCTGAATTAGACAAAGGAAGGCTGTTTGAAAACAGGAACACATTTTTTACAAGAAATGTGATTTCACCAGTGTAGGGAATTCCCAGTAAGAAAACATCCTCTACTGATACAGACTGGCATCTTCTCTAACCTTGGAAAGAATTTCTTCATCATTACATTTGAGTCTCCATCATCACGTTAGTTTTTTCTATTTTATGGTAAATATTCCCTTTGTCTCTTCATTTTAATCTTTAAAGGCTAAATATCCCCCACATGAGAGAATAGAAAGGGTTTGAAAAGTGAGAAACTGGGGAGCCTTTGGCAGGTCTATTGAAAGATGACTATTATCATACAACTGTATATCATAGCTACTAAGCATCTAAATCAAACATTGGACAATAAAATTTATCGCAAAGCATGTATTGTTATTTGTCTAAGAAAAAAAGAAAGCATTCAAAGCAGAAATAGTCACCAGTATTCTCAGAAAACAGTGACTGGGATTTTTCCCCCCAGGCAAGTTCTCAACACCAATACGTGTGTGGAGGTCAGATTTAATCCAGCAACCTAATTTAGAATTGCTCATATGTTAATTGTGAAGAAACACTTTCCCACTTCCAGCATGACTTGATTCCTGATGAATTATATTTCTGTGGTCTGAAATCCAGCCTAGATAAACTTGAAAAAGCTCATCCCCAGAAGGCTGGCTACCAGCTGATGGAATTTTCAGTCACAGCAACTCAAGAAGACCATCCATTAAGGTATTGAGGACCCATGAAGAGAGAACCTATAATGATGAATTCACTAATCCTTGAAATTTTCAAGTGCTATATTAGAAAAAGAAGACGATTTTTATTCCACTAAATAAAAATAAAACACTTAAAATGCAATAAGGAACAACAGAAATATAGATTAGATTTGTGATTTCATTGGCATAAGGAACTCCCAGGAAAAGAAATCCTGCCATCAATGCAGATTGGCACCTTCTCTACTTACATACTTCAAGAGCTGCCTAGAACACAGAGAAAATAACTCATGTGCCTAGAGTCACATAGTCAGTATGTGTCAGAGGCAGTGCATGAATCCAAATCTTCCTGTTTGCCTCAGCTTCCTTAGCTGTAGAATGGGAATAATAGCACCTACCTCCTAGGGTTGTCATGAAGATCAACTAAGGTAATATTTGTAAAGTATTTAGCATAGCACCTGGTACATAGTAGGTGCTATATGTGTTATCCATCATCATCATCATCACCATCATCATCATCATCATTCTTGGTTTCTAGGCTAGCTCTCTTTTCACTAGGTAATAATATAAACTATTAATAGACCCCAAAACATTCAGTTTAGTGGAATGGGGAACTCAGTATAATAATAAAACATAAACCTACATGTTAAGAAGGCAAGAGAAATCAGATTTCTGACAATTAGAACTGTCAGCATTTCAAAGCAACAAAACATTAATTCATTCCATCAGTCATTCATTATACATCTAATAAACACCTACCCTATGCAAAACACTTTGCTATATACTTAAGAAAAAATGGTATTAAGACCAAGTCTTCACACTCCCCTCAATATTCTTATAATCTAGTATTATTACTAGTCTCCAAGGTCAATTACCTCCATTTTTTTCAGATGCACCATTATTTCTAAGAAATAAATATTTTTGCAAGACTAAAAATAATTGTCACTCACTTGCACATTTCTTCCAAAATACTCATTGAAAAATGATGAGTCTGCATCTTTGCTCAGAAGTATGGCTGACCTGAGTGCACTAGTGACAAGAGAAAATAGCCCAGGAGCTCCTGCCATCTAGTGGCAATAAGTTATGCATCAAGACCAGGAATTGTTAAGTACCAAGCAGGATGGACTTAAATACTATATCGGCACATAGGAAAGCATTCTTGGCTGTTTTGCATGGTAAAGCTAGAAGGGCCTTCTGAAAGACTCCCAAGTACTATCTGGCCAATAAAGATTTCCCATCCTACAACAGTCATGAGGCACCATTTTGGTACAGTAGAAAGGACTCCCTATAATCAGAGTACTTGAGTTCAAATGCCAGTTCTACTATTTGGAACCTGTGTGACACTGGACAAATCACTTAATCTCTGTTTCTTTACCTATAAAATAAGAAAGTTAAACTTGGTGATTTTTTAAAATTCCTTTGAAATTCTTTATCAATGAACCAGAAAAAAAACTGATTGTTTTTCTCAATTAAATATTTATGATCAATTAACAAGCATTTATTGTTTACTATGTTACAGGTACCATGCTAAACACTGGAGATAAAAACCAAACTAAAAGGCTCTACCCTTAAGGGATACAACATGTACATTTATAGGCACATACAAGATACCTACAAAGTTGATGCAGGGTAAACCTGGAAAAGAAGGTACTTCTAGTCAGGTGACCAGCAAAGATTTGCAGAAAGCAGTGTCTTAACTGAGTCTTGAAAAAGACCAGGACTTCTAATAGTGAAAGGAGAGGGGGAAGAACATTCCATGTATGGGGGACAGTCAATAGAAAAGTGTGGAGACAGGAAATGAAGCACCATATATGAGAAACTGCAAGTCATCCAGAATGACTGGACGTGGAAGGAAATAACGTTTGAAAAGACTGGGAAAATACAAAGGGGCCAGGTGGGTAAGAGATTCAAATTCAAATTCCTAACAGAGAAGTTTATATTTCATCTTAGAGGCAATGCTAATAATAGTTAACATTTATTTAAACCCAACAAAGCACTCTACATATACTATTTCATGATCCTCACAATGACTGTGAGATGGTATTAATACTCTAACTTTGCAAATGAGAAATCTAAGCCTAAAAAGTTAAGCAACTTGCCTAGAAATCCCATACCCGGTGAATGTCAATGGTAAGATTTAAATACTAAGTCTCTGAGTCTCCAAATCCAGCACTGTATCCAACATGCCAAGTTGTTACTGGAGTTTAATGAGCCAAGTACAGGGAGTGATGTGGCCACATCTATGCTTTAGGAAAATTATTTGGGAAGTTGTGTGAAAGATGGTTTGAAGTCAATGTTTGGCATCTAACTGATGTAACATTTAGTTTAAGACAGATATAATATCTGAGAGTTAGATTGAATTTTTCTGTTTTTTTACTCAGAGTTTTAACATCTTAAAGACATAGACCAAATCTTACTTCTCTATATACATCTAGTGGTGGTAGTGGTGGTATATTTCTGGCAGTGACTTGAGGTAGAGAGTGTTTGGCTAAGGAAGAGAAGTAGTCCCTCCATCTCCACTGCCACCTTTGTTAAGGTTCACACTTCCACCTCTAGACCTCACCGTTCCCTCAACTTTGTCCCTTAAGATGGGCTTCCTTTTATAAATGTATTCAAACAGAAGGGGAAAAACTGCTTGAGGGACCATCTCATGTACCCATCTCCATCTCCATCAGGCTGTGCCCAGGTTAAGACTCACACATTCTCTGATTTCAAGAAGGTATATAAATTGTTGTTTGACTCAAGCCCCCAGCTCATACTCTCAACAATTAGAAGAAAATTTCTCTCAATGAGTACCTAGTCAATAATAGCCTCTCCCTCAGTTTCTTTTGATCCAATGAAATAACACAAACAATAATATATCAGTTAACTAATAATAATAATTAGTTAACAGTAAAATATTACTTAACTACAATTTTTTATTACTAGATGCCTTTAGAGACTAAACAGGCAGAAATGCAGAAACAGATTTGAAAGAGACAGAGATGAGCTTTAGAATGGATACATACTTTTCCAGAGAGAGAAGAAAAAAAGAATAAATCATTGTCTCTTGCAAGTTCAGGAACCAGGACTTTCCTAGCTTTTCCTCTTGGTCCTGGTGTCCATACTAGTTCCATCTAATTATGCTCCCAATTCAATGGCAACCACTTTCCTTGGTTTCCATTGGCCTTAGTCTCTTTCTCCTCCAATGGGTCTCCAGTGATACTGTCTGGTGTAGGTTCCATTTATGTCTCTGTCTTTGCTACCAATGGCAGCAGCCCAAGCATACCACAGTACAGCAGCATCAGCGGTAGGGATGGCACAAGACAGCCCACCATTTTGCCTCATCATTGTCCATCTTCTAAAAGTTTTTAACAACATCAACTCTAAAAAGGCATCTTCTGTACTTGCCCTCTTCGTTATGAATGAGAGAGACTGAGCTTTAGATCACAGTCTTGGGCTTTCCAAAGCTCAAGCCATAAATGCTGATGAAGCCTCAGTTGTGTACTTATGAGGTTTATGTTGGGTTGTGTGTGTGATGACAGACAATCTCATACAGTGGATAAAAATCTGGTCTAAAAACAAGAAAAACTTAGGTTCAAGTCTCACCTATGACAAATACTGGCTATGGGGCCCTAAGCAAGTACTCAACCTCTCAATGTTCTAGGTAACTCTCCAAGACTCTAAATTGCAGAGAAAGTACCAACCTGCATTGGCAGGGGGGTTTTTTCACCGAGAAGTCCCCTACATTAGTGAAATCACAGACCCAGTCCCTATGCTAATTTCCTATTTGTTCATTACTCCCATCCATCAGTTCAACAGGAACAACAGAATCAAGGTCAATGGCTTGTTCCTGAAAGTTGATTATTCAGTCAGTCAGACACCAAGCATTTATTAAGTACCTACTCTGTACCAGGTGCTGTACTAAATGTGGGTGATACAAAGGCATAAACAAACAAAAACAGTCCCTGTTCCCAAGGTGCTCCCAGTCTAACAGAGGAGGCAGTATGAAAACAATTATATGCAAATAAAACATATTCTGGGTAATCCGTCAGCATGTGACTGAATTTTAAAAGTTAAGTTTACTATATGCTAATCACTGGGCATACAAAGAGAAAATTGAGACAGTTTGCATTCTAATTTGGGGAGACAACACATAATGTCCAGAGCAACAGCAGTCAGGAGCAAGGAATGTGCCCATCCCCCTCCTGGCCCAGAGAGTTGGGAGAAATAAAAGTAGCCACCAGCGGGAAAGGTTGCAAGGAATAGAGAATCAGATTTTGGGGAAGTTTTGATACTGATTGAAAAGTTCAATGACATAGGATAGGGTGCAATGAGTTTTGTTGATAAACTGGGTTGGAGTGAACCTAAGAAGGTCATGATGCTGGGATAAACAGAATGGGAGAGTCACTCTAAGAGAAGGGAAACAGGAGTGCCATCCTCTTCAGGGCTTCCTTTGAAGAACAGAGACCTCAGGTTTGGAGGGCTCCCTTGATCTCCTGAATATCATATTCCAGGCCCTTTGGTCCTTCAGTGTAGAAGCTACCAGATCCTGGGTTATCCTGATTGTGTTTTCACAGTATTCAAATTGTTTCTTCTTGGCAGTTTGCAATATTTTCTTCTTGATTTGGGAACTCTGGAACCTGGCTATCACATTTCTAGGAGTTTTCTTTTGGGGATCTTTTTCAAAAGGTGATTGATGAATTCTTTCAAGTTCTATTTTGCCTTCTGGTTCTAAAATATCAGGGCAATTTTCCTTGAGAATTTCTTGAAGGATGCTTTCTAAGCTCTCTTTTCGATCATGGCTTTCAGGTAGTCAATAATTTTTAAACTATC
>CM053600.1:171315123-171337114 GCA_028646575.1 Pseudocheirus occidentalis
GTGTGTGTGTGTGTGTGTGTATGTAGGGACTACAGGTACTGAATATTGGATACAAGGAGAAATGTATATGGGTTGGTGTTGCTTAACTGTTTTCCTCGTTTGAAGGTGGGGGATTTGGAATGGGAAAATTACTTTGGTGTAAAATTAGTGGCAACTTGGTGATTCAAACCTAGGTTCTCTTATCCTGTCAGCTTTTCTTCCTTTGTAGCATGTTGCCTTTCCTCAAGTAAGCATTATAGGATTTGAGTCATCAGGAGTGTTTAAGAAACAATTGCTCCATGACTGATGAAGAGCGAGACAATTGCAATCCATGTACACTTCTCTTGAACCTGGGTTCAAGTTTGTTTTTGTAGCAAGCAATTATCTTAGATCATAGAACCTTAGGCAATTCTCAATTCATAAATTCCAGAAGAGCCATTGTCAGCTAGTTGCCTTAAGTCAGTTGACTGTAGGGTCTTCTAGGCTCAAGATAAGATTTATTTACAAAATCTTAGAGGATACTTCAGTCTTTCTGACTCAACCTGCAGATATGTACATATGTGTATATTTATCATCTATCCACCCACCCACCCACCCATTCATCCATCCATCCATCTATCTATCTATCTATCTATCTATCTATCTATCTTTCTGATCAAGCTAGATTAGTTTGCTTTATCCAGATAATGAATGATCATCCTTCACAGGGATAAGAAAAGGATTGTTTTATCCTTGCCATGTGGTTCATGGAATAGTAAGAGAAAGATCATCCTAAATTTAAGCAGTAGTGTTCTTCAAAGAAGTTCTTCAAGAGTAAGCCATTTATATTTTATTTCATTTTCCAAATTGGGCATACAGGAGAGGAACCTAGAGATTAAGATTTTAAAGCCCCTACTGTATAGATAAAGCAACATGGTATTGAAAGGACTGTAGCTTTAGATCTTGGGTCCCCTAAAGGAGACTTTACAGGTCATCAAATATTACCCTGTCCTTATACAGATGAGTAAAATAAGGCACAGAGAAGCAAAGTTGTTTGTCAAAGTTCGTATGGCTAGGTATTAATGGAGCTGAGATGCGAACGCAGATCTCCCTGAATCTAGATTCAGTGCTCTTTTTCTTCACAGGTATCCTTTCTTTGTTGGAGGGCCTTGAAACTGCCTTTAGGAACTTCTTTTCAGGAACAGTAACCTCAGTGTAGTAGAGTGCCTATGAAAGTTTGAGGAGTTGTTTGGTTGAAGATGAAAAAAGGTTTATCTACTGAGCTATTGTAGGAAAGAGAGGGGGTATTCACTCCCTCCCCTTGCTCCCACTCTTGAAATGTAGGTGTCATCAGCATTGTATAGTTGCTCCCCTTCTTCTCCTATCACCTATGACTTACTCTCTAGTCATTACTTTTGACTCCATTAACATATAGTAACTTCTCTGAGAGTTTTTGGAAAAACAAGAAAGAAGGCAGTGTAATCACAGCAGGATCAACCCCATACCTCCTTTCCCCTTTTGCTATACAGACAGTTTTTGATTTCTAGGAGAGAAGATCTAGGTCCATGTTTGTCTCATTTTGAGAGGTCTATAAAAATCAGAAATCAGTTTCAATAAGATTCTGTCTCTTGAACTCCCAGTAAACAAGTTAGACATGGGATATACTTCTTTTCATTTTCTTCTACATACCTTGCTATCACCACCTCCTTTTGTCTAGCTTCCCCTTTACGATAACAAAGCACACAGATCAGAAAGTCATTATGATCAATCAAATCTTGATCTAGACCAGTGGTTCTCAACCTGTGGGTTATATTCAATTTGTAACAATGAAAATACATCCTGCATATCAGATATTTACATTACAATTCATAACAGTAGCAAAATTACAGTTATGAAGTAGCAACGAAAATAATTTTATGGTTGAGGGTCACCACAACCTGAGAAATTGTATTAAAGGGTCACGGCATTAGGAAGGTTGAGAACCACTGCTCTAGAGTGAGCTGGCATTAGCACTGATTAATTCTGAAATGACAAGCAAAGACTTGATGAACAGAAAAACTTTGGATTTAACATCTACCCTCTTGGGAAATGTGTTAGGAGAGGAAGGAGAGGCAAAGCATGGATGAGAAACAAATGATGTTACCATCCTTTATCAAGTCTCTGAGAGAAAAAGTTTTGCAAACAGTAGTGGCCTCCAATCACATCCTTCTTGGGATGCCAACAGGTGTCTCCCCTAGGCAGTCACTCTGCTTTGTGCTGTCACTTAGAATGCTGGTCATTCCTCTGCTCTTTGGGTAGGGAAAGTTGATCTATCTACCTATTTCTGTGTCTTCTGGTAAAGGCTCCTATGACATCTTTTATTCTAACCCCCTTACTTTTACAGATGAAGAAATTGAGGTCTAGAGGGATCAAAGGGTAGGAAGTAACACGGGGGAATTTAAACCCTGGTTCTCTATCTTCAAAGTCAGTGGTTTTTCCTCTGTACCACACCATCTCTCAAACCCAAATTCTCTTCTCTTCTCCCGTGGGTCTGTCTCTTGAACCCTGATCATTCTTCCTGCCAAGACTTTCCTTTCTCTGTTTCCTTTAGGAGGGGAGAGGGAACAGATTGCTTTTCCCAGGGCAGGGATAATACCATTGTTTCCAGGATCTCCCAAAGTAGATCCTTAAAGCCTTACTTCTGCTCATGACATCAGCATTACCTAAACATTCCAGGATAAGCCTTCCAAAGAGTTAGATTAACTTGATTGGTGATCAGGGATAGAAGAGGGGTGAAAGGGAACTCCTTTGAAGCACCTGTTTCTGTTGTTTGATTACTTCCAGCAGGCCATACCCCTCTTGACAAATTCACTTATTTCTAAGGTGATAGATAATGAGAACAACTCAATTCTATTAACAACTCACAACCTTATAGTACTTTTAATCCACGTTGTTCAGAAGAAGAAACTAAGATTGAGAGAGATTGAAGTGACTTGATTAAGAGGCAGAGCCAGGATCTGGGTTTTCTGAGGCCAAGCCATACCCCTGTTCAGTCTTTTTTATTTTTGTCTGACTCTCTGTGACCCCATTTGGAGTTTTCTTGGCAAAGAAACTGGAGCATTTTTGCCATTTCCTTCTCCAGCTCATTTTACAGATTAGGAAACTGAGGCAAACAATTAAATGACTTGCCCTGGGTCACACAGCTAGTATATGTGCGAGGCTGGATTTGAACTCTGGAAGATGTCTTCCTGACTCCAGGCATGGTGCTCTGTGCACCACCATGCCACGTGGCTGTCTGAGACTGAGGCTAATTCTCCTTAATAATAACAGCAGCAATTCACGTTATACAAGGTCTTAAGATGTTCTGTGGGCTTTTCTTGGAAGTGGGGTACATGGTATATTAGTATTCCCATTTTAAAGATGAGCAAAATTAGTCAGGCAATAAACATTAAGTGCCCATTACATGCCAAGTCCTGATGATATAAAGAAAGGAAAAAGACTCACAGTCTAATGGGGGTGGGTGGAAACTACATGCAAACCGCAGAGGGAAGGCATTAGCATCATGGGGAATTAGGAAAAGCTTCCAGGAAAAGGTAGGATTTTAACTGGGAATTGAAGGGAGCCAGAAGGAAAAGGTGAGGAAGGAGAGCATTCCAGGCTTGGGTATAACCTCTGAAAATGTCTGGATTCAGGACATAAAGTATGTTACTTATTAAAGTCCAGAGTCACTTGCAGAGAATGAAAGTGTGAGTAAGATCTAAGGAGACTGGAAAGGTGGGGGCATGTGTTGAAAGGCTTTGGACCCTGGATGGGGGGTGTTATATTTGACCTGAGAGGTGATAGGGAGTCAATTGAGTTTATGAGTATGGGGTGACATGGTTGGACCCACGCTTTAGAAAGATCATTTTGGCAGATGAATGGAGGATGGATCAGAGTGAGGGGAAACTTGAGAAAGGCAGACCCACCAGAATCTATAACAATAGGGTAAATGGGAGCCTGATGAGGACCTTATCCAGGTGGGGTTAATGTCAGTGGAGGAAGGGGGGATTCGAGAGATGCTGCAGGGGTGAAATCAACAGATCTTGTGAGCAGATTGGATATGTCACCCATATTGGATATGGGTGACAGTGAGGAGTCCAAGGTGACATAGGTTAAGAGAATGAATTGGATGACTGAGCAGATGGGGTTGCCCACAACAATAAGAGGAAAGTTAGGAAGAGAGTAGAGCTTTGGGGGAAAGATAATGAGTCAAGTTTTGGACATGTTGGACAACGAGGCTCAGAGAAGCTAAGAAACCTACTTGAGGTCACACAGTAAGTGTCAGCACT
Source organism: Pseudocheirus occidentalis (assembly GCA_028646575.1). NCBI lineage: Eukaryota > Metazoa > Chordata > Mammalia > Diprotodontia > Pseudocheiridae > Pseudocheirus > Pseudocheirus occidentalis. Next base: position 171,319,389 of record CM053600.1, read on the forward strand.
AGGACTCAAACCTGGGACTTCTGACCATAAGCACAACACCATTTTCACAGTACCATACTGCTTTTCAGAAATATTTATTTAGTTTTCCAAAATGACACACTTATGAAATCCCTTTTCAATTTCCTAATTAGATTTCAAACTTTTTTTGGCATAAATAAGTCCCATTTTTTGGCTCATATCATTAAAATAGCATACTTATGATAAAGTACTTTCTTTACAGCTGCTGGTAGGCAAGGGATGCTGGTGACCCAGTGGGCTGTGGAGAAGATAATTTCCGCCTGGCACATAGCAAGGGCTTACTTAATACATGCTCATTTTACCCACTAGGAATTATAAGAATAGGATTCTGTTAAAGGCTTTTGGTGAAATCATCAATTCCATGAATGGGTTTTAGGCTCAACAAGTAGAATAGTAGAATACAGCTTCTGAATTAGCCCCAATTCCTCTAGGTTTCTAAGGCTTAACAATTCCCTCTTTTGTTGACTATTTTTTACAGCCCAATTGGAGACATTGGTAAGTGAAATGCCTCTGCCCTACTTACAAAGCAATAGGGTACCATAGGCAAGATTAGAACTCAGGTCTTCCTAAGTCCAAGGTCAAGCACATTAACTCTTATGCCACCCTGGCTCATTTCTTAGAACTAGCAGTAAGAAATCTTAGAGAATCTAAGGCAGAGTGGCATGCTGGTCCCCAAAAATCAGGACAGGAGGGAAGGTAGAAGAGAGGTAGGTGAAGGCAATGTGGGTTGAAAGAAAGGTGGTGTTAGTGTCTACCAAACAAAGCCTTAAGAGTAGGCACTCAGATGTGAGGGTAGAAGGAAGTAGGGGACAGATTCAGAAGGAGTAGCTGGACCCAGGGGGTTAGAGAAGAGGAAAGGCCTCTTGCTATAATGAGAATCTCTCCCACATGTCTTACCAGTTGGAAATTAAGTTAACAAACACCTGGGAAGATAGTGCCTAGAGACCTGACCTTGGAAAACCAGGCCTGGGTTCAAGTCTGATCTCTGATATTTACTCTTTGTTTGACCCCCAGTAAGCCCCTTGATCTTGTCAACCAGAACAAACTGGTCCCTAAGCTGTGGGTGGCCTGAGGTGAACAGAGCAGGCTAGAGACAGGAGAGTCAGGGATCAAATGGAAGTTAAATTTCAAAGAGAGAGAAACAGCTTATAAGCAAGGACAAGTGTGCCAGGGCCCTGCCCCTAGTAGGGGGCACCCAAAGCAGTGTGGGGAGATCTCAATACTTATACCAATGTCACTATGAGTGTAGCCCTGACCCTGAGGAGGCAACAGCAACAATGGGACAAGTTTGATTAAAAGCAGGGCTTTGTGACCAGAGCATGGATATAGCAGGTGCTTGTCTGAGCTCAGAGACCACATAGTGTTGGTCAAAGCAATAAAATAATTACATGATTTTGCCAGAGAGTGAATGCAAAAGACTTTTATGCCAAGTTCAGGGCATAATGAGCTGGAGCCTGCTTGCTGGGCCTTAGCTCTGGAAAACAGGTTGTCTCCTAATATCTTGACAATCTCAACTCACAGAACAGGAGGGATTGAATTAGTAGGGGGAATCTCCTTTCCTGGAGTCCCATCTACCTATAAAACTGAGGTTAAGTTCATCTGGGGTAAAGCTTTGGGGGTTTGGTGTAGGAAAGAAACTTATGATTTTTCCATAGCTGAAAATATTGCTATTTAGGTATGGAAACATGATGCTGCTTCTTAGAAGAGCTGTCCGAGGGGAGAGGGCTGTGGATGAAAATGGTGGCGGGTCAGGCGGACGAAGAAACACATGTAAAAGGTGTTTAGTGTGGCACAAAGTATGATATAAATGCTTACTCCCTTTCCTAATTATGGGTCTGGGTCACACCGACTTCCTAAGTTCTAGGAAAAAAAATATTTGGAAAGAGAAAGAAAAAGAATCAGAGACTGCTGGTTGCTCCTTTGCTTTCGAGGTAGGGAGAGTTTTATTTTTATTTCCAGTGCTTAGGAAAGTGCCTGGACCATAGTAATCTTCAGTTTATCCTGTATATATCTTGTTTGTACTGGGCAGTGAGCTGGACCTGGAGACAGGAAGACCTGAGCTCAAATCCAGTCTCAGACACTAGCTGTGTGACCCTGGGCAAGCCACTTAACCCTGTTTGCCTCAGTTTCCTCATCTGTCAAATGTGCTGGAGAAGGAAATGGCAAACCACTCTAGTAACTTTATCAAGAAAATCCTAAATGGGGTCATGGAGAGTAGACATGACCAAAAAGACAGAATAATGAAATATCTTATTTTTACGTAGTTGTTTGCATGTTGTTCCCCATTCCCATGTTAGACTGTGAGTTCATTCAGAGCAGGAACTATTTTTGACTTTCCTTGTAACTCCAACCCTTAGCTCAGTGTCTGAAACATAGTAGGTACTTGTTGTTGGGTTGTTTCAGTTGGGCCCCAACTCTTTGTAACCCCATTTAGGGTTTTCTTGGTAAATATTCTGGAGTGTTTTGCTCTTTCCTTCTCCAGCTCATTTTACAGATGAGGAAACTGAGGCAAGCAATGTTAAGTGACTTGCCCAGGGTCACACAGCTCAGTAAGTATCCAAGGCCATATTTGAACTCATGAAGATGAGTCTTCCTGATTCCAAGTCCAATACTCTATCCACCTATCTTGTTTGTGTGACCTAGTAGGTGCGACCTAGTAGGTGCTTAATAAATGTTTACTGACTGAGTGACTAAGGACTTAATAAGTGTCTGCTTGCTATCTATAATTGCTGGGCCGCTTGTGGAGTTTTTCCTTTCTACTCCCCTGGGAGGTTCACCTTGGGAGGGTGAACAATCAGATTATTCCAGCTTCCAAGAGAAGAGAGAAGAGTAGAGAAAAGGGCCAAGAGGTCTGGTTTTTTGTTTGCCAAATGAAGAGAAATTAAGACCATTCAGAAGAAGAAAATCTTTAAGCCCTGTCTACTTCTTCTGATCAGTGCAGGTTCTCTACTCCCACTAATATTCCTTGTTATGACTGCTCCTCGGGTCTCCTGATGGCTGGAGCCAACATGGCACCTTCATCTGTCCAAGTTGTAAGACCCACTAGGTTGTCTCCCTTTCCAGTGGACTTCTGAATCCAGTTCTCCTGGGATATCAAGATGAGAAAGACACCTCTTTAATGGAGGCTTAAGAGTTATTAGGTTCATTCAATCTATTATTCTGATTGCAGCCCAAGGAAGAGGAACAAGCTATTCTGTCTTCTTTATTCCAAATAGCTAGAACAGAACTTGGCTTCAGGTGATAATGATGATGATGTCCCAGGACTGGGAAGCAGGAGGCAGGCTCTTAACAATAGCAGCAGTTAAGCAAGAGTACATCAGTCTGTGACAAAGCCAGAATCTGAACTCCCAGACTTCCCTGTGCTGCCTAGGATCAGCCTTAGAGACAAATTCTCATGATATCAGGTTACTAAGCAAAGTTTCAAGGATGACAAACTCCTGACCTTTAAAAGGCAAAATTTATGAGACAGCTTGGCATAACGGATAAAGAGTTGGTCCTTGAGACAGGGAGACCTGAGTTCAGTTCTTGTCTGTGACACATACTGGCTATGAATGTACTCTGGGCAAGTCACTCTTTCAGTGCCCCAGGCATTAGCTCTTGACAGTACGTTGTTGAGGGGTTCCTTACTTTGCTAGGAGCACTTTATATAAATTGACATCCTTGGTCCTATCCAAAAGAAAAAGAAAGACAGGAAAGAAGGAAAGGGAAGGGAAGAAAGGAAAGAAAGATAGGAAGGAAGGAAAGAAGGAAGGAAGAAAGGAAGGAAAAAAGGGAGAAAGAAAGGAAGGAAGGGATAAAGAAAGAAAGGAAGGAAGGAAAGAAGGAAGAGGGGAAGGAAGAAAAGAATAGGAAAGAGGAAAGCAGGAAGAAAAGAAAGAAGAAAGACAGGAAGAGAAAAAGGAAAGAAGGAAGGAAAAAAATGAAAGAAAGAGACAAGTTATTATTTAGCCCTCCAAGGAAATTCCCAACAACTTTCTGGTAAAATAACAATACTTGAAGTAGCCATGAAATTTTGATAAAGTAAATATTCACACATCAGCTACAGATAGCAATCCCTCTATTCTCTGTTACATACACATCTGTTATGAATCATATTTTAGGAAGGAATAATTGGGAATTGGACTAGTCTGTCCTTGAATCCAGGTCATATTTATACCACAATGATGTGTGAGAGTACTCTAAAGAATCATATGCAGGGGTTCCAAAAAATCTTCATGCAGATAAAAACTTTTCATAACAGAAAAATGCACAATAGTTTCTGGGATACCGTGCGTGTGTAAATATGTATACATATAAACACATCTATATTATATGCATACATAACACTGCACATTATATAACATAATGTATTACATGTATAATAACTATAATTCCAATAAACTCTCATAGATATTCTTTGATCCTCAGAACAATTCTGTGATTAAAGTAGTACAAATATTGTTATCCCTCCTTTACATATTAGAACATTGAGGCTTGGAGAGGTTGATTGATAGGTTCATAGTTTTTGATGCAGAATGAATTTTTCAAAGTCATTTATTCCAACACCTTTACTTTTACAGATGATCAAAGTAAGGTCTAGTGGGGTCAAAGGGTAGGAGATAACATGGGTTTTGAGTCCTTATTCTTGATCTTAAAAGTTAGTGACCTTTCTAGTATACTAGACTGCTTCTTTATCCCAATTTTAGTAATAAACGTCCTTTCTATCCCATGACAGAGCCTTCCCTTGTAACAAAGATGTGTAGTTAAGCGAAAAATACAAACCAGCACTATGGTCCCATCTGAAAAATGAAAACATGGGGCTCACTTTGCACCTGTAGCCTGCCAGCAGCCTCTGCTGAGAAGAGGTTGGTTTATGATGCCTTCACTCTGCCAAAGGCAAGATTGGTCTTTGCACCCATTAAGGGCTGAAAAATTCAATATTATTATCTTTTACATTGTTTTTAGTCATTGCCTAAATTGTTTTTTTGGCTCAACTTACTTTACTGCAAATCAGACTAGTTTCTCTGAGTTTTCTTGAATTCTGCATAATTGATGTTTCTTTATACTCAATAGTACTCCATTGTTTTTATATATCATAGTTTATTCAACTATTCTACAACTATGGCATACGCTGTTTCTTTTTTTTTTAACTACCACAAAAAGAGCTGCTAAAATATTTTTGGTAGATTGGACCTTTCTTTTTGTTTTTGATCTCCTGCCAGATCTCTGTAAAAATGGATTTGATTAGTGACTTTTAATTTTAGTTTAAAACCATATTCTTGAACAGTTGAACTGATTTGTGGCTCCACAAATAGTGAATTAGCATGCTTGTCTTCCCACAGGCTGTCTGACATTTACCATTTATATATTTTGTTACTGCCAGTATAAAGTTGAACTCAGTCTTTTTACAACTAACTCAGTGGGTTTCCTCCCTCCTCCTCCATCTACAATTTTTGCTTTCCTTACATCATCTTATATAACTAAAAAGCCCAGCCTTCTGGGTACTTTAATTAAAAAGCCAGGAATGTGGAAAAGCTTACTAGTGATTATTCTGGGGCCCGAGAATATGGACATTCTGAGTAGTTCAATGAATCCATTATCTCCTTGCTTCAGGAGCTCCTTCCAGTAATTATCAGAAATCATACTTGCCTGCTCACCCTTTTCCTTCCTTCCTTCCTTCCTTCCTTCCTTCCTTCCTTCCTTCCTTCCTTCCTTCCTTCCTTCCTTCCTTCCCCAACTTTTTTATATTTTCAGTTCTAAATTCTTCCTCTCCCCTTCTCCTTCCCACTGAGAAGGCAAGAGAAACAATGCGTATTACAAATATATATATATATATATATAGTCATGAAAATCTTTAAATTGGTTAACTGATAAAAAAAACCTACCCATTTTCAAAAAAAAGGAAAGAAAGAAGGAAAAGAATATATACTCTGAGTCCATCAATCTAGAGGTAGGCAGGATGTTTCATCCAGAGTCCTTTGAAATTGTGGTTGGTCATTGTGTTGGTCAAAGTTGCTAAGGCTTTCAAAAGTTGATCTTTATAATATTGCTGTGGTTGTATAAATTGTTTTGGTTCTGATCACTTCATTCTCCATCAGTTCATACAAATCTTCCACTTTTTTCTGAAACCATCCCTTTCATTGTTTCTTTCAGTACAATGAATAATATTCAATTACATTTATATACCATAATTTGTTCAGTCATTTCCCAATTGATAGGAATCCTCTGTTTCTGATTCTTTTCTACTAAAAAACAAAACAAAACACCAAAACCCTGCTGTAATTATTTTTGTAAATATGTGTCCTTTTCTTCATTCTTTGATTTCTTTGGGGCATAGACCTAATAGTGGTATCTCTGGTTAAAGCATATGCACAGTTTAGTAACTATTGGGGTATAAGTTCCAAATTGCTTTCCAGAATGAGTGGACCAGTTCATGACTCCACCACACTAAAAAACCTAGCTTTCCCATATCCATGCCAGTGTTTTGTCAATTTCCTTTTTTTTCCCTCTCAGTTTAGCCAGTCTCATCACCCCATGCTATCACCCTCGTCTTTGTCTTCTCAAAAATTTGCCAGAGGAGGGCCACCTGTTGTTCTGGAGACCTTTCTTTTTCTCATGATATGAGGAGGGTCCCGGTGGAGCACTCTACTTGTCCACTTACTATCCTTTTCTCTTGCCATGTGACCAACTTGCCTTTTCTTTCTGCCATGTGATTCTTCAAGGACATCATTTACTACTGCTCTTTTTCAGAGTTGCCCACTGGTTATATGTTGCAAGATGCTCCTACCCACCATACACCTCTCCTTTGCCCTTTGTGCAATATTCATCATTAGTTCTTTGGAGTCAGTGGTGTTTCAGCTCTTGGTGCCGTACAGCAATACTGGTAGAATATTTTTATGGAGAAGATGGGTCTTTGCAGTTATCAGAGCTTGGGGTCAGTGAAAATGCTTTGCAACTTTTGGAAAGCAATCCAGTTCACTTTCCTTTTCAACTCTGGGTCCATCTGTAGTATCTGTCATATATACACACATATCTATATATCTCTATATATTCATGTATATATATATACACACACAGTTGTGTCCATATGTATATTATGTATATATATACACACATCTACATCTATATATGTATGTGTGTATATGTATATATACATATATATGTCCATATGTATATTATGTATATATGTATACACCCACACCCACACACCCCCTTCTGGAGATTATTGAACCCTCTCTTTTGTTCAATAATTCACATAAGAGGTCTTCATTCAATTCATGTTGAAATCTGGCCAATGGCTATTCTTTATCCATTTAGTCTTTCTTGTGTGGATGGACTGCCCAAATTCATTTAAGTGATCATAGAAAGCTCTGCTATGTCTTGAGGCTTGATATCATCACCACAATGTCATCTGCAAACAGGAGAATCTGGAGAACCTCCCCATCCATGGAGAATCCCTCTTTGGTGTGGACTCTGTCCTGGATCTCCTCCTTTGCGATAGCAGATACTTTTGTGAACATGCATCAACCCCCTTTTATGCCTCCTTGATGTTTATTATCAGGGTTATTTTGTCAGTACAAATGCATTTACAATCTGATTTTTTAAATTTATTTTTTAAATTTTATTGACTTGTTTGTTTACTTTTAGGTTACAAGATTCAGTTCGAGAGTCACTTGAGTTTCAGATTTTTCTCCTCTTCCTCCCTACCCCCCTACCCCCGCCATGATGATACAATCTGATTTTAAAAAATTACTGTTGGAGGTCTTGAATGTCCTAATATCTCCACCATAGTTTAGGCTTAAAACTGTTTTTTTGTGTTGGTGTGGGCAAGCTGGGCAAGTGCATAGTGCTGGTCTGACCAAGTTCTAAGGGGGCATTGGATACTTGCTTAACCACTCTAGGTTAAGTTAAGGTAAACCTTTTTAGGTTTCAGTTTCCTCAGGTATGAGAAAATATCTTAGTATCATAGATTTAGTATTAAGGGCAGCCTTGTAGGTAACCTAATCTTATCTTTGGAATTATAGATCTAGAACCGGAGGGGACATTGGAGGAGGCCCAGGGAGGCCCAAGGTCGCACAATGGTTACCATCAGCATTCTGATCTGAACCCAAGTCCTCTGATTCCAAATCCAGATTCTTCCTAGTACCTTGTTAATTAATGCTATGGAAATTGAAAGTGCTTTTCTGGCAGTGTGATATTACAATAATTCAAGATAAGAAAGAGGGCTAGATTTGGAGTCGAAAGACCTGAGACCAAACACTGGTCCTGTTTTAGACTGTGTGTTATTTGCTGTGTGTCTATGTGTACTTCTGGGCCTCAGTTTCCTGATCTGTAAAATCAGGGAATTGAATTAGATGGAAGTCCCCTCTCCTTCCTAAATTCCTTCCTTCTTTAAGTTCTTTCCTGAATTCTATCATCTTAAAAAAACCAGAAACAACCAAGACACTTTCCTGAAGAGTTCGATGCCCTCCTTCAGCCCATTTCTTTACTGTAAATAACCTGTCCTGTTGGAAAAGTCTTCCTTGCTTTTAACATGCTGCATTTGGACCCATTTATCTTGTTCTGTTCTCTATAGGGAACAGCTCATTATCATTTTGTGATGCCTAAGGGCCTATTACACACTGTGCATATAAAGCCATTATTAAGTGACCTCCTTAACCTTCTCTTCTCCAGGCTGAATTATCTTAGTTTCTTTAACCTTTCCCCAAGAGCTTATTTTTCAACCCCTCTAATCACTTTCTGTGGCTTTTCTCTCAAATGGCTTAAATTGAGCAGATCTCTCCCTAATTGTAGAATCCAGAACTAGAAATGATGCTCTAATTTGAGTTTCTCAAGTTTGTGAGTAGAGCTTAGGTATACCAGAGGGACTAAGATGCAGACAGAAGCAGTGGCAAATTGTTTAGTAGAAGGTCAAGGGAAGGGAGGGGTGGGAGGAGGTTCTCTCTCTGTCCCAGATTTGTCCTTAGCTTAGGACTGTCCAATTCAGGGATTCCGCGATCCCCTGCTCATCATTTTCAGGACCAAGTCAGTTTCCCAAACAATGGCAGCCAACTTTCATAGATGGAGAACTGTTAATGAATTGTAGAGTTATAGAGATCCTTGGCTAAGGGCATGTCTTGGACCTTTGCATGAAGGAATTCTCCAAATGCTTTGAGAAGTTTATAGCTTTGAAGAAAAGACTAGGGTGAGACATGTGCTGGAACCAGGGACTGACCAATGAGGTTGCTGGTCCTAGTATGATGCAACACTCTGACTTGGAGATGACCCTTAATTCTTGAAGGCAAAGTGAAAACTTTGTTTAAGAGAAGTTGGAAAAGCTTGAAGGAGGGCCCTGGCAATGGATTGTTTAACTGCTGTCCTGGTCCAACTTTGCTGAAGTCAGGAAGGCTCATTAGTAGAAGGCTTAATGACAACAGTTTTGACCACTAGCCTATGATGCCAAGAAAATGGTGGACTGCCATCTTCAGCCATCTACACCAATGAGATCACAGATCCACGGAGGTCATGGGAGCTCCTAAGAATCTGTAAATAGTCAGGGGTGACAAAGACTTATATCTGAGTTTGGGTCTCTCCAAATGGCTAAAACCTTAAAATGACCAGTTTGTTCATGGACTTGAACATCAATGCAATCTTTTCTAAAGGAGTTTGCCTTTGGAGATGCAGTACTGTGGGAGAAAGACTAAGGTGCAACTTGTGCCTTAATGTATCTGCTTAGCTGGAGTTGAATTGGCTGTGTGTGGTCTATTGTTACAGTAGGCTGAGAAGGAAAAATGTTATTACAATGTATTGAGAAGGGGAGGAAGACTGCATGTGGGGTTGATTGTTACAGTATGTTGAAAAAGGAAAGAAAAAAAGAACTCTTCTGTCTCTGAATAATAATCAGTGATTCCTCAGAAGGGAGTAAGATAAATTAAGATTCTCAAGAATCAGCAACCAGTGAGTGTTACCAGAGGACTTCAAGCCTCTCTCCTCTTAAAAAGGTTAGATCCACTTGATAGAGCAGTGAGCAGAAGTTCTCTGGTATAATCCTACCCTAGGGAAAGTGATCATTGGTAGTCCAATTTGGCAAGCACTTATTAAGTGCCTACTGTATGCTAGCCACCATGCTAAGATACTGAAGATAAAAAGGCAGAAACAAAGTCTTTACCTTCTAGGAGCTTACTTTTGTACACAGAGAGTTTTAAGTTTTACAAAGGACTCTACATTCTTTTTGTTTTTGGAGGGGGTGGTTAACAGCTGGGGAGGTAGGTCTTTCCAGTGCATCCTATTTTATGGATGCCATGAGTGGTAGAGAAATTAAGTGATATGCTCATGGGTGGCAGAGAAATTAAGTGATTTGCTCATGGGTACACAGTGTCAGAGGCAACAATCTGAATCTAGATCTTTCCTGATCCCAAGTCCAGAGCTTTTCCCATGGCACTTATTTCTTCCTCCTTTCCCCTTTTCCTTCCTTTTCCTGCTTTCTCCTTCTGTTTCCCATATATGCCTCTGCAATTATCTTCATCAAGAGTGTTACCTGGTTCATTTTGGTGTAGAAGCATCTGTTTGGGGAGCATCTCTTCTTTTAGAAGTTGGGAAGGAGCAGCTATCTCTGTAAGAACATGGAGGCCTCAGAGAGGAGAGAGCCATGGTTATTGCTTCTGGCTTTTCTTCTGAAGTAACTTCTTTTCCCACCCTGAATGTTTTCCCCTTTCCATGCTGCTTGGCTGAGATCATTGTGAGCTTTGAAGGAAAGAATGCGGCTCCTTGGTTGAGTTCACCAAGGGGCAAACTCTTTAAATCTACAGCCAAATTTTCTTTGACCTGTAGCATGACTGCCCTCTGCTGTCTTCTCCCCTCTTTCACTGGGCTTTCTATGGACCAGGCAGCTATTGTGCTAAGCCAGGGGCATCCAAAGGAAGGCAAAACCCCTGAACCCTGCCTTCAAAGAGCTGCCATTGGAAAGGGGGAGGAAACATACAATGGTTATGTACATAAATGATACATAGGATGTAAATGAATGTTACTTTCTATGAGAGGGGGGAAAATAGGAAAGGCCTCTTATAGCAGGCAGGATTTGAGCAGTACCTGGAAGAGGGTCAGGGAACCGGGAGGCAGAACATCCCACGTATGGAAAATAGCCAGAACACTGAATTGGGAGATGGATCTTCACATACAAGAAATAGCAAGTTATCATTTGAGATCTTATTGTTCAGTCATGTTGGACTCCTTGTGATCCTATTTGGGGTTTTCTTGGCAGAGATACTGGTGTGATTTGTTATTTCATTGTCTAGCTCATTTTACAGATGAGGAAACTGAGGCAAACAGGGTTAAGTGACTTCTCTGGGGTCACACAGCTAAGGAACAATCTGAGGTCAGATTTGAACCTCAGGAAGAGGAGTTCCCACCCTATTCACTGACCTACTTAGCTGCAGATCTTATGCTTTGATATCTTGTGACAGTTTAAATACCAAATTGGATTATGGGACAGTAAGATTTAGGAAGGAAAGGGATCTAAGAGACTGTCTGGTATGACTGTCCCATCTTACAGAAGAGAAAGTGAGGCCCAGAAAGGGGAAGAGACTTGCCCAGGGTCACACAGGTAAAAAAGGAGCAGAATCAGGATTTGAATCCAGGCCCTCTGACTCCAAACCCATTGCTCTTTCTCTATTTCACACTGCTTCTTCCTGCAGTAAGTCTGGTTTTAGTTATTTGGTCATAGATTTAGGGCAGGAGGAGACCTTGAAGGCTGTGTCATTTAGCCCCTCGTTTTACAGAGAAGGACACAGAGGCCCAATTCTTAAATGATTTTCCTAAGAGTTGACATACAAATGGCAGAACCAGGATGATAAACACTGTTCTTTGGACTTCAGGTCCGGTGATTTCTCTGGTGGACCATTTCACATGTGGACCATTTCACATGTGGAGGCTCAAGATGTATTCTAGACAATGTAGCTGTGAATCTCAGTCTCAGAAGATCCTCCCGGCCTACAGTGTCCTAGAGAAGGAAAAAGGCAACAGAGAGCAATCTCTGGTGGATGTCGTTAAACTGAGCCCACATTTTCTCCATGGCTTCTTATTTCACCCAGAGTTCCTCCCCAACCCCTATAAGTTAATTTTGGAAAAGACTCCAAATGGAAGGAGCAGAGATCAGAGTGGGTTTGTGGCAAGCAGAGGGATGCCACTTTCCCACATGCAACATAGCACACAATAATTTTTTAGCAAGCTACTATAATCTGTATGTATGTGTATGTGTATGTGTATGTGTATATGTACGTGTATGTGTATATCTATATCTATCCATCCATCTATCTATCCATATATCTATCTATATCTCTCTCTATCATCTATCTATCTATCCATCTATCTCTCTCTCTATCATATATCTATCATCCATCTATCTATCATCTATCTACTATCTATCTATCTATCCATCTATCTATCCATCTATCTATCATCTCTCTCATCTATCTATCTATCTATCTATCTATCCATCTCTTTCTCTGTCTGTCATCTATCTGTCTATCTGTTTATCTATCTATCATCTGTCTATCATCCATCTCTCTATCATCTCTCTCTCTATCATCTATCTATCTATCCATCTATCTCTCTCTCTATCATATATCTATCTATCGTCCATCTATCTATCATCTATCTACTATCTATCTATCTATCCATCTATCTATCCATCTATCTATCATCTCTCTCATCTATCTATCTATCTATCTATCTATCTATCTATCTATCTATCTATCTCTCTCTCTCTCTATCTATCTATTTATCTATCTATCTATGTATCTATCTATCTGTCTCTATTTTTTTCCATCCTACTTATTAAAGGGGGAAAGTCACCTTTCCTTAAATTTTTCTACCTCCTCCCCATATTTTCACATTTCCTGCTAGAGCATATGTTATGTTATAAGCAAATCAAGTTATACACAATACATTTTATGTTATTAAATATTATGTTTCCCAGTCATTTTTCAGTTTTATCTGATCCTTTGTGACCCCACTTAGGATTTTCTAGGCAAACATACTAGAATCGTTTGCCACTTCCTTTTCCAGATCATTATACAAATGAGGAAGCAGAGATAAACAGGGTTAAGTGACTTGCCCAGGACCACACAGCTAATAAGTGTCTGAAGCTGGATTTGAACCAGAAAGATGAGTCTTCCTGACTCTAGGCCCACTGTTCTATCTATTGCACCACCTAGCTGTTATTTTCCTTTTAAAAAATTTCCTTTAAAAAAATGAAGTAAAATTCCCTTTTACCTACCTCAATCCTATAACTTCTAAATTTTTGGGAAGTTAGCCATTCCAGCTGTAAATTTTAATTCCTTTAAATTGTGAAATACCCCAAACACCAGTGTCTAGTAGAAATTGCCCTCTTTTACTTTGCTAGAAAGCACATATCTTATAAAAATATAAAAAAAGATCAATTATTTTTCTTCCTAGCACAACAGAAATCACTCTATCTTCTAGAAGGAAAATGGTAGCTTATTAACAATTGAGAAACCTCAAATAGGTACTGAGTTATATTTACCTACTGAACCTGTCCCCAATGATTACATCACTCTTTTCATTTTTCTTTTGAAATTTTTGAAGTCACCTTCTTAATCCTCTCTATAACCCTGGTGTCTCTTTTGTACATGGCCTTCAACTGAGGGAGAGAATGAAATTGTGAGTAGAGGTCATGAGTCTACAAGTTTATGGAATCATAGATTTTGAATTGAAGGGAAACTTGGTTTAACCTCTCAGTTTTTCAGGTGAGGAAAATAAAGTTTAGAGAAGGGAAATGACTTGACCTAGGTCACAAAAACAATAAACAAGAAAACTGGAATATGAGCCCAGGTCTTTTGACTCCCAATTCCAGCAATTCTGACCTGTTTTTTCATCTTGATTTGTTTTTTCCAGTTAGAGTGATAGAATAAGGGTACTGATGGAATGATTGTATGAAAGAATTGATAGATTGATAGAATGAGTGTATTGGTGCAAAACCTTTATAGCACTTTTCATATGACCATTTGTGACCATTCACCCATTTGTGAAGCAGCAGATTGGGTAATGTTGACAATCTATTACTGTAGAAGATCTGGCAGGCCTGGAACATAGGATCTTGCTTTCCTTAACACTTATTTTAATCATCTGAATTGGTCAAGAAGCAAATGTGACAAAATATGACTCATGTAGTGGGTGGTAACTATAGGAATGCAGGGTAAAGATGGCCAGACATTTTGTTTCCCCACTGCTATAGTCAGGAGCATCCATCAGGATTGCAGGTGCTCCAGGAACACTTGTATGACCCTGGGAGTAGGGATCTTGGAGATAAAGGATGTTGAAAGGAACTTCCTCAGTCCAACCTAAATGTCCAGTGAGCCTGGAGGAATGCTGGTGGACTGAGGTAGGTCATGTGTGTAGAAAACAAACAAAAATCTCGATCTCATTGGTTCTTCTTTGTGCTGGCTCTGTGCAACTGTGTACTTGACTAACAAAAGAGCTGACAAATATGTGAAGTATGAGGAAATTGAGGGAATTGTTATCCTTCACCTGCTACAAGTATTCCTAGGTTAGGGCAATAAGAGTGATTAGAATTCCTTTGAGGAAGTCTGATCAAGTCAAATCAAGAAGTATTTATTGTAAACTTAGTTTGTACTAGGTACTATGCTAAGCCTAAAGAAAGGCAAAAGTAGTCCTTGTCCTCAGGAAGCTCACAGCCTCAAGGGAGAGAATGTATAAAGATACATCTGAGAGAAGACTTCTAACAGAAGATGGGATTTTAACTGGACCTGTTAGGAAACCAGAGAAGGTAAAAGCCTGATATGAGGAGGGAGAGAATTCCAAGAGTGTGGACAGCCAGTAAAATGCTTAACTATTTGATTTAAAGTTTCTATCTATTGGTAGTGATTTTACTGATTGGAACTCCAAGCCATATTTACGTAATTGCTTGAACCATCCCACAATGAACCTAGTATAGATGACATGGACTATATGTATAATCCAAAAGAGTCAGGACTGTTTTTAGCCTACGAGTACCATGGTGAGATCCTTCAAACCCTCTCTTTCCCCACCCACCTTTGACTCTGAATGATCCAGTTTAGATTTTGATTCCTCTTAAAATAGAGATACCTCTGGCAGGAATGAGAGAATAACCTATGATCTCAGGGTGACTAAAGGAAAGTAGTTGTTTGGGAGATGGGGGACACTGGATTGCTGTGATAATTCATGGGTGGGGAAGAGGAGTAATGGATATCATCAAAGAGAAAATGGTAAAGGACAGGGAGGCAGGGAGTTCAATAGATAAATTCCCCAGACTTCTTCATTTTTCCTAGGATTGGATTTAAAGCACAAGTTCTTAAGCTGTTTTAGTCTTATAGACTGCTTTTGGCAATCTGAGGAAGCCTAGTGATTCTTAAAATAATATTTTTAAATACATAAAATAAATACATAGGATCACAAAGGAAGACAATTATATTCAGGTACAGCTATCAAAATACTAAAAAAAGCCCAACAAGTTTCCAGACTCCAAGTGAAGAACTAGAGGGAAAGAACTAGTGGATTTAGTTAATCAATAAATATTTATTAAGCACCTACTTTATGGCTTGTATTATGCTAAATGCTAGGGATGCAAAGAAAGGCAAAATGGAATCCTCGTTCTTAAAGAGCTCACAATCTAATGGAGAAAACAATTATGTAAAAACTAGTTCTACTCAGTATAAATTGGAGCCAATCAACAGTGGGGAGGCACAAAATTGTTTTACCTACACTAATGATATTTAAGGGAGCAGAGAAATATAATTCTAGCCTAGTACCCCTACACCCTTTGCCAGGTGACCAGCTTTTGGCTCCAACTTTCTGCCTCTCATTCTTTAACAAAGTCTTCCTTGGAGAAGTGGGATGGGGAGATAGGCAGGAGATCCTAGAGACATGGCTTTTTTATCTCTGTAAGTCACATTTATTTATTTATTTGTAAATATTTTAAAACTATGTTTATTTTTTCCAAATTACATGATATAGCAATTTTTACAATTAAAAAATTATTTGAGTAACAATTTGTTCCTCTTTTTCCTCCTTCCCTTCTCTCTCTTTGAGAAGGTAAGCAAATATAGATTATAAATGTGCAATCGTGTAAAATACCTCCATATTAGTTATTTTGTATAAGAAGATTCAAAAGAAAAAGAATGAAAAAGAAAATGAAAAATAACATGCTTCAGTCTGTATTCAAACAATATCAGTTCTTTCTCTGGAGGCAGATATTATGTTTCACCATTAGTCCTTTAGGGTTGTCTTGGATCATTCTATTGCAGAGGATACCTAAGTTATTCAAACTCTTCATCAAACAATATTGCCATTATTATGTACAATGTTCTCCTGGTTCTGTTCACTTTACATCAGTTCAAGCAAGTCTTTCCAGATTTTTCTGAAATAACCTTGCTTTTCATTTCTTTCTTTTTTTTTTGAGGGTAATTGGGGTTAAGTGACTTGCCTGAGGTCACATGGCTAGTTTTTTTGGGTAGAGTGTCTGAGGCCGGATTTGAACTCAGGTCCTTCTGACTCCAAGGCCGGTGCTCTATTGACTGCACCACCTAGCCGCCCCTGCTTTTCATTTCTAATAGCACAATAATATTCCATTACAATCATACAAGACTTGAGGGAAGAATAAAAAGGTAAAAAAGAAACAAGAGAAAACATGACATTCAATAAGGTTAAACTACTTATATTTTTATATGATAAGGTAATATTTGTAAATTTTAATTTTTTAATAAATAAATACATTTATTTTCTTGTTTACATAATTCATTTCCATGAGATTTTGAGCTATGATTTTTCTCCACATTTTTCCCCTATCCAACACCTCAAAATAGCCATCCAACTGTATAACCCCTCCCCCAATCTACCCTCTCTCGTGTCCTTCCCCTCATCCCTCTTACTTTCTGGTAGGGCAGGATGGATCTCCCCACCACAGTGCCTGTATATCTCAATTCCCAGTTGGATGTAATTAATAATAATAATAATATATATATTAAACATTTGATTATAGAACTTAAAATTCTAGACCCTTTCCCTTCCTCCCTCATCACCCACCCCCACTGGAAGGACAAGCAATTAAATACAGGCTGTACATGTATAATTACACAGAATATCTGGACAGTGGGCATATTGTGAGAGACTATATGTCCCTCCTTCCTAACCCGCCCCCCTTGTTCTATTCTCTACCCTGTCCTTTACAGAAGTGTGTACTTCTAGCAACCCTCCCCTCCTCTGCCCTCTCCTCCATCATCCCACCTCTCATCCCCATCACCCCTACTCTCCTGCGTGGCAAGATACCCAGTTTAGAATTTTTGTCATTCCTTCCCTAAGCCAAATTCAATGACAGTAAGGTTGACCCTTTCCCTTTTGCCTTCCTGTTATTCCCCACCATTGTAACAGTTATCCCTTGCCTCTTCTATATGAGATGATTAACCCCATTCTGTTTCTCCCTGTCTCCTCTCATTCTAATCCTCTCCCGCCTCAGAATTTCACCTTTTAGAGTATCATCCCTTCCTATTCAACTGATCCTGTGCCCTCTATGTACTCATATATACACATACTCAGATATGTGTTCCTATGTATATATAAACCCTCCCATATAGCCATATGTATATATATATATATATGTATTTATACATATTTATATTCCCTTCACCTATCCTCATACTGAGAAAAGTTTCATAAGTTACAATTATAGTTTTGCCATGTTGGCATGTAAGTAG